>OZ035993.1:8115104-8718285 GCA_964035005.1 Erebia palarica | reverse complement strand
TAGCTAATAAGACTTAGGCATCTGCTAAGATAATAGTTTGGAAAATTCCACTCCTAAAGGGGTAATTAATTTAACGAATTAAAAAATACGCCTGCCCTGCTATATTATTTTCGGAGTTTACCTCCTTAAGAAGCGATTTGCTTATATAGCCTTTGGAATCTTATTCACATTTTTATTAAATGATATTTGTTTGTGAATCACTGGATATTGAACTGTAATGTTATATATTTTTGGAATCTACTCATTATTTTCTAGATGATGATTATATAGTTAATCTTATTTTCGAATTTTTTTTTCAACTTTAGTTTTTAATGCGGGACCATGGTCACCCCATCAATTTTTTTAAAAATTTTACTAGCCTATATCACCCGGAATAAGCTAGGGATTCTAACGACACCTCATTTATCAAAATCGGTTCAGGCGTATAGAAGTTATGGTGGAATATACAAACTCACATACATACATACATACATACATACATACTTACTTACATACATGAACCCTGAAAACAATATACTCCTTTTTTCAGGCAGTCGTATAAAAAGGGGTTTGAAATTTACCAATCAAAATATAACTTAACGTGAGTGAAGCCGCGAGCGATAAGGAATATAACATACCTAAAGCTGGGGACATTGTTACTTTAATAAGGCGTACTCAGCCTGTTTGAAAATTTACAAAAGTTGCCACTTCAAGGGCTGGCACTACTTAAATATTCAACATAGGTTCGAGCAAGTGCCCACTTGTTGAATGGAACAACCCTCGGGGGTTGTTTAAGATGCTAAAAGTGCGCATGCCATGCTAAAAGGCCTAGCCGAGGGTAATCTCATATTCCTTGTACAAAGCCTCCTGTTTCATATTATATACATACTATAATATAACGTATTAAGTAGGTATAATAATTAATATATTCATATAGTGGCTCGAAGCCCATACAAAAGACAGACCCAGCTAACATGACAGTAGTGGCACTTTTTCGACTTTTTTTAGTTAGAAATCGGGTTACGTAGGATTTCTATCTACGTAATCCGCATCGATGCCCCCCTTGTGCCCATTGTAACTCCTAAACTTGTTACCAACACTCTCAGTTCTCACATACAGTTTGCCTATACGATTGAAAGAGGCAACTTCTTACTAATTTGACAACAGACTGATAGAATATTGTTTTTAATACTCTGCCAGTCTGACCCTGTTACCGCGCAGCGTGTCTCTGTCTAGACGCCTCGTAGGCTGGTAGGAAAAAACATATCTCTTTAGAGACTCAGGCCTGAGTTTAGACCGTGTGGAACGCCCTTCCGGCGTCTCTGTTTCCTGCAACCTACCACTTGAGTACCTCCAACTTAGACCTCATCATTGCTTTTCTTATGCATGATTGTCGCCTAGTGCAAGCCTATCTTATGGTTAAAAAAATTGGCAGTCATAGGGACTGCCGATAGAAGTGAAAACGAATATTAAAAATAATAATTAAAAAATATATATAAACTTTAAAAGTAAGGCTTTAAAGTTTAATTACGAATGTAGTGTATTTGTATTTAAGACCTTTTGCCTTCGTAACAACGCGAGCATGTCGGCGCCGAGCATGTCGGTGACGGTAACACGAATCCACAAGTTTACCCCTTGTTACCATAAAGTGCTCAGCACGGCTAAAGAAGTTTTCACTTCAAAAAATATGTTGCTATCTCTACAGCTATATATTATTATGAAAATAGGTTTAATTTAAGTGCCATATCCCGTTCAGATTAGTCCGCTACCGTCTTAAACTGCATCATCACTTCCCAGGTGAGATCGGAGTCAAGGGCTCGTAATGGAGTTTAAAAAAAATAGAAAGTTTTACTATATTGTGATCAAATCAAACACGAGAACAACCGTAAGACAGAACTAAAGGGAGTTCTGTTTTGATTTAAAATTTTAATTATTTTCTAATATATATTTAAGTAGGTAGTAGGTACCTTGATAAACCACGGAAATGACACCCATTTATCTCCCATACCTTCCTCTATCGATATTGTTATGAAAAATAATACTACGTTTCATAACATTTTATTTTTTCCAATTCCTGACCCAACAAATGAGTACCAAATCTCATTCAATAGTGATCATAAAAATGAATGGCAAGGAATATTGGATCAACTTGGATTCTATTATTACTGGGAACTCAAATCGATCACGGTTAAAGTGTCCCTTCGATTTAACGTCTTTTGTGAGAGACCACTTCGATTCGATGACGTGAAAACGTTAAATACTTGTACTAAGCATGTTAGTATTCAAACTATGCAAGATATAGTATGTTCGAGTTCCACTCACATTTGCTTTGTTTTTTTTTTCTTTTAAATTTGTTTCTTATTAGAATACCAAAAACTGCAGTGAAAACAACTAACGTTCATAACTGACTTTGATCTATCGGAAAACAAAACAAAAATAAATCTAAGTAAAAAGTGAAATTGTAGTCATACGCAAGATATAGTATGTTCCAGTTCCACTCATTTGCTTTGTTTTTTTTTATTTTCTTATTAGAATACCAAAAAGAGTAGTGAAAACAACTAACGTTCTTATCTGACTTTGACCTATCGGAAAACAAATCAAAATAAATCTAAGTAAAAAGTGGTTTTTGAAATTGCAGTCTTATGCAAGATATAGTATGTTCCAGTTCCACTCACTTGCTTTGTTTTTTTTTATTTTATTTTTTTATTTTCTTCTTATTAAAACACCAAAAACTGTAATGAAAACAATTAACGCTCTTATCTGACTTTGAACTAACATATCGGAAAACAAGAGAAAATAAATCTAAGTAAAAAGTGATTGTTGAAATTGTATAACAAAATTCGATGTCACAAAAAACATTCCAGCTGGGAATTCAATTGTAATAATTTAGCCACCGGTCCACTTTACGGGTTCGTAAAAAAACTACTCATTTGGCAATTCTGTGTTGATTTTATTAGGGTCCCAAAACTACTTACATCTAGTGCAAACAAGTTATTTCTTGTTTGATAATATTTTTGAAGTAGAGCTACTTACTATTTCTCAGATAATTGTGTTGCAGATCTATTTATTACTATGAAAGGAATGACCAAATAATTTTATTAATTTATTTGTTAACTAGCTGATGTCTGGACTGCTTACGTGTGGAATAAGTTTTCGCCAGAACTTTCCGGGATAAAATATCACTATATAGAGAGCCTTTGTCACTCTCCAGTTCCTCAGCTATACCCATGCAAAAAACCACGTCTGCTCTGTTGCGGCGTGATTGAAAGACAAACCAACAAACGAATCCATACTAATATATTATTAGTATGGATTGGTGTATGTCTGTCTGTCTGTCCGTCTGTCTGCTACTCTTTCACGGCCCACCTGTTCAACCAATTTTGATGACATTTGGTACAGGAATAGTTTGTATCCCGGGGAAGCACATGGGAACTTTTTATCCCGGAAGATTTAGGAGTTCCCGCGAGAATCGAAAAAACTTAGCCTACGCGGACGAAGTCGCGGGCATCATCTAGTAAACTTATAAACCAACAAAAAACACACTTTCGCATTTATAATATAAGCGTGATTATAAGGCTCCGGCGAAAAGACGGACAGGCGTACAGACGGACAAATGCAAATTCACCCAAATAGACAAGACTTTCACTTTGTTCGGTCAAGTATTGAAACATAAGCATAAGGTTTATTTTTTATTTATTCCCGCGGGAATTCCTTAATTTTCCGGGATAAAAAGTAGCCTATGTCACTCTCCAAATCCTCAACTATCCCCATGCCAAAAATCACGTCGATCCATTGCTCCGTTGCGGCGTGAATGAAGGACAAACCAACAACCAAACACACTTTCGCATTTACAACATCAGTATGATAATATAATAATAATAATTTGTATAATTTAATTTAATAATTCCATTTGGTTTTTTGTAATGTAATTCAATCGTTTTTGTAATTGACTTTTAAAGTGTTGAAATGTTGACATATAAAGTAGCATTTGGCCTTTCCCGGGATACAAACTATATTTGTACCAATTCGTCAAAATCGGTGGGTTGTGAAAGCGTAACAAACAAATAACAAACTCACATTTGCCTTTGTAATATTAGAAGAACTATTCCCTATTCTGTGATAATAGTATCCCGGGGAAGGATATAGGCTACTTTTTATACCAGAATATTATGGGTCCCCGGGGGAGTAATAAAACTCAATCCACGCGGGTATCAACATCATCGAGTAGGTAAAATATTATATTCTTCTTAGTTAATTTTGTCATCTGTGGCTATTATTCATAGTCAAACGAACTAGTAGTAGTTCCACAAACTTATTTGACCCGGTAACAGCGTCGCTAGTATCTATGAAAAATAAAATAAATACAAAAACTAAACAGGCAAAAAATTAGTTCTAATTAAGGCCACCGGGGTCAGATAAGTTTGTGGCCTTTTAGAATTATATTCCTAAGTAAGTATATCATCCTAACTTCCTGATGGCGAGAGGAATTTCTTGGAAAGTTTATAGCATAAAGTTTGTGCTATGTTATATCTACCTACCAAATTCGTATATTGTTAGTAATAACTTGTGCTAGACCAGTGGTGGCGAAAGTTTGTCTCTAATTTAATATTCAATCTATATTGCCTCTGCTTTATAGTTCAGGGGGCATATAGGCCCACCAATCTAATTTTTGTGCCTGTTTATTTTTTTTTAATTCTATTATGTTAAGTTTAGTTTAAGGGACTATACAAGCGTCACTTAAAGTAATAATTCTTTTTCTTGGCTTTTCGTATTGATACGCCAGATAATTTTTATTTTAGGGACGTCAAAGTGACATGACACAAAAATTCCATTTTGAAATAATATCTACTTCTTTAAGCGATGCCAGTAACCCCCCAGAGTTTGTACTTTTTTTACAAGTGTTTACTTTATCTTTATACGAGCTGATGCCCGCGACTTCGTCTGCGTGGTTTGAGATTTTTTGTTCCCGCGGGAACTCTTTAATTTTCCGGGATAAAAAGTAGCCTATGTGCTATTGCATCTATGAAATTTGAATTACCTCTATGCCGAATTTCAGCCAGATCCGTTCAGCCGTTTCGGCGTGATTGAGTAACAAACATCCATACATCCATCCATCCAAACTTTCGCATGTAGAATTTTAGTACCTAAGTGTAAACTAACAATTTAAGCTCAATTTTAATAATATGGAATCATTCAAATAGGATTTAGTCATGACGTAGGCTATTTCTATATGTATATTTTCTTGCTAAATCATGAACTTCCGCAAAGTAACGCCTGATTCTACCCAATATGACGGCATCTATCTGCTAAGCTGGGATTTTGAAAAACGAACTTAACGTGAGCGGAGCTACGGGCAAAAGGTAGTCTTAAATATGATTGACTGATGGATCGGGCTGTTTAGCATCCGCCAAGGATAGGGAGCTAATAATATAAGTTTTATTATCTTCCTCTCGAGTGCCTAATACTGTTATTAGTCTATAATTCATTTGACGGTATTATTATAATACTGTTCTTATCTCAAAGGTCTCACAATAGAGGTCTTTCATTCACTATTGAGGACAATGAAGGACTTGACTCTTATTATTATAGTACGAGCCCTTGCGAACGATAATTGTTATTATGCTAGGCTTTCTGGTTACCACGAAATGATGTTATGGGGGGCTGTTATTTTTTATTTTTCTCTTCATATTCTATTTGGCTTTACATGTTATATGTATAATAATTACCTATATGGCTGTTTTTATAATTAAAATACAAGTTAGCCCTTGACTGCTATTTCACCAGATGGTAAGTGATGATGCAGTCTAAGTTGGTAGCGGGCTAACCTGTTAGGGGTATGGCAGTTTTATTAAACCCATACCCCTAATCGGTTTCTACACGGCATCGTACCGGAACGCTAAATCGCTTGGCGGTACGTCTTTGCCAGTAGATTGGTAACTAGCAACGGCCGAAGCCTCTGCTAGTCCTAGCCTGGTGGGAGGCTTCGGCCGTGGCTAGTTTCTGGACCGAGAAAACTCAAAAATTTTAAATTTCTAAATCGATTCTGCCGGAGATCGAACCCAGGACCTACCACGTTAAGACAACAGCGCTTAACACTGCGCCAGGGAGATCGTCACACATGTTTTATATGCTCCAAGTGATTTGGTGATATCATAATCATTTCATCCCTTCGCCTCACTACTGAGCACGAGTCTCCTCTCGGAATGAGAAGGGTTTGGTACAATAGTCCACCACGCTGGCCAAACGCGGATTGGCAGAGTTCACACAACTTCGAAAACTCTATGAAGAACTCTTTCTCGCGATATTGAATAGAAGCAGGCGTTACTTTGCGGAAGTACATGATAGTGAATGAACTAGAAGTTTAATTCGCTATAATCCGCTATAATACGATAGTCACTTCACAATCGTGCATTGTCGAGCCGTCGGTGTCGGAGTGAAACGTACGTTGAGAGTGATTTGGAGGATTTGTGTGGTGTGGTGTTGTGCCTGTGCGAATTGCTGGGTGGTGCGTGTCGCATGCTGCAGGTGAAAGACACGCACTGTACCACACAGATTTGTCTACTGTAGCGGATTATAGCGAATTAAACTTCTAGTTCATTCTCTTTCTCGCGATGTTTTCCTTCACAGTTTGAAGCAACAGGCAAGAAAATGTCCTCGTGAAATCATTCGGCCGGGCTTTTATTCGTCGGAATGCTAAGAAAGGAAGAGGACGCATGCCAGCAGATGCGAGAGCATGCGCTCAGCCCCCCGATTGTCTAAAAGTGGCGGATTAAATCGTCAAAGTTCTGCGTCAAAGTGAAATAAACCATAACAGCATTGAATTAGAGCTCAATTTCGTGTATCCACTCTCATAAGTTTTCAATGCTGTTATGGTTTATTTCACTTTGATGCCATACTTTGACGATTTGATCGGCAATTCTTACACAATCGCACCTCAGATTCCGGTGGATACAGTCGCTGTCCGCGGCATGCGCTCCATTCTACCCCCGATTGTGTGAGGGAATCATAGATCAAAAAGCACGTATGAACCCCTTAAACAGTTCGAGTAATACGTAAGCTGTCAAATGACTGCGATTTGCTCAGACAATTGGGCCTCTGGTCCATGCGGCCGAATCAAGGTACAGCCACACTATAACAGATCATACGCGACGCAGCGCGGCACGTATACCGGCATATATTCTTTGCATGAGTTTGTATGGAGCTCTGCTGGCTGTGGCACCGAAATGCACTGCGACATAATGAGGGCTACCGTTTTTATGCTCACTAGTTGGCGTCACTGGCGAGTAAGGTTTTGTTATTTTTCTCTTTTTAGGATTTTCTCTAAGTTACCGGCAGTAGATGTGGACATGATAAGATCAACCATCCACTTTTAACACTTTTCATTTTTATATTACATTTTTATTTGTATTTTATTGATTTATTTATATATATTATTATTTTTTATTTATAGTGTTTTATGTATATTTATATTATACTATAAATGGATACATCAATAAGTTCTGATATTTTTCATTCTTGTGGTTCAAACTCATCATTTGAATCAGTCGATGTGCCACTAAGCGAACAGCTTCAAAACGTGTTTAAGACGGTTCATAAGAATCTGAATATTTGTCACATTAACGCTCAAAGCATTCCGGCTCACCACTCCGAACTTCTAAACACTTTCAAATGTAACTACATCCATGCGTGCTTGATATCCGAATCATTCTTAAAGCCTACTTTGCCTTCTTCCTACTACCCATTGCCTGGCTACGTTTTGATAAGAAACGATCGCACTGGAAAAGGTGGCGGAGGCGTGGCGATTTACCTAAGATCCAATATTAAATATAAGATCATTGACCAGTCACCAACGATCTACTCTAGTAACATGGAGTACATTTGGATTGAAATCATTATCAGTGGTGTTGCCTTTTTGCTTGGAGTGGTTTATGCACCTCCCACAGTTCAATACTTCGAAACGCTTGAACATGCCCTTGAGACATTTCTACCAATTTACGAGCACTGCATAATCATGGGCGATTTTAATACCTGTTTGTTACGGGACGATCATAGAGCAAAAAAGTTGAAATATATATCAAACGCTGCTAATCTCACTATCCTCAATTTAGACCCTACCTTTCACACTAACGACTCCCGTTCTTTACTTGACCTCATCCTTACTACCAAACCTGATCATATTCTTACACATGGCCAATTTGCCGCTCCGGGTTTTTCACACCATGATCTCATATTTGCTTCTTATAAACTTAAACCAGCTAAGGTCAAACCAAAAGTGGTCTTTAAACGCCGTCTTACCCATATAAATAAAGATGCACTTATAGTTGATGCGGTAAATACTGACTGGTCCCAAATTGAGAAGCTAAACCACATTGATGACAAAGTGGAGTGTTTTAATAAACTCCTTATCTATTTATTCGATAAACATGCGCCAGTGACAGCTGTTCGTATTAAGCGTCCACCTGCTCCTTGGATGACGGATCAAATTCGAACTCTGATGGCTAGGCGTGATAAATTGAAACGGAAGTTCAAGGTTACTAGGTTAAACGACGACTGGGAAGCATTTAAAATTGCTAGAAATCGCTGCAATCAGGCGATCAGAAACGCCAAGCGCCGCCACTCTTTTTCCTCGATTGAGAAGTGTCCACCCCAAAAGTTATGGGATTTGCTGCGAACAATGGGCTTTGGTAAGCGGCGTAATCATTTCGTCAGTAATTTTGATGTAAATGTGCTAAATACACATTTCTGCACTCCCCCATTTCAGTTAAATGCACTTACTAAGGCATCCACTATTAGTAAATTTTCTGCTCTTCCTTTGCCTGGACACTCCTCTTTCCGATTTGAAGCCACCTCTGACTGTGAAGTGAGGAAACACATAGCCTCCGTCACAAGTAAAGCTGTAGGTAGTGATCAAATAGGTCGTGAAATGATTTTATTGGTTCTAGACATTGTGTTACCCTTTATCACGCACATTTTAAATTCGTCATTGTCAACGGGGGTTTTTCCCACGCACTGGAAAAACGCACACATTATTCCCATACCGAAAAAAAATAACCCTACTGATGTAACACATTTCAGACCAATTTCAATATTGCCTTTCCTCTCAAAAATTTTAGAGCGAATAGTCCATCATCAATTTTCTAGTTTTCTTAACAAAAATTCACTTTTAAATTCATTTCAATCTGGCTTCCGACCCTTTCACAGTACATGTACAGCGCTAATTAAAATCACTGATGACATCCGACATGCTATAGATCGATCTATGGTTACGCTAATTACACTATTAGATTTTAGCAATGCCTTTAACTGTGTAGATCACGACATATTGATGGCAATTCTACGCTCTTTTAATATCTCACAATCAGTAGGTGAATGGTTTCTCTCATATCTTCGGGGCCGTCGGCAGTGTGTCCGAACTGAAGAGGTTTCCTCTGAATGGACTAACATCACTGCGGGCGTACCCCAGGGCGGAGTACTGTCTCCTCTACTTTTTTCTGTATTTATCAATACATTAGTTTCCGTTTTAAACTTCAGTTCCTATCACCTGTATGCAGACGATCTACAGCTATATATTTCTTTCAATGCTGAGGATGTCCTTGACTCCATTGATAAACTTAATAGCGATCTGGAGGCAATTCGTATCTGGACCGAAAACCATGGACTTCTCGTTAATCCTGCAAAAACACAAGTCATGTTAGTCGGCAGACCTAGGCTACTTTCTAAACTGGATCTAAATTCCCTTCCACCTGTTACATTTAATTATATAAATTTACCATACTCCACTCAGGTGAAAAATTTAGGCCTACATATCTCGCAAGATCTCTCCTGGTCTGGTCACGTTGCGGAAATCAGTCGTAAGATTTTCGCAGCCATGCATGCACTTAAACGGATGCAGAATATGCTGCCACAAAAAGCAAAACTTGTGCTGGTTAATTCCTTATTGCTTCCAATCGTTGATTATGCAGATATCTGCTATACCGACCTCACCGAAGAGCTTTTGAACAAACTGGATCGCCTGCTCAACCTATGCATTCGATATGTATACGGTTTGCGTAAGTATGACCACATTTCTAATTTCCGTTCAAGACTAGGGTGGCTCAACATTCGCTTTCGCCGAGATGCGCACGTTCTTGCTTCTCTCTATGGTATTCTTCATGATCCAAGTTCTCCTAAGTACCTCCAAGAACGCTTTAAATACCTTGGCTTATCTGGACGTGTTCAACGTTCCTCAAACGTAGATATTCTTGTCTACCCGCAACACAAATCAAAACTATATTCAGATTCCTTCACAGTTACTGCAATCAGGTTATGGGACGCCCTTCCCCAGAAAGTACGTCAAGCACCGTCTTTAAACGTTTTTAAGCGTCGAGTACACGAGCACTTTCATAAATGTCAGAATCCCTCCACATAATCACATTCTTAAATATAATTTAACTTATATGTGTATATATTATATTTTACAAATGTATATTATATTATAGTATTATATTATATATTATATTGTATTTTACATTATTTTTATGTATTTTTTGCTATGTATTTGACTTAATTTCTTATTCAAGCAATTTACTAAATTTCATAATAAATTATCATACTTGACTTTATTACCTACTACCTAATATGTTTCTTCTTACCCCAACTTTTCTCTTTATACTTATTGTACGCACTGTGATTTCAACCCTGTCCCCACTACCAAAGGTTAACTGGAAGAGAATACCTCTAGGTATTAAGTTCGCCTTTGTGCATTGTAATCTTATTATGTGCAATAAAGAATTTAAAACAAACAAACAAACAAAACAAATAAGGTCCTTAGCATAGCTGTAAATTCGGTAAACTAGCATACTTTTGACTAAAAATACGTTTTTAAATAGTAAGCACACAGGACCCAAGGACATAATGTATTAACTTCTGAATTCTTCTTCTTTCAATTTGCCCTATTTTTTCTTAGCTCCTCTTTCAAAGCGCAGTGCACTGACATTCATTGACGCATATCTTACATGTTCATTAATTAATCCGGTATTGCTAAATACATTAATCAAATAATTAGACCCGCGATAAAGGTCCAGTGATAAAACCTATTTGACATTTCGGAGACCTCACACTACAATAGCGCCTTAAGCGGCGAATTTAAACGCGGTAGCCCCCATTGTGCAAAGAATACTTGCCGCTACGTGCCGCGCCGCGCTTCTGTAGTTTGGCTAGACCTTTACAATCGACTTAACGTGAGCGAAGCCGCGGGAAACAGCTAGTTTGTAAAATAGTTCTAGGGGACCGCTTATCTATTATTCAACGTTGGCGGACGCCCAAGATGGCTTATCACTGACAACCTGCTTTGTGCCAATAAAAAGTAGCCTAATGTTACTCATGTAATACATCTGACAAACACGATTTCGCATCCATACTTATTACATATATACTTATTATTTATTATTACTTATATTTATTTACTTACTTACTAGATTATGCCCGCGACTTCGTCCGCGTGGATTAAGTTTTTTCAATTCCCTCAGAAACTCCTTAATTTTCCGGGATAAAAAGTAGCCTATGTCCTTCCCAGGGATACAAACTATCCCTGCATCAAATTTCATCAAAATTGCTTGAACAGGTGGGCTGTGACAGACAGACAGATAGAAACACTTTCGCATTTATAATATTAGTATGGAAGTGTGGATCCAAAATCCATTTTACTTATATCCATATTCATACTTCCATACTAACATTATAAATTGGAAAGTGTGTCTGTCTGTCTGTCTGTCCGTCTATCTATCTGTCTGATACGCTTTCATGGCCCGTCTATTCAACCAATTTTGATGAAATTTGATATATCGGTAGGTTACATCCCGGGGAAAGACTGGCTACCTTATCCTTTCCCGAAAAATTAAGAAGATCCCCCGGGAATCATAAAAACATAATTCATGCGGATGAAGTCGCTATCATCAGTTAGTTTATAATATTTCTATAATTATATGAGTATGTATCAGTTTCAAAGAGTATGAGCGCAAAAATTTTAGGGACAGAATGTTTTTTCCTTCCTTCACGGATAAAAACAGAGGTGCGATTGTGTAAGAATTGCCCATCAAATCGTCAAAGTTCAGCGTCAAAGTAAAATAAACCATAATAGCATTGCATTAGAGCTCAATTTCGTGTATCCATTCTGATACGTTTATGGTATCGTACATACCTAAACGTATGAGAATGGATACACGAAATTGAGCTCTAATTCAATCATGTAATGGTTTATTTTACTTTGACGCCAAAATTTGACGATTGGATCGGCAATTCTTACATAATCGCACCTCTGGTTTGTTAGTTCTAGGGGACCTATTATCCATTACTCAAAGTTGGCGGACGCCCAAGATGACTTATCGTTGACACCTTGCGCCGTGCCAATATCACAGAGTGTGTCTAAATTTATGTGTAAGAGGACATTATTAATGGCCCGAGAGGATAAGGGTAAATTTCAGAAGACGCTTAATATTACCTAAGATTAGCAACGTGTCATTGGTAAAGTTAATTATGCAGTGCTGGTACAAATTATGCTCATATTATTATTATAGGAGATAGCTGCAGTTTTGGTAACTATCGCCAGAAGAGCTGCACTTTTGGTAACTATCGCCAGAAAGGCTGATTCAGTATTAGGTGAGAGTAGGGCTCTCTACCGATGACAAAAGTGAAAGTCTGCCCACATGCGGGAGAGTCTTTCGCTAGATATGAGCGCTCAAAGACGGTTTAAGATTACCAAAAGTGAACAATAACACGTCACATTGATTGCTATTAAAAATTATGAAGGCGTAAGAATTTTTTTAACAACAATCAACGTGACGACATAATAATTGCTAATATTTTTTTACAGTATGTATGTTCATAACGTCTTTGAGGCCCGGCGTCGTGAAAGGCCCGATCAATAGCGTCAGTTTTAATACTTTTTACATAGGTACTGCGCAAACTTTAATACTGTACAAGAATCAGCCTTTCTAGTTATGGTTCGTTTTTGGTAACCATAAACAGTCTTTAAGCGGCCATATCTAGTGAAAGGCCCATCCGCATGCGGGCAGACTTTCACTATCGTCATCAGTGGAGAGCCCTACACCCACCTAATACTGAATCAGCCTTTCTGGCGATATTTACCAAAAGTGCAGATATACTATACATTTTTTAGGAAATTCTAAGCGCTTTGATCGTTTTATTTTTCTCTAAAAGTTGCTATACAAACAGGAATACTTAAAAGATTATTTTAGGAATGAGTAGGAACGTTTATAAATACGTTGAACATAAAAAATTGTATGAACCTTTGATCTCACGGATTTAAATCCGTTCTTTAACCTTTTAACTAGGTATTCAATTTTCTTGGATTGAGAACTAGCTTTTGGAAAATTCAATACCTTCGCTTGTTAACTTAAGCTTAGTTTCAACCACAGAATAGGTTATGATATTAGTTTTTGTAAGTACCTATTATATTATATTTTTGTTCAATTCAATTCAATTCATTTATTCAAATTAGGTACACTATAGGTACACATATTGACGTCCATTACTTACATATAAAACATGATGGTGATAATCAGTTACGGTATCTTAAAACTAAAGCTACACGGGTTTCAAACGTGCCCTGGTCTGAGAAGAGCCCACAACAAACTCAGCCGGTTTTTTTTCATTATCACCATCTCACAAATCATCTTAAATAATAAATATCTTGAATTTAGTTATCAGTTCTAACCCAACATACAGTAAATGTATTTATTTAGATTTTGTTGGTAGGCCTTTTTCTGCAAGACTTTTAGGTTGACCAAGTAACGTCAGGGTGTCGAATTTGGGTGTTGGTGTGCGTGCGCATCGTAAAAATTCAATCTGATAATTTTTCCCTAACGCGTCAAAAGAAGTATAACTTCAAAAATATTATTATATTTTATAAAAATACTAACAACAAATATGCGAAAGTGAGTTTGTTCGTTGGTTTGTCCTTCGGATCGACGGTAATTTCTTGCATGGGCATTTTAGGCCCTGGAGAGTGACAAAAGCTACTTTTAAAAGCCTACTGTCTATCCCGAAATTTCCAGCAAAAAAAAGACCATCCAAACGAAGTATATCTAAGTACTAATATTATAAATGCGAAAGTGTGTTTGTTTGTTTGGTTTGTTGTTTTGTCCTTCAATCAGAAATGTGAAGTACTTACGCCGTCTTAAATATTACGCAGGAACTCAAGCGTAAACCTGTGTAACCATAAAAACATTGATTGACGCTGACTGGGCTATTTCTTTCACCCACGCCTATCTTGCCCTTTGAATTAGCTTTTTCCCAAATCTGATAAACTTATCTATGTGGAAAAATTTGAACTCGAGAAATAGTCTTATACGGAAACATTAAATGGCAACATTAAAAAAAAATCGAGCTGATTTGTAAACTCGGGCTCCGTAGGTTATAAAAATTAACCTCTTTAATTTTATTCGTTAAAACTAAGTAAGTGATGCCCGAAATTTGAGGCGTGATTTTAAGACAAACAAACACACTTTCGCATTTATAATATAACTATAAGTTGCCCGCTACTTCGTCCGACAATGTCTGATTTCCTATGAGACTATAAAGATTTTCCCGCTGCAAAAGGCCTACTTACCTTTAGAGCCTTTCTATCAACAAGAAAACTCTTTACTGCTTCCGAATAAAGCTAAAAATTAATCATAGGTTTGAAGCAATCTTAGGAAAATATTGGTATCGAGAAAATTGTTGCCAATCCTGTTGCTGTCACAATGTTATACTAAAATTAGATTAAAAACCCAAAAAGCGCATAATATTGTAAGGGATTTGAATATTTTCGCCTACATACTGTGCCTAAATAGCGGCTCCTAATAAAACATGTATTTAACAATAGCTGACATCAAAAGAATCAAGTATTCAATGTGACAAAGTCTTCTAAAGAGCGTCAGGTTTCCGAGATATATGCTATCAAAGATATAATCTACTCGATGATAGCACCAGCCCAGGTTTGATAGTGTATGTTATCTCTGACGCTTTAGACTCATAAACTACTTGCTTTTATTTATGCCAGTTGTATTGTATTGTACCTATTCAATACACAATTTATGAGTGGCCGATATTCTGAAAAAAAAAATGTTGGCCTCATTTTTTTTTCTATTACTAACTACTACTGACTACTTACAAACTGATCTGACCCGGTATATATGAAAAGTAAAATATAAACACGAACTAAACAGGAACATAAAAACCAGAACTAACAACAATTTGGCCACCGGGCCAGATAAGTTTGTGGGACTATACCTAAATTCACGCAAACGAAGTCGCATGTATTAAATTATATTGAGGGTAGAGCTTGAATTTAACAAGTAGCTATCTGTTACTATGCAGAAATTATAATACTATGTACTTGGTTTTGTATACCTTTATACGTTTTTATTAAACAAGAATGTAAGTAGGTAGGAAACTGATTTTATAGAGTCCCTTCCACGGTGCTTTCACTACGAGCAAATTGACTGGAAAACGTATTTGGTATAGTTTAGGAACCTATCGATAGATGGCGGTGATAAAGTTTGAAATATTAACACTTAAAATTATTTACACTGGCATCCCCTTTTTCTTGTGTCGTTGAGTGTTTCATTTCACGCAGTAGTTTCAATAAATAAAATCAAAATATCGTGTAATATCAAACAATTTTGACCATAAAATTTTTTAAATAAATTCACGGCTAATTTAGTTGTATAGCCATATTTTAATATTAATTTTAACGTTCTATAGTTGTAAGTTTTTAAAGAGTCACATTAAAATGTCACCTGTCAGTTGCCAATCACGAAGTTTTTGTCATTGATTGTCTTGTCAGTTGTCACTCGTGTTATTTTATTCATTGAAATTGAAGAATTGTCTAAATTCATTATAGATGCCTCCTGTAATTTATTTTTGTACAGCTGGTGCAAAAACACAAATAAAATATTAAATGGTGCGACAAAAGATGTAGATGTACAAGATTGTATCCAAAAGTGCTGTATTGAATATTATAATAAAAGAAAAAAAATGAATTATGTTTTTCTTTTCATTTTGACACACGCTTTATGCTCTTTTTGTTTAATTTATTTTAAAGATACCAGAAAGAGCTAAAGCGTGTCTGTAATGTACTCAGAATTTACTTAAAAATTTTTAATATTGGGCAAGCTACTTAAATAGTAAAGTTCATTATCTATAGCTATATACACAAGAAAATTAGTTCAGGAACCAACCACCAGGAGCGCTGGTTTCCATAGCTCGTATATTAAGTGGGAGTGATAACTCTATACCCTTTTATACATCCTACTCTATGGTCCCTTTCTAATTAAAAGCACAACTTTTTAGGCAAAAGAAATAAAACTATACTAGAAATTTAGCATTTATGGTATGATATTCAAGAGTAAGTAATTCACCTATTTCAAAGCAAAACTAGCAACGGAAAAGAAATTAAACGAAATACAAATTTGAACACTTTATATTATTGAAAGATTCAAAGTATCGGTTCAAAAGGAATACAAAATATTTACACAATTTAGATCATATTTTCACACAGAAATTAGTACACATATACCAATAAATACAACAATTAAATATAAAGAGTTACAGCAAGAATACTTATCTTTACTCTAGGTGGCTCGTAGACAAAAACTCCCTTATCTCATAGGAACAGTGGGTTTTATAGGTTAAGATTCTCCCCATATTCCCACACCTTTTTCCTATTTCAAGTTTGACAACGTAAGAGCATTTTGTTTATAACAAACTGTTTAACGGAATTAACTACGAATATATATTTCCAATCACTAATTAATATACTTAACTCTTTATTATTAAAAGCATTTTCAAGTTAATACACCATTTAGTTTAAGCTAGAAGTAGAAAAGTACACCAAAGTCCAATCTAAGAATCAAAAGGAAGTATCAATGGATATACATAAATTCTTAATTACAGTAAATCATTACTCAAAATACAGTTATGACTAATCATTTATCACAATAGTAATTTAAGTAACTATTTTACAATATCTCTTAAAACGCTATGATAGTCAATTGACCTATTTCTAAATTACATTACTTATTTGAAGCTTAACTATCAACACTTTGTGTTGCTATATTAGTAATTATTTATTTAAATAATGTGTACACTCTTTTTCTGAATAAACTTATATGTTTAGTTTCACAAATATAACCTTAAGATTATTACCAACATATCAAGTGAGAATACAAGTGCTGCCACACTTTAATTACAAATAATATTTACCTAATACAAAATTCAGTGTTTACCCACTGTAATATTTAATTATTCCTAATGAATCACAAAATAGAGTTATTTTATTTTCCAATAATCTATCACATGCATCGTGTAGTTGATCATACAACTGTGGTTCTAGCATTTTTACCGACATCTCCATTTCATTTTTACGCCACGAATTTTATTGAACGCTAAAATATTATGGCCGGTGTTAAAAATTTTGCTTACCGAGATACCTACTTAAATTTTATCACAATACAAACTCGGCGGTTGAAAACAGAATTGGGTATTTGAAAGTTATAGTGGTTGTGATCCAAGTTAAAGCAATTTCCCGTTCTAGTACGATTTAGAAACCGAATAGGTGCGTGGACCTAATATAATAGCCATACCTGGTTAGCCCAACGCCATCTTAGACTGCATCATAAAAAAAACAAAGTTGTTTTTTTCGTATTTCGTAACCGCACCATTCACGAGCTCGGGCCCTTTCTTTGGCTGACGTATTTTAGCATTAAGTTAAGTAAGGTACAAGTTCTATTCTATCTACATAATATTTCTGCGACTTACTCAAGTATCGGTTTTGGTAGTCCTTTACCTTCTGAAAGAAAAAATCAAAATAACTCCAGTGTGAAAAAATTGAAAATCTCTGCGAATTAAAACGTCAAGGAAATGAGAACTTCCATTTTAAATTTCCGAAGACCAACCGCTTAGGGGATGATAACTTTTTCAATAAATAACAAACTCTTAAGCAAGTTCAGAAATAAAAGATAATCGAGCACGCGGTTTATCTGTTGATTTTAATTTAGATAGCGAAGAAACTCTCAATTCATCAAGATAAAGTTTGAAAATCTAAAAACACTAATATTTTAAAGAACAAGAAAAACTTTAAAACTATTTACCCGACTACGCTAGTAATATTCTTACCTAGTGAAATTGCTTGTCTGCCGCTTGATATTAGATATCTTCAACAATTATATTGAATTATATTAGGTAATTAAGTGATTTTACAACTTATCATCACACAAATTAAGGGATGATGGTCGAGTGGTCTAGACAACGCACATCAGTCGATTACTGCCGTGCCTCGGAGAGCACGTTAAGCCATCGGTCCCGATTATTATCACTAACACCGATAATAATCGTTATAAAACCCTAAGAGTTTAAGTACTCTTAGTCGAGTCGTATGTGGCAGGACGTGTTAACCCACCGCATTATTATCCTAAGAAAACCTACCATTATTCGATTAATGGAAACCCACATCCCTCAGTAATGAGGAATACGACGCAGAGAGATATCATACAAATAACCTGTTCTGTTTATTCAAAAGCACCAAAATGCACAATCTAAAATACACCGGGCACAATAAATTCCAATTAGTGACGAAAGGCAAATAAAACGTACTTAATTGCCACTTCTAAACAGTAATGATGACAAATTGCTAAACCATTTCAGTCTGTATTGTCATTAGTTTATCATTGAACACATTTTGGCCAATATTAATGAAAATAAAGCAAGAAATAATTAGCTATTAATGAATAATAAAATACTTTGAATTAGCTAATATTGAATAATAAAATACTCACATTAATAATAAATTATTAACAACCGAATTTATATTTTAAAACCCCTCACGTAAACGGAGGGATGCTTTTTTAATAATTAAGTTTAATTTTAAAGTGTATGTGGTATTGTAGCTCCCAAACAGATGAATCGATTTTTTAAACAATATAAATAAATTTTAAATTTTTTTTTTTAAATAATATCTTTACTAGCCAGAAAGTGTTTTACATTACATACTCCAATTAGCAAAATATATAGGTAGGAACAATGGATTAGGTTAACAATAAAAATTTTGTAGCCAAAGGGAATGCTTTATAGTAGAAGATCCCAATTAAGATCGACCTTCACTCATCTGCTCAACTGCGTAAAAGTGTTGCTGAACTGAACAGAACAAATACCAAATTGCTATAAAAAATATGGTCCAGGCTATGAGAAATAAAAAATATTAAATATTATACATTTTTAAAATTTCACTTACTTGTGTTGGAGAACAATGAAGGTACCGTTGCTCGGAAAAATACAAAATGGCGGTCGTCAACATCATTGTTCAATCAAATAATAAATATGACAATTCGTTAATATTACTACGATATTAAAGTAAATTGTGTTAGGCACGTAATAATTATCAGATATCCGCTAACACTTGCTTGCCAAATGAACGAAATTCCAATGGAAAGCTTACAATATACAGAATATCAAGCAGCTAGGTTGCCTACCTTTTTCTAGTACCTATTACCTGGTTGCCGTGTACAAACAGGTAGGTAAGTTGAAATAAGTAATTGCACTCATATGCTTACCACTTGAAAAATACATCAAAATGAAGGCAATTAATTGTATGATTTTATAAATGTATATCTTTGTCTCTTTTTGACGTTGATTTTTCGTTTTGTTGAATTTTTAAATCACAACGATTCTAAAGAAGTTTCACTTCAAAAAGTGCGTCGAACTTTGATGACGTCACAATTCGTACAAAATTCCACACACGCGCGTTTTGACATTTGAAAAAAGCTTCTGATTGACTAGTTGTCAAATACGGTATTTGACAACTAGTCACGATTCACACGAGAGTGAGGTTGCGGGCGATCGCTAGTCTAAATTATCGCAAACCTTTTTGTTCTCATCAACGAGTAACACAGGTACCGTGATAAATTGCCATTTGGGTGTGAAGGTGCCACCGAAACACATAATTTATACCAGCTGCGTTTGCGGTAATGGCCTTGCATGTTTAACATAATAAAGCACCATCTAATACAGGTTAGTCTAAAAATACTAATAACCTCATAAATTAACTAACTTCCTCAACTTGTGGACGTAATACTGAAACACTTGTGTTTAACGACTTTTAAAAATTCAGATCATACTCATTCTAATCCATACTTAATATTATAAATGCGAAAGTGTGTCTGTCTGCTACGCTTTCAAGGCCCAATTACTCGACCAATTTTGATGAAATTTGGTACAAAGATAGTTTACATCCCGGTGAAGGACATAGGCTACTTTTTATCCCGGAAAATTGAAGAGTTCCCGCGGGAATTAAAAACTTCAATTTCGCGGGCATCATCTAGGACTTAATAATTTTTACTTTTCGTAATGGTTACTATTCTGTGCCCGAGTTCCTTATTTTGCTACGGAAATGTAAGTGTTAAGTTTTCATTTCCCCAATAAATGAACTTATCGGAGATTTTCTGAAGTTTACCTACTCCTAAATCTAATTTATAAGTAGACTTGTTTACAATACAAGTTTACTGTTTGTTTGTGAAGTGCTATGATTAGTCTATCGCACTTAACATAAAGACAAATAAAGATAAAAACATGTCCTCAACGTTTACTACGTGATAATATTCGAAGATGCCCGCGACATTGTCCGCATGGATAAGCGTTTTTTGAATCCCGCGAGTTTCTTTATCTCCTCTCCTCTTATCTCTATCTCCTTCCGCGGGATACAACTTACCTTTGTGTCTTTCGTGGAAACCGGCTGTGAAAGCGTATCAGAGACAGACAGATAAACACACAAACGGAGGGACTTTGATTTTTATGCATGGATGGAGCATGGATTTCCCAGTTTAGTTTTGATATTTCACAATAATATCATAACCTTATCAATATAATATTAAAATTGTAGCTTAGCATCGAAGCCTAGTGGCTAAGACATCCAACCTCGAGTCCCTGTACTCGGGTTCGATTCCGGGCACGCACTTCCAACTTTACGAAGTTGTGCGTTTTAATAAATTAATTAATATCACTTGCTTCGAACGGTGAAGGTTATATGTCTTCATAATGTTCTTGTAGGTGTGTGAAGCTGCCAATCCGCACTTGGCCAGCGTGGTTGACTAGGGTCAAACGCTTCTAATCGGTTTCTACACGACATCGTACCGGAACGCTAAATCTCTTGGCAGCACGTCTTTGCCGGTAGGGTGGTAACTTGCCACGGCCGAAGCCTTCCCACCAAGCCAGACCAAGGAAATTTCAGAAATTATGAATTCCTAAATTGACCCTGCCGGGGATCGAAAAATAATGGTGTTATTTTTTGATTATAGAAATACTGATTTGTTGCAGATGTTTTGTGTGACATTTTTATCTTTACAATAGCAATTTCATTCTGGAATGAGCTTTGTTTATTTCACTTACGCCGTAAAACAAAACTTGGTGGCCGTTTATGGCGTCCACCTTCCGTTGTGTTAATAAAAGTGCCTTATCAAAATTAAAAGTAGGTACTTCATTATAACGCCCTTGGTTTAATTAAAGCGAACAAAGGGACGTAGCAGAGTTTATGTAAACGGTAGGAATATTATTAACTTGAGCTAATAAAACTGTTACTGGACGATTCCTGCACATGTTTTTTTTATTGCAGGAAACATGATACTGCAAAGCCTTTTTTGTGTGGCTTTTTGTCTGTTATGGCATCACGCTAAAACATTATAACGCATACATATTTATATCTAGCACACCAGCTCAAAATATCATTACGGATATTTCTTCCCAAAAAAAGTTATACCCAACTCCAACAAATCAATTTTATTTTTGGAGAAGTTAAAGAAACTGAATGGAAGGTACCTACGTTAACTTATTGCTTAAACATCTCTTTACAGAGAACCGAATATAAAAGGGAACCGAAGACAAAGAGAAAGAGAAGAAAGAGAGAAAAAGATTTGGTAACTAAAGCGCTTATGGAAAGCTTCATTAAAAACGCAACATTTTTCGCAAAGCCGTTCGACAAATTTATTTTAATGTATAACTCTTATCCTAAATTGTGCCAGCAAATCCTCATAAATTAACCCCTCACGTTACGGATTCCCGCTCAATTCCCGCGATACATTAAGGATATAAACTTTATTGCCTCCGACGATCTCTTATGTTCCTCTCACGGCGACGACGCATGGAATGAATTAATTCCTAGCTGCCTGCGTGGATCATAAAAGTTAAGTACTTTCTGTATTCCCCGGTTTGGTTTTGCAATGTAGATTGTACGGGCAAAAATTTAACGCTTCAATGTATATTCCCACAAACTTATCTGAACCGGTGACCAAAATTGGAACTAATTTTTATGCCTGTTTACTTTTTGTTTTTATTTTATTTTTCATATATACTAGCGACGCTGTCATCACATATTATAGGTAGGTTCTTTCAAAATCCGGCAACGCATTAGCGGTTCCTCTGGTGCTGCAAATATTTATAGGCGGCGGTAATCACTGAACATCAGGAGACCTGCCTGCTCGTTTGCTTGCTATTAAAATAAACATAATATCTACTTATCGGCCCTGTATGCGGCGTAACCTGAGAAAAATCCTAAAATGGCCACTTTGAGCTACACGTGTCATTAAAACCACCATATTTTCATTCTCTGTAATTATATCTGTCTAGCTGTCATTTTTGTAGCTGCAACAGATTTTGTTTTAAGAAATGTGTCGAGGGGTGTTGACTGTTAATTTAATAGTACAACTAAATAATTCGTCAACTTAATAATATTCTGAAACGGGCTTGATTTTATTTATGTTCGGGCAAAGTTGCGAGTGTAATAATAACACGTAGAGTAAATATTGCCTCAGCGGTGTCGATATTTCACATCAAAGTTGTTTTACTTGGTAATCTGGAATTCCAATAAATTCAAGCTTGCACGAAGTTTTTAGTCGAATTTACAAACAAAACACTAATAAATTGTTAATTCGCCACTAGTCATTCACTAGAATAGTCCCACAAACTTATCTGGCCCCGGTGGCCAAAATTGTAACAAATTTTTCACGATCATCTACTATATCTATGAAAAAACAAAAATATTTACAGAATTTTCCAAAAGAATCTTGGCAAAGTTTCCTGTGCAATATTAGCCTGTATAATATTAAACAAAATTTAAAGTAAAGGTTCAATAAAGCTACTTACGTGTAACCCTACATACATTCAAAAACGTTCCATCTTTACCTTTCACATTACAATACAAAACCGGGGAATACAGAAAGTACTCAATCTTTATGATCCACGCAGGCATTCCGCACGTCACCGTTGTTAGGGGCACGTAAGAGATTGTTGGAGGTAATAATAGGACATTACTGCCCAGGCCGGAATAAGGCAATATGCGGCCGAGTATTATGGAAGGATGAGGCGAAGCAGAGGATTGCCAAGTGATTTCAAAAGGACGAGGCGCCAGCCTTTTTAAGTAAACGAGGCTGTGAATTGCTATTTCGGCCTAGACTTGTATAGTACAACGTACTATTCCATGATAGTACTTTTCGTTAAACGAGGATACAATAAACGGAATTTGTTAAGAAGATTGGAGGCAGTTGTATGATGTACAATATGATGCCCCGATTTAAGTTTTTGAAATTCCAGTGGGAACTCAGTAATTTACGAGAATATTTTCGGGCACACAGTCTTTTCTGGACTGCAACCTATATCTGTACCAAATTTCGTCTAAATCGGTTAAATGAAAGGGCCTTGTATGCGTAGCAGACAGAAAGAGATACACACTTTCGCATTTATAATATTACTAGCTGATGTCCACGACTTTATCCGCATAGATTAAGGTTTTTTTGTTACCGCGGAAAGAGTTGCCGAGTTTAAAAGTAGTCTATGTGTAATTTCAGACTATAAACTATCTTTGTACTAAATTATATCCAAATCTGTTCAGCTGTTTCGGTATGATTGAGTGAAAATATCCATCCATCCATACAAGCTTTTAAATTTGCCACATTAGTAAAGATAAAAAAGTATGCATGAATAACGAACCAAAAATATTATCTTTTTTGTATTTGTCTGTCATCACATTGAAACTACATACAGCTCAAAATTTCAGGCTATCCCGAACTAGGTTCTCTTTAGATCGTCTATAATATCTTTCCGGGAATTCGGGTGTGGGTCAGCTATTCATGTAATTCTATCATCCACTAAAGTATGTGGGTAAAACGGATTTGTCTCAAATTGGTTTGACCCGGATATCCTTATTGCGGTAAGAGAGTAAATAGTAGGGGTAATATGCGAATAGGTAAAATGAATTTAACGTCTTCTGATTTATCTCCTTATATTTATTCTTTTTTATTACAAAATATGTCTTAAATGTGTAATTGAGGTTTATTTTGGGTCCTGGGGGAACTCTTTCATTTTCCGGGATTAAATTAGCTTATGTCTTATTCCAGACTATAATCTATCTCTGTGCTAAATTTCAACCAGATTCGTTCAGCCGTTCTGGCGTGATTGACTAGCAAACATCGATCCATCCATCCAAACTTTCGCATTAGTTTATATAACTACTCTACAGAAAATAAGTGGATAAACGTAAAACTTATCTCTCGAATGAATTTTCTTCCAGCTTTCCTTGAAAGTGAGTGAGGTGAAATTGTTAAGTGGTATATTACTTAAACGTATAAAATCGACATAATACTTACTCACACAAATTAAAAACTCTTCGATAGGTTCCGAGTTCGGTCCCCGGTAGAGTCAATTTAAAAACATTATAATTTCTGTGAATGAACTAGAAGTTTAATTCGCTATAATCCGCTACAGTAGACAAATCTGTGTGGTACAGTGCGTGTCTTTCACCTGCAACATGCGACACCCACCACCCAGCAATTCGCACAGGCACAACACCACACCACACAAATCCTCCAAATCACTCTCAACGTACGTTTCACTCCGACACCGGAGCATCTTCAGGAGATGTTGACTCGACAATGCACGATTGTGAGACACAATCGTGCATTGTCTGATCGCTTCGGCCGTGGATAGTTACCAACATGTCGGCAAAGATGTACGTTTTTTAACTCACGCTTAATACAAAGCAATGATGAGGTCTAGGTTGGAGCGCGCTTGCCTAGAAGACGCCTATTCACTCTTGCCTTGAAGGTACATACGATATACGTGTCAGGAAATACATGCATTCCACACTTTAACAGATTGTATCGCAAAACCGTTTCGTTCGAGCAAAATAAAAACAAAGATTTCCTTTTTAAACTTGTGCGAGATATACAGTTCTCTGCATTTAATCGATGTTAGGTAAGGTAAGCCACACTAAAGCTTGCAGGTAAAACGAAAGTGGTTTGTACTGAATATCCGGTGTGAGGTTCTAACCTAAGGTAGGTAGATAAGGCTAACCAGGAAATGCTATCTTAGACTTATTTCACTTGCCTGCATTTGAGATCACAGCGAAGGGGTAACTTGTAGTGGATTTGAAAAAAGTATTCATTTACGTCTATATATGTGATGTGTGTTTCACCGTAGCGCCTAAACTAGAACCGTTCTTGATGAATAAGGTGTCAAACGATTCGTTATAATGCTCCGAGTGACATAGGATTTTTATAGAATGTTACATCCAAACAAGCAATAATAAAAAAAAAACACGACTGCCCTGCCAAAAAACGAACTAAAAAGTTAAAAACAATAAATGATATTTCTTTGTGAATCACTGTATATTGAACTATAGTATTATATATTTTTGGAATCTACTCATCATTTTCTCGATGATGATTATATAGTTAATCTAATTTTCGATTTTTTTTTTCAACTTTAGTCTTTAATGCGGGACCATGGTCACCATATCAATTTGTTTTTAATACATGAACCCTGAAAACAATATATTCCTTTTTTCAGGCAGTCGTATAAAAAGTGGGGTCTCTGCAATTTTTTTAGCAATCGAATGGGATGTCAATTGCAAGAAAACACAATTCTAGTTTATAGAAATACCTCTGTATAGGGTACAATTTTAAAATAAATATACCAAGCGACAGAAACACTATTTTGCAATATTATTTCCATAGTCGGGTTAAAGTTGTTTTAACCTTTTTATCTTGTTAATCTAAGTGAGAGACCTATTCTCCGCATTTAATCGATGTTTAGTAAGCCACACTAATATGTTTGCGGGTAAAACGGTCAAATCGGTTTGTCCTGGATATCCGGCTTGCGGTTAGAGGGTAAATAGGGATAATTTCCGAATTGATACGTTAGTTATTTTGTGAGAACATTAATTGTCTTACTTTTTCTTTTATTATTTAATATACTTTGCAAGCAGCTTCGCTCATGTTAAGTTCGATTTTCATACAAACTTCAAATCCCTATTTTACCCCGTCAGGGGTTCAATTTTCAAAAATCCTTTCTTAGCGGATGCCTCCGTCATAAAAGTTAAATCAATCTCAGTCAATCAATCAAGAATCATATATCATATATGTCAAATTTCAGCCCGGTCCATCCAGTGGTTTGAGCTGTGCGTTGATAGATATGTCAATCAGTGAGTCACTTTTTCAACAATTGTTTTTAGATTTATAATTGGGACATAGGTCAATAAATAATTATTTAGCTAAATAGAGGTAGAAAAACGTAATATATTAACATCTGATAATTTTATATTTGATAACCTATTAGAAATATATTAAAATAAAATTAGTTTTGATAATTGACTAGTAATACTTAATTGTTCCATCTTTTGTTATACTAATTTGTGACTTTACATTATATTTCATTGATTTCATAAAAAAAATATATGTGATAATATAAAATTTATATTTTATTGTTACAGGTGAACAAATACAGCCCCCGGCAAAGTAAAGAACTATTGGTAAGTAAATAAGTATTTAACACATACAAACTATTCCCTATTCTGTGGTACAAATACGAACGCAATTGTATTTGTTGACGCAGGTGTCATTTAAAATACGTTTCAATAATATTCTAAGGTAACTTTTGTCGAGTAATTCTTTTAAAAACTTTGAATAGGTACTTTTTGCGATTTACAGCTAGACATACGATGATTATTATTGCAAAAAAGAATCGCATTTTCCAAGAATGTCCTTAAAACATTTTTAGCTTACCCACTGAGTGACTAATGATACGTACACTAAACATAATGGTATTGTGCAATGATCTTTATGTACTTACCTACTAACGATATTGTGAAAAATATAACATAATATTTCTTTTATAATTTTGTATGGTATAATAACGATTTACAAATTTACCAATGCTGTTGGCCAAAATCTAAGCAAAAATAATAAATAAAATAATAAATCTAATAAAAAAATAGCGAAAGATTTTATTTTTGATAACAACAAATCCCCAAACAAAAATGTATACCAAAATCTTTTTTGTTCCGCTTATACCTCTTTCCAGTTAAAGTTTTCGAATAAATACGACGTTATGAATAGAAAGTTTTTGATGTCAACCTAAAAACTATTAGGTAACTCAAATACAGTTTTTCAACTTTAACCGAACTTAAATCTTTCTTTCGAAAAATCTGTTGAACTTTACAGAAAGTTAGACAATTTTTGCAAATAGCTAGAATTCTGTTAGCTAAGTAATACGTCTTTTATTTGAATTGTTTCTTCCTGGCTTCCTTTTTTATGCTTTTTGCTATGCGACTTTCTTTGATGCAATTTTTTACGGTTTTTAACTTTGACAGCATTAGGTAGGCCTTGCAAAATGCTATATGTTATTTCAAAGTTATGTGTACCTTTCCCCTACTCTAATATTCCGATAGGACGGAAAATCCGACACGACCGGAGAGTGATAAAGCGGAGGACCGAGGGTTTTACGTGCTCTGCGAGGCACTGGGGTGGACCACCACGGACTTTCTAGAAATTAATCAGAAACCTCATACTTACTTAATACTTAATTATATTCCAACCCGCTAATCGTATCCGCAGCCGTACAGTGCTAACTTGTAGTGGAATAAAAAGCAATAATAGAAGAAAGAACTAAGGGCAGGGTAAGTGTAGGGAGAATAAGCTGATAATAAACCATATAAATCCATATTTTAATATTATAATTACGAAAGTGTGTCTGTCTGCTACGCTTTCATGGCCCATCTTTTCAACCGATATTGATGAAATTCGGTACAGGAATTGATTGTATCCCGGGGTAGGACATAGGCTACTTTTATTCCGGAAAATTCGTCCAGTCCCGAGTCCCGTGGGAAACAAAAACCTTAATTTAAGTGGACGAAGTCGCGGGCATCATCTAGTGTACTATATTTCCATGTTCATAAATAAATTTTAATAAATTAAATTAAAACTATCCAATGGAATCACCGACTATAATAGCTCGATCTTCCTGCCAATGTGTCTATCAGGCCCATCGGTTTAGATCACCCATCCGTAAATAATCTCCTGATGGATTCTCCACAAACTAAATTTAACCATCCGGTGAAAGATAAAATGCGAAACGTAAATCTCGGATGGATTACAATTATCGTTATATTTGCGGTGCGTTTTGCGGTGAACAATGTAACGTGAATGTATTGACGTCATCAAGTTTTATTCATTCATATTTTTAAACCACATATAAAAAGAACGTATCAAAATTGACTTAAACAAAACATGTAGATTCGAGCACAATATAAACTGCCTCGTTGGTGTAGTGGTTATATTTTCGACTGCGGCCGACGAGATCCCGGGTTCGAGTTCCGGTTCGGCCAATAATTAAGTATTGGCTTTTTCTAACTAGAAATTCTCCATAGTCTGGACCATTTTTTGGGTTGTGCCACACGTGATACAGTTCATTTTGCGTCGCGGTTATTATCACTAATACGATAATAGTCGTTAAAGCCCGCCAACAAGCATTGGAGCATAGTAGTGGGTCTAAGCTCTAATTCCCTCTTTCCTATGAGAGTTGAGGCCTGAGGCCCACCTAGTATTCTTGCAGAGAAAAGCGTTCTATAAAAACCCCAGTAAAAGTTATATCCACTCATGTTTCGCAATCACAAATCTCTCAATAGTTACTGACGGCGTTTATTTATTTTTCCACAGCAGCCGGCAATCGATTTCCTGACCATACTCACTTCGTTTCCGGTACAAACAATGCGTTCACGGCATCAATGGATGTGTGATGAAATGTATGGTGCCCACGACTTTGTCTACGTCGATTCAGATTTTCAGATTATTATTTTCAGATTATTATATATGTCACCGTAAGATTGTAAAACCGTTAGATTAAAACCTAACTCGCGAAATTGTAAACTGTCGAAAAATTGTGAACTGTTCAATGTTCTGAGTGTTAATTTTTGAAATATTGATTGTATTTACGTTTTCTTGTCTCTTTCATGTAGGTTATGTTAGGGTTCGACATAAATAATCAGGTATTGCCTGTCAGGTAGTGGGCCACAGGCCGGGCACTTAGGTTCTATCGGCTTAATAAAACGAACAGATTACAATCTACCGGAAGATAATGCGTTAAATTGTAATCTTTCGACACTTTGCGATTTCGCGAGTTAGATTATAATCTAACGGTTTTTACAATCTTACGGTGACATATACATACCATAGTAAGTCTTTGATGTTCCGAACAAAGTAGCATTTTATCTCCTATACTCGTATATAAAACTCTTGTGTCACAATGTTAGTTACCATAGTCCTCCGAAACGGTTTGACCGATTTTTATGAAATTTTATATGCATATTCAGTAGGTCTGAGAATTGGCTACTATCTATTTTTCATACCCCTAAAACACCGCAATCCACGCGGACGGAGTCGCGGGCATCAGCTAGTTATAGTATAGTATCCTTTTATAACATCTTGGCTATGAGTGTGCGAAGTTAAATTAAAATCCGTTCAGTAGTTTTGATGAGAATTTTTTCTCTGTATCAATAACAAAGCATTACCAGGATACCATTTTCAATCCTCGCACCATAGGTTGCCTGGTGGAGATTGCTCTGTAGGCAATAAGGCCGCCTTTGCATACATAGTTTTCAGATGTGTGCAATAAAGTATTCATCTTTATAACTATCCTTATCTACCTATCTATCGATCTGTCTATCTATCTATTTATCTATCTATCATTTCTTTGGATAACGGATGGCTGTACTTCAATACACTAGTCGGATTTTGTATGCTTTGCTATGAATTTCTATTTATTGTCTAAGCTTTCGAACTAGTCGTTACACAATATAAATCGCGTTAGTCCCTTATCAGCGCCATGATATGACATCACAGGCATGATACGAGCGATTAGCGATGGCGTCATGAATAACATGTATACGCAATCCAATTAGATGAACATAAAAGAGAATCACAGCGCATAGATACATAATGTGAGCGTGGGTTGGACTTATCGCCTACACCATGCTTTTTACCCCTACCATGGGCGTTGATATAAATTTACCTCTTTATACTTAGATATGATGTCCTTCTGATAAGGTAGTTCATGGGCGGTGGGATTATTTAGGTATTCAAAATCTTTATAAAGGGTAGCCCAACTCCAGAGGTGAGACGCGGCGCGGCACGTATCATAATCATAATCATAATATTTATTTGCTGATTGTAGGTTACATGAGAAGTTCTTACAATAAAGTTACAGTATCCAGCCACAATCTACCATACATATGGTGTGCAAATTAACATCAATACATTTTTATTTATGAGTACTTAAAAAATTTAATTCAGTTTACTACAATAATTTATCTATACAATCAATAAAAAAAAAAATAATAATAATAATAATAACATTAATAAATAAATAGCTAATAGCTTTAACATATAATATAATTTGAATTTGAATTTATTTATTCCTTTATACACAATATTTCGTAATAATTATTATTGCAATTAAAATTAAAATGACAATCCTTTGTATGAGGTTGCAGACAGACACAATTTTGCATTTATAATATTTGCATGGATGACGTATAGTGATCTGTAATATGTGACTATATTATAATGTACCATGTTCTGGACAATAAATGAATTATGAATTATGGCGAATAGCACTCAGTATAACTTCACACTTAGTTACTACTTACTAAGACTGCTCCAAAACTTTAATTAACGCTGAAAGTTATACATGTCCAAACATGCGGAAACATGTCCGGATGAACCAATGAACCAAGTTTCATGCTTGCTATGTTCTAGGAGAGTCTATAGTAGTTCACAAATGAAAACATAAACAATTTATCATGGTGTAGTACAATTGTGTACATAAGCCATACTGCCAACACTTAAAACAATACAAGCAATATTCTTCAAAATGACAGTTTGATGTCACGTACCTTGATGTTCCTAAAATAAGGGTTATAGTTCTAAAACACGAAAGTCAATAATAATGAAACAATATTGCTTTAAGCGTTCACAGTACGGCCCCAGATTAGAGAACTTTGTTTGCAGCTCTCATGAAAATAATAATTTAATAAATATTCTTAGGCTCTTTCTCTTGAAGGTTGTGACCCCTTTCATTAATCAAAAAAATTATTAATAATCAAAATTTATTTTAAGTTTCACATAATGGCAGGGGTTTTCTTGGGATAATGATGCGGTGGGTTCCCAGGCCCTTCCGCATACAACTCGACTGAGAGTACTATTTAGTCTAGGCAATGGGGCGGTTCGTTGTATGGAGACCCCCGCATTAAATCCTCAGTCGTTGAAATTTGGCAGGGTTATAGTATGGCATGAACCCTAACTTATACAATCATATCTAACAAAAAATCTATGCGGAATTCAGGTTTTTATACCTAAAACTTAATATTTATGACTGAATATTTTCTCGATTTCTTTTTAAAATAATAGTATGTAGTATATTTACACTCAAAACCGAAATATCAAACAAAATAATCATGCAGAACATCGATATTTAAAACGATTTTATTATCAAACCTAAACTGCGTTTACGTGATAATGTAACTTCCTGCTTTGACAATTGGGTATACCATAAAAAAAACCTTACTTCCTTTATGATATTTTATTGGATATTTATAATATACGTTTAATTCATGATACTTTATCATACTGTAAAGTTTCGTCGCCTGAGGAATTATTGTTGGGGTCGACTAGCTTTATTGCCTAGACTATATTTCAGTACTAGATCATACGACGACGATACAACGAAACGTATTTCTCATAAGACGCAGGCGTTTCACGCTGGTGTTTTATCATGTGTGTAATCAGTAGTGTGTTTTTGCTCTAAATTTTATCAATATTTTGCATATTATGCATATTTATTTTTTTATATTTTAATTAATTTATTTGTTTTTGGAACTTATGTTAGCTGCTCCATCATGGTCTTAAATCAATGATAAGCTGCAGGGGAGCTATACCACATAATAGGTAATAGTGGCCATACCAACGTTTAAAGCCATATTGGTTCATTATTGTTGACTATCGTGTTTTAGAATTATAATCTTTTTTTTTAGGAACGTCAAGGTACGTGACATCACACTGTCATTTTGAGTCATATTGCTTAGGTATTACTTTTAGCGTTGGCAGTATGTCCCCCGAAGTAAACCTATCTTATTCCAATCGGGCGCGTATTTCCCCATGAATTAATCGCATAAGTTAGGCCTTCAATAGCTACCGCCTTTCAGCACAAGTGTAGAGAGATTCTTCTTAGCATAATTTATGAAATTTATTCTCGAATCTTCGCGCGCCTTCAGTATTTTTTCCACTCTAATGCATGTTTTATGTTGGGAAAGCGTTGGAATTGAATATTCATAATGACTTGTTCGCATTGATCCAGCTACTAACTTACTACTCGCATTGAACAATATTAACCTCCTCGGAGAGTACATTCGAAAGAGGATATTATTGTTTAGTGTTATAGTTCTTCGATTTTTTCCAACTACTTTTGTTTACCCTTTTGTTATCTAGCCATGACTATTTTCTTTTTCCCACCCCTCTTGTATTATTTTAAAATTGCAGTTTTATATGACTTACCTTGACGTCCCTGAAATAAGCATTATAATTCTGAAACAAGAGCATCAATTTTAGTAATATTAAAATAATACTGCTTTAAGCAATAATGGTAAATCTAAGTAGCGTACGATGGCCCAGACCTCTCATTCTGCGAGGAAACTCGTGCTCAGTAGTGAGCAGTGAGTGAGCCGACAAGAGATTAAAATGATAACGATGATTCAAAACAAAAGTGAGTATTTTCCATGCAAACACTTTCAATAGGAATGATGAAAACTCAATCTAATCAGCAACTATCAAACTTAAGAACGTGCTTCTAGTATCGAAGTTTATATGAATTACATAGTTGTGAAGTCATCAAATTTTAAAGCACTTATTTTCTTTAATCTATAAAGTTTAAAATGGTTATCACACTTAAAACTAACCGAGGATGTAAATTTTAGGTCTTTTGTAAGCGGAAATTGAGGGCTATTTAATAATAATCAGTAAAAAATAATTTACTTTTGACACAGGCATCATCCCTATTCTAGACTTCGTCAATACTTACAGTTATTAAATATTTAGATCTTAAGACTACTGGTTCTATTGGTTATAATGTAGACCGGCCTTACTTAATGCATGTTTTATGTTAAGAGCACATTTGAATTAAATATTCATTATTTTTTGCGCGCTGAACACTTGCGTCCGCGTTTCAGAAAGAATTTGATGATTTTAATGTTTTGTTTACCCAACTAAAAAAAAAAAAAATCAGTTTTACCATGCGTGTATATGTTTTCTGTCCTTTTTTGATTTACCTTTGCGCAAAGAACTTGCTTCTACTTATAGAAAAAAAAACATATTTTTCTAAAATCGTACAAAATGACGGGAAAAACTCCTGGATCTAAATAATCCATCTCAGCTGTTTGTGCCAACAAGCAATAAGTTGTCGAATTTTAAGTGACTTTTTTGCTGAAAATTGCGCTTTACCGAAGTTTAATAATAGGTTCTTCACTGTCACCTATTGTAAAAATATGATAAAAACCAGATAAAAAAAAAGAAAAGAATCAGGAGCCATATTTTTTTTAATTTTTCTCAAGTTTCTTAAGTCTGATATAGTTAAGAGTATAAAGTTTCTAATAAATCTGGAAATTACTATTTTGGATGTTTTAGATTTTAAAGGACTTGACCGGTGGAACTATGGCAGCTTGCCTAGGTGTCAAAAATCAATGTTCAGCAATGATTTCTTTATTATTGTAATTGTAATATTTCACTGTTTTCAGATAAAAAAGTTTCAGGAGTCTGAAGGCTCGGAAAACTGCGAAAATGGACAAAAAAAGTTTCACCAAAAGACTGCTTTCCCACACTAGATGGCGCTATTGAGTGTGTTGAGCGAGTCTAAAAAAATATTTTCAAGTATTATTTCTTTATTATTGTAATTGTTATATTTTATAGTTTTCAGATAAAAAAGTTTCAGGAGTCTGAAGGCTCTGAAAACTGAGAAAATAAATAAAAAAAAGTTTCACCAAAAACTGCTTTCCCACACTAGATGGCGCTATGTATTGTGGTGAGTCTAGAAAATATTTTTAAGTTGCTCACTACTTTTGGTTAACAAGTTCAACTATTCGACCACAGATGGCAGCATATGCAATGTGAAAGGGCGTTCCAGTTCAACTATTCGACCACAGATGGCGGTATATGCATTGTGAAAGGGCGTTCCTTTAAACGCAGTATTTCAAAATGCTTTGTTCGATCTATTAGTTTGAGACTTGTCAAAAAATAAAAATAATTATAAACAAAACATACATTTCCTTTTCATTACTATTTAATTGATCAAAAATAAATCATTCATAATATAATGACTAAGGTACTTAAATGGTATTCATGTAGGGTTACAAGATTATTATTAGGCATGGATATAATGGAACGTCAAAATGAAGTAGTGCTTAAAGAGGAAAGCGGACGCTCAAGATTTAAACAATAAACGTACTGTTTTTTTTTGTCATTTGAACCCTGACCTTATTTGGAATAATAAATCCATAATAATTTCGTTTTGAATTTTTAAACCTTACTGTAAAAACGGAAATCCTGTGCATTATCCCGAATCGGAGGGCAATTACTGGTCATGTCCTTTACTATATACTTGGTAAATGTTATCATCCGGACCGAACCTATGACGGTTCGAAAACACGACGAAACGATTCGATAAAAGGGGCCATACTACCAACGCTTAAAGCAATACTACTCAAAATTACAGTTTGATGTCACGTACCTTGACGTTCCTAAAATAAGGATTATATTTCCAAAACACGACAGTCAACAATATTGAAAAACAATATGGCTTTAACCGTTGCCAGTATGGCCCCATAGGCCTATTACACTGGACTTTTTACAGGGCCCTGCGGTAAGGGTGGGCCGCATAATCAGTATTAGGGACCCTTTCTCCCTAAATCTTGTTACACTACACTGATTCAAGTTAAGGGTCCCTGTGAAAAGTGCAGTGTAATAGGCCTATAACAGTGGTTCGGGTATTGGAGTGTTAATTGAAATACACTCTAGTAAATAGGTAGTAATTGGCGTATCATATTCATAGCTGCAAATTATATAACATAGGTACCCAGGACCTCGTGATCCGCAGTCGACTATGCTAACCGCTAGACCGACGAGGCAGCCATGTATTTATATACAGTACGTATAAAAATGTATTTTTTGTCAAGCCATTAGACTGATTGGAATTGAGAAAATCCATCTGTACTCTGTACTAGTACTAATATACTAATTACTAATAATATTATAAATGCGGAAGTTTTAATGGATGGATGTTTGTTACTCAATCACGCCAGAACGGCTGATCGGATCTGAACGAAATTTGGCACAGGGATAGATTATAGTCTGGAATAACACAGGCTACCTTATATCCTGGAAAATTAAAGAGTTCTGGCGCGAATACAAAAACTTAAACAACGCGGGCGCAATCGCGGGCATCATCTAGTTTATAATATCAGTACAGATACAGACTAGCGAGTAGCGTGGGCCCAGCCTTGGGTTTAGGCAAGTCATCCAGTTTATTGTTCGCCGCTCGTCGAGCGCTCAATTGCACAGAACGGAACCGACGACATTACGTATCTACGAGTACCTACCGCTACGCTTCCCAAATGCGTAGATAATGAATTCAGGAACGTTGGTATCAGAAAATCCAATATTATTAGATAATAAATATTCTTTACTAGACGATGCCCGCGACTTCGTCCGCGTGGAATAAGGTTTTTGATTCCCGCGGGAACTCTTGAATTTTCCGGGAAAGCCTATGTGCCTTTCCCCGGGATACAACCTATTCCTGTACCAAATTTCATCAAAATCGGGTGAACAGTTGGGCCGTGAAAGCGTAGCAGACAGACGGACAAACTTTCGCATTTTTAATATTTATAATTATAATATAAAATTATAATATTAATAATAATATTAGTAAGTATGGAGTATGGATTTGTCCTCCTGGGTAACTACCTCGTTGGTCTAGGGTTAGCATGTTCGACTGCGGCCGACGAGGTCCAGGTCTGGGGATCGAGTTCCGAGTCGGGCTATACTTATATATCGGATTTTTCTGACTGAGTAGTAGCGCAGAATTGGTAGTAGCCTGGAGTTAGGAAGTTTGGTCATGTTTGATCCCTGTGTCTCGGAGAGCACGTTAAGCCGTCTAAATATCTAATGCAAAAACTGCATTATAATCGGTCCAATATTTTTCGGGGAAAATGGTAACAGAAAAGTGCACATACAAAAAAACAAACAAACAAATCGATTGGAAAAAAATAATTTTACGAATTAAAAAATACGACTGCGCTGCCATATTATTTTTGGAGTTTACCTCCATAAGAAGCGATTTGCATAGATAGAATCTTAATCCTTTGGAATCTTATTCACATTTTATATTAAATGATATTTTTTTTGAATCACTAAATATTGAACTATAGTGTTATACATTTTTGGAATTGGAATCTACTCGTCATTTTCTAGATGATAATTATATAGTTAATCTTATTTTCGTTTTTTTTTTCAATTTTGGTCTTTGGCCATGGTCACCCCATCAATTTTTTTAAAAATTTTACTAGCCTATGTCACCCGGAATAAGCTAGGGATTCTAACGATACCTCATTTAACAAAATCGGTTCAGGCGTCTAGAAGTTATGGTGGAATATACAAACTCACATACATACATACATACATACATACATACATACATCCATACATACATACATGAACCCTGAAAACAATATACTCCTTTTTTCAGGCAGTCATATAATAAAAAACAGTAATATTTCGGCATTTAGTACTTTAACAAAACGTGTAAGTATCCACTACAGCCCATTAACGCCCCACTGCTGGGCACAGGCCTCCACTCTCTTAAGAGAGAGGGAATAGAGCTTAGACCCACCACGCTGCTCCAATGCGGGTTGGCGGGCTTTAACGACTATTATCATGTTAGTGATAATAACCGGGACCGACGGCTTAACGTGCTCTCCGAGGCACGGGGGTGAAACACCGCCAACTTCCTAACTCCGGGCTATTACTGGGAATTTCTAATCAGAAAAACCGGATACTTAATTATGGCCCGACCCGGGACACAAACCCGGGACATCATCGGCCGCAGTCAAACATGCTAACCACTAGACCAACGAGGCAGTTTAGTTTAGTCAACGTGTAAGTATACAAACAATTTCAGAGATTGAAATTATCGCATCGCTGTTGGTTATTGTCTGACTGAATTATTTTGTTTACGCTAATACGTGTTTACGTTAAACGGTACGTATATCAAGTCAATTTGATTGAGTTGTGAATCACTGGGCTATGTAATGGCGTGAAATTATTTCAGATTTACTTGTCCGCGTTTATTATCCATATTAATATTATAAATGCGAAAGTGTGTGGGTCCGTACATGTGCCAAGCTTCAATGGCCATCTTTTCAACAGATTTTGATGAAATTCGGTACAGAGATAGGTGGTATCACGGGGACATAAGCTACTTTATATCCTGGAAATTTAAGGAGTCCCCGCGAGAATACAAAAAACTTAATCCACGCGTCTATCTCTATGCTTTCACGGCCCATCTTTTGAACCCATTTTGACGGATTTACAGACATAGGGTACTTTTTAACTTGGATTATTAAAGGTTCCAGCGAGAACTAGATCATGGGCCTCGTCTAGTTAGTTGTACTATATCGATGTACATAGATATGTGTTATTTTCGACTGTTGAACTCTAGAATTATTTTTTAAATAAACAGGCTTAATACAAAAAATACTATTATTTTTTAAGTAACCCTTATCTGTATAAAAATGAAAAACTTTTGCGCTATAAATTTTCAGAAAACTTGCCACCAAAAGCACGCCGAATTCCTAAAAAGAACTAACTTTACAGTATTTGGTGTAGACTCTATGTTTTCGTGAAATAGGCAAAAAAAAGAAAATAAAAGGAAATTATGGAAATTATACACGGTACTGTCGCGCAACCAATGTATTATTACAAATTTATAAACACCCACGCGACCCCCGAGTTTTGATTTATTGAGATTATATTCGTTTGGCTAATAAAGCTTATTTTATAATGATATAGTACCTACGCTTGTTTTTTTACTTTTTAATGTATTTGATTCTTCATACTAACTAGCTGATGCCCGCAATTACGTCCGCGTGGCTCAATCCACGGTTCCCGCGGTTTTTTGGTTCCCGCGGGAGCTCTTTAATATTCCGTGATAAAAAGTAGCTTAAGTGTTATTCCGGACTATAATTTATATCTGAGTTAAATTTCATCTAGATCCGTTCAGCCGTTCTGGCGTGATTGAGTAAAAAACATCCATCCATACATCCATTCATCCATCCATCCAAAAGAGTCGCATTTTTAATATTAGTACCTATTTGATTCTTTATACTGATTACAATGGTGTAATTAGTTTATGTGGTTATACTGATACCAAAATCGTATTAAAATACGAGTGGCGTTTAAAAGTCTAGTTTTCCTCATGGTTTTCCTTCTAGGTAAACGAATTGCATAAACTTTCATAGCCAATCGTTCTCTAGCTAAGTTTTTCACGTGTATAAGTTTTATACTTTGCAGTAATAACATCCTATGTGGAACGCAAAACGCAAAGAAGATTTGTGTGGTGTGGTATTGTGGCGAATTGCTGGCTTATTGGGCGGCGAATAATTATCGCAAGCTACACGTGCAAACTACACGTTGTACCACATCGATTTGACTCGCTCCAGCAATGCTAAGGACAGCGGTTACTTATGTATGTAGCATTTATGTAATTGTGTTCTTTTTTCAAAACCACCGAGTTTCTTGCTGGTTATTTTTGGTAGGAGTGTTATTTCGAACCAGTGGTAGATTCACTCGACTATACAAAAGAACTTGCACTCTACTTGTTTAAAAAAGTTTTGTATTTGTATTTGTCTGCTTTGGTGGATTGTAGCAAATTAATCACAGCACATTAGCCCCGTGTCATATCCAGGCCGGGAGCCGCAGCATATATGATTTACCCACCAAGTGGCTGAAATATGCCTCTCTGATCGAGAGTTACATATGCGTTACGTTCGCCGTGATCCCGAGCCTTAGTGTCAAACATTTTTAGGGAAACATTTCACCAAGGTTAGTTGCCTCATCTGCTTTCAAAAAGACTGGCCCATTTTTGCGCAAGGGATCAGCTTGGCTGTCCAACGCGAAAATGCAGCCAGCATTCTTGCCGTTTTTCATTGTATCTTACTTAACTAGCTAGCTAAGTAGCTAGTTATACGTTTTACTATTGTTTTGTTTTCTATAAGTAAATCTTATCTACTTAGATCTGCTTTATATTGTTTTATCATTATTTGCTCAATGGTATAATATTCAAGCTCGTAGTAGTCAAAGCGATCTCCTCTTAACCCAAAAATAACAGCAGATGTTTGGGCAGGGAGATTAAACGGTCCGCAGTGCCCCGGGCAAGTCTGATACGTAAACTGACAATTCAATTGCCATTTAGGGTTGACACGTTAAACAAAAAACACGTGGAAGGCAAAATTATTGATTTTTTACTAGATGATGATAAATTATCGCCGTGGATTAAGCTATTTTCCCCGCGGAAACTCCTAAATTTTCCGGGATAAAAAGCATATGTCATTCCCCGGCTTTTCATCAAAATCGGTTGAAAAGATAGGCCGTGAAAGCGAAGTAGATAGACAGATACCCTTTCAGACGTGTACAAATGCATTTAGAATTACTTATGCTAAGTATTTATTTTAGATTGATATGAATTTGTATCCGTACAATACCTTATGTGGACCTAACGTGACTTTATGTAGACATCTTATTACGAATCAGTTGAAACTTTAAAAAAAATCTTCTTATTTTGTTTTATGGCTTTTACTAGCTAATGCCCGCGACTTCGTCTACGTGGATCGAAGTTTTTTTGGTTCCCGCGGGAATTCCTTAATTTTCCGGGAAAAAAAGTAGCCTATGTGCTAATCCAGACTATAATCTATCGCTGTGCCAAATTTCAGCCAGATCCGTTCAGTTTCCGTTGGGGCTTGATTGAATAACAAACACCCATACATCCTTACATCCACACATCCACACATCCATACATCCATACATCCATCCAAACTTTCGCATTTATAATATAAAGTAAGTAAGAGTAAGAAGTAAGGAGTAAGATAAGATTAGTGCCACACCAGCTAGAAGTTCTTTTTGATAACACTAATTTATATATCGGTCTGATGACACTAATTATACTATAATTATACGTTTTAATTTAATGTGTAGCTCTTTAACATATATCTCACTGTCATTTAAATCGTGTTAAAATAAAAGTTAATACTTACTTATATAAGAGTCCGAATATATTATTAGCGCTGAAAACATTTTACCAATTACCATTTCATGAGAAGTGACAGCCCTGTCAGTCGTCGTGACTTTGACATTGCGTCTCTATTATAACTCAGACAGACGTGTACAAACGACATTTTAATTATGTTGACTTTAACTACATAATAATAACTATTACCATAGCGTTAGTACACGTTCTTGCAGTGGACTGACGCCCATACAAGTAGCAAGCCAGTCTTCACAACTTCGTATACGTCGTCTTCCACTGCTAAACGAAGGTATCCTGCATGGATCGCCGCAGAGCACGGTCTTGTACCGTTTCTTTCCAGCGGCTCCCAGATCACACGCTTGAAATCGTCCGTCTACTTAGTCGGGGGTCGTCTAACGCTGCGCTTACGCAACGTGCAAGGCTGCCATTCGAGCACTTTGGGACCTATCGGTTGTAGTAACCCGTCCATTGCCACTTGAGCTTGGTGACTCTTCGAGCTATGTCGGTTACTCTGATTCGCCTAAGTACACGTGCAAGTTACAGGTACACCTGTTTTATACAAAATCGAATGAAAAGATGAGCCGTTAAAGCGTGGCAGACAGACACAATTTTGCATTTATAATATTACTAGATACTAGATGATGCCCGCGACTTCATTTTTTGATTCCCGCGGGAACTCCTTAACTTTTCGGAATAAAAAGTAGTCTAAAAAAGTAGTATCGATACATAGTATAGATACAACCTATCTCTGTAGGTGCCAAATTTCATCAAGTCGGTTGAACAAATGGGCCGTGAAAACGTGGTAGACAGACAGATGGACAGACAGGTACACTTTCGTATCTATACTCTATACTAATATTATAAAGGCGAAAATATGAATGGATGGATTTTTGTTATTCAGTCACGATATATTTATTCATTTATAATCTGGAATAGCAAATAGGCCGGAACAGTTAGTTAATAAGTAATTAGTTTTTAGTAATATTATCCTGTATCACTGGAAGGAACTACCCTCTGCAATCCAGGTTATCCTAGCATCCGCTATATAATATTGTCACACTCTTTTATGAAAATAAAAATTATTCTTATCATACAGTCCCGAGGGAACCAAAAAACTTCAACCCACGCGGACGAAGTCGCGGGCATCAGCAAGTTTATAACATTAGTAAGTATGGATAATGTATACCCACATTCTTATTGGTCACCCAAGCAAATGTTTAGTTAGGTAATGAAAACATAATTTCAATTTGAAATACTTCGCTGGGGGCAAAATTCATTCCCTTCTCACAAATTGTGAGAGCCTTAAAAAGGTATAATTTATTGAAGATCGTGTTCACTTGTTTCGGTACATTATAATTATTCTAGTATTCTAGATCTAGGTGCTGATTTCAGTAGAAATAAAGTAGCTAATTCAAATATTATTCAAAATAGTATAACACAATTACAGCTAGTGCTTCCTTTCCGCAAGGAGCACCGGGTCTCGTGGAACGTCTCGTTGGCTTAAATATTGGTTGGCTCCTTGGTTCCATGAGAGATGCGGTACTCTATGTATGTTTCATTTTATGGCTTAATAAAGGAATATTAGATGATTCGACTTCGTCCGCGTGGATTAGGTTTTTTTATTCCCGCGGGAACTCCTTAATTTTCCGGGATAAAAAGAAGCCTATGAACTGAACGCAAAGCCGATGCAACTTAGCCATTAAGAATTAAAGCAACCAGATAATATGTAATTGTGTTTTTATAAATTGTTTCAAAAACTATTAAGTACAATTTTTTAATTCCAAAGAACTTTGTTCTAATTCCAAATATACCTAACTAGAATTTATTAAAGTTACGGAATGAGGCACTTATCCCTTGTAAAGTGGGATGTAATATAAATAAGGCAGGCCGACCGACCAATCTAATTTCAGTTGTTTTAATACCTTTTGGACCCTCCTTCATCAAACAAATTGTGTGTAACTGGGTTGAGAACCAAACCCGCAAACTTTGGGAATCATCATTATAATAATATGCAGAGCAAAGTCAACTGCTAACTGAAATTATTATAATAAAGTTCCTTTCCAACGAATTTCGACCACGGCACCCAATTTATAGTCACACAAACTTACCTAACCCGATGACAGCGTCGCTAGTATTTATGAAAAATAAAATAAAAACAAAAACTATACAGGCATAAAAACTAGTTTAATTTTCTCCACCGCGCGGCCCAGATAAGTTGGTGGAACTATACACAGACATTGAGTAACTAGATTACTGATTAGATGCATAATCTCGCTATATTCATACTAATTTTATAACTAGTTGGTCTTGTGGTAAGCATGTTCGACTGCGGCTGACGAGATCCCGGGTAAGAATCCGGGTCGGGTCATAATTAACTATTGGGTTTTTCTAACAAGAAATTCTCATTATTAGCCCGGAGTCAGCAAGTTGGCGGTGTTACATCCCCGTGCCTCGGAGCGCATTAAGCCGTCAGTCATGCGCCTGATCTCTCTCCGGTTGTGTTGGATTTACCATCCCATAGGGTTATGGACGTAAAGGAATACAGAGTGCACCTGTGTATGCGTGCACACTTGTTCACTATAATATCTCCCGTGCAGATGGCTTATCTCTCTGGGGGTAGGCCGCCGTGGTCGACATTCGGGCGGGAGGTCATTATTATTATCATACCAATATTATAAATGCGAAAGTGTGTTTGTTTGCTGGTTTGTTCTTTAATCACGCCGCAACAGAGCATCAGCTTGACGTGATTTTTTGCATGGGTAGAGTTGAGAACCTGGAGAATGACATAGGTTACTTTTATCCCTGGGTGGGAATTTAAAAAAACTTATTCTAAGCTAGTTATGTTATAATTAATGTAAGGTATAAATTTTATGTTTCCAATGCCTTAACATGCCTTCATGTTCATGGATGCTAATTAATAGCAGTAATATTATGTATTAGTAATGGAGAACTTTCTATATATTTTTTTAAAATTTATTATGAAAATTAAGACAAAATAAAAGAAAAATATGAAAGAATCATTAAAATATCTCAACAAATGAAAAAGTTACGGGACTTTGAAGTTGCGCTTCCAAGATTAATTTTGTTACACGCGGCGCTCCGTTGTGTGACGTCATTAGACCTAGCGCAGCACGTATTCACCGAGTACGTATTGTGTAGTCGCTTGCGCCGTACGATTCGTATTTTGTTTATTACCCGACGGTAGAAGTTAAAAAAAAAGCCTACAAATATTGTATTCTTCCTATGTGTCAAAGCAAAACAGTTAAAAATCCAAATAATTTTTTTTTCGTGTACCAATTCATATAAATCAAGGAAAAAGTGGCCCAAACTTATGAAGCGTGATTTAATAGGACCTAAAAGCACTAAATATGTGTGTGAAGATCATTTTGATGTAAGTAACTATTAAAAATAGCTGCGTATTTCTGATTGATATACATATTGATTCGTAAGAAGGTTCGGAATAACTTATTCAGTAAAATAGCTATTCTTGCAAATTTCTAGAGGATACTTGAAGAAGAAAGACGTAAAAGATCTCCTGACTCATTTATTAACATGAACAATAAAAATATTACAGCGAGAAAATAAAATCACACAAGAACGATACGCAACGACGGGTGACAAGCAAGAGCGCCCCCAGCAGATGCGCACGCATCCTTTTATAACCTCGTCTCTGACAACATCGTTATTTTTCTTAATCGTAGGGAATAAATTCCATGCTGGAATTCCATTTCTTTATCCTGAAACAAGTATCTTATGTTAGTATTTTTCTACAATACGGCCAGACTGACCCAAGACCGTCCCCGGGCTACTTTATTTCAGCTTCTCTAGTCCAGCAGTGGCATTGCTTAGTCTCCGTTGGACACAGGTCAGGATCTTGAAGCTCTTAAATGGCAGGCGTAACAGAAGCACCTGCCTCGGCAACACAGAACGTTGTTGTTTGCTGGCAGCCCGGAAGATCATCTCATGTCCTTGTCTGCACCTGCGCACATAAAACAACAAACTTCACATATCTTTTTTACCAAATACAACGCTTCAAATTTCAGAAGAGACGTTAGGCGTATAAATAAAATTCGAAACGTTACGGCCACTGGTTAAGTCATTAAGCGCGACGTTAGTATGACCTACCACGACAAGACAGTGGCACAACGTTTTAGCCTATCTGGTTAGCAGTGTTCGAACAACTTGGGCCTAAGTCATTAAGCACGACGTTAGCATGACTTAGCCCGGCAAGACAGTCGCACGACGTTAGCTTGTCTGCCCGATACACATCTAAGTCATAGGCACAACGATCGCAATAACTTAGTACGGCAAGATAGAGACCCGACGTTAGCTTTTCTGCCCAGAGTGTACAGACAGCACAGGCCTAAGTCATTAAGCCCGACGTTAGCATGACTTAGCCTGGTTAGACAGAGGCGCGACGTTAGCTTGTCTCGTTCCGGTATCGTTGAGAATAGTATAAAGAGCAACTTCATGGCATAAGACATAGGCGCGACGTTTGCATAACTTAGCCCAAACAAATAGTGCGCTCGGCCAAACCTGAAACCACTCAGTCACCGCATCCCTGTACCCAGTTAGTCACGTAGCGTCACACCTCCCAGTGTGACTAGCGAACACGCAGTGTCACGCCTCGCAGCGCGGCAGGCGAGCGTGAAGTCTCGCGCACTAGGCGAGCGCTCAGCCCTGCGCGACATGTAAACGCGCAGCTTGGCTCAGCAGACAAGCGCGCAGTCCTGCGCGACCAGCAGACGCGCAGCAGCAGGCAAGCGCGCAGCTCTGCGCGACCAGCAGACGCGCAGCAGCAGGCAAGCGCGCAGCCCTGCGCGACCAGCAGACGCGCAGCAGCAGGCAAGCGCGCAGCCCTGCGCGATCAGCAGCATATGTTTACATCTAACATCTAATGTTTACATCTTCAGGTTACACGGCAACGCTGACAATTAGACTGCAATCCAGTTTTTCAAAACATCAATTACCCAACACAGCCCTCTCACTATTCGTAAACGAAGAAGTGAACAACAAGCATAGTCAACATATGTGCTGTAACTATCTGAACTCTTAACTCTTACTTCAAACAAAATGATTGCATATCCGGCATCTTAGAACACAAAGATTGCAACTACGCTCTGTCGTCACCCATTAATTTAACCACGTCTTTGCATCTCCCTGTAAACAGCTTCATACACGCAAAGGCACCCAAAATCATGCTTTAGCGCGATCTATCCTCACACCAATTTTCAATATTATGCAAACTGGGATCAAAGCACAAAACATAGAAATATTCCCTAGACCTCCCTGCCGTGTTAATCGAATGAATAACATCAACGACCCGTTACTGTGGACAGCGCATTCGCGTCACTTACAACACATTCCGATTCAACACCCAACATTTGACCCCTGTATGGTGCACCCAGCAGATGCAACATGACCGTCGGCTCATAGAACATGACGGAGGTTTTTCCAACAACGCAGGCCTATCAGGCGATGGTGATATTAGGCGTACCTGTCTGACTTTTCAAATCACCTGACGCGAACTAGTATCGCGTCCACCTCATGGTTCAAACAACCATTATGACGAGTTCTACTACATTTACGCGATCACAACCAGGCATTCTTGCCTTCCTTCCTCAAGTATAGAATTATAGAATCAGAATAGCCGGTAGGATTAGGAATCACGTTGATACCGCATCCCACTTCTGATCTTGCAAATTTCTAGAGGATACTTGAAGAAGAAAGACGTAAAAGATCTCCTGACTCATTTATTAACATGAACAATAAAAATATTACAGCGAGAAAATAAAATCACACAAGAACGATACGCAACGACGGGTGACAAGCAAGAGCGCCCCCAGCAGATGCGCACGCATCCTTTTATAACCTCGTCTCTGACACCATCGTTATTTTTCTTAATCGCAGGGAATGAATTCCATGCTTGAATTTCATTTCTTTATCCTGAAACAAGTATCTTATGTTAGTATTTTTCTACAATACTATATATTTTATGTATTGTCAATGTATTTGTTATTTATTGAATTTATTTAAAGGTTGAATATGACATAGAAAATGTAGTTTATTTCCTTCGTTTTCATCACAAACCAACGTGCAGTGATAAGGCTTACTTTTCACTTTATGTTCAGGTGAAATTTTCCATTGCACTGTGCATTTACAGCCCTCACGTTTCACTTGAACATATCCAATAGCTTCATCTCGGTAAGAAGCTCTGAAAAAATATCCATACATTTGATATCATTTCCATCAATACAATACGGCGGGCAATACACGTATGTATTGTAAAAATGACGATCAAAACAACCAGTACTTACCTATAACACAGTAAACAGATACAACTTTGTATCTGCTTACTGTGCGTATAATCTGTTTATGAAAAGTTTTTTATTTAGGAATCATAGCTGTTGTAAGTTAGACCATCCATGTGTCTGATGAAATAAACTTAAAATTATATACTTACTTAAAAAGTTTAACGTATATAAAGTATATTTCAGCACTAACATTTTAAGAAACTTCTCCATCAAGGCATAATACACGAAAGCTATCTATAAATTAAATATGACTATCCTTTCACATAAATATGACTTCCTTCTGTGTATTTGTGTTACTTAATTTTTTTTGTGTTGTCTTGTACAAATAAAGTGTAATAGTAAATATAACTAAAAGACTAATATTATGCTTTCAATTAAAATAAATCAAATCAATGAGCATTACATAATTTTACAAGTTATCGAAAGAGAGAATCGAAATTTAATTACGATTCATAATTAAAGGCGCCCACGAAATTGGGCACTTATCCCTTGTAAAGTGGATGTTAAAATCTAATTTAGCGTTATTTTATTACCTTTTGAACCTTCTGTGATCAAACGAGTTGCGTGAAACTGTGTGAGAACAAACTCGCCAAGTTTTGAAGGACCACCTTTATCTGGGTCGTAATGATCCAGAAAAAGGTGATCCAACCTCCAACTAAAAGACACCATTAGTAGGGACCATTTGGGAATTTATAATTTCTGAAATTACTCCAAAAAAAAATGTTAAATTAAGAAAAAACTATTTCTAATTATATTTAGTCTGTTCTGGTCTGGTGGGAGGCTTCGGCATAGTAACCACACCACCGCCAACTATATGCCGGAAAGCGATTTAGCGTTTCGATACGATGCCATATAGAAACTACCCATTGCAAGAAGGTCTGATTGCAGCCAAGCTCCTCCTTGCGTCGTATTCCCCATTACTGAGGGACGTGACCCCTTCGACCAATAATTCTTTTGTTGACAATGTCGCGCCATGTTGGTCTATTTTTTGCGACATGCAGGGCAGCCAAGCGCTAGCCTATAAATAAATAAAAAGCTTCACCTTCTGTCAGTACTATTATGATATATACTGTGGCTTTGAATTTTGTATGTACTTCCCATTGGTATGTAAAATGCGAATCCGGCAAAAGTCACATGACAAATGGGGATCATAAAACTCTTTAGTGAGGTATTAAGTCATGACACAACGTTGGATTGTCGTTATTATAACGCGCCCTTGGTACCATGCGGTGCGTGGATATCTTGATATCGGCGTTTCATATTGCATTCCCATAGAATTCATACATAATATCATGTCTGGTGGGAGGCTTAAGCCGTGGCTAGCTACCACCCTACCGGCAAAGACGTACCTACCGCCAAGTGATTTAGTGTTCCGGTACGATGACTTGTAGAAACCAACCAGGGATAGGTATGGCTTTTTATATAACTGCTATACGCCTAACAGGTTAGTCCGCTATCATCTAGACTGCATCATCACTTAGGTACCATCAGGTGAGATTGCCGTCAACGGCTTACTTGTAGTGGATTAAAAAATAATTTTAAAAAAAACAGAAATATTTCTATGGTATTTTTTTTTATTTTAAGTTCAATAAAATATTTCAAGTTTTAATTATATGGTATAATCATTATTCCGTATTTTGTATTATGGGCCCTATGGGCTACCTGAAATAAACGCGGAAGGACCCACCGCATCATTATTATTCCAAGAAAACTAGCACCATTATGTGATTAATAATTTCTATTAACGACCCTCGGTAATCAGGAATACGACGCCGCAAAGAGACCTGAAATAAAACACTACAATCTGAAACTGAAACTGTTAGAGGCATGGCAGTTATAATTAACCCATCCTAATCGGTTTCTACACGACATCTTACCGGAATGCTAAATCGCTTGGCGGCACGTCTTTCCCGGAAGGGTGGTAACTAGCCAAGGCCGTAGTCTCCCACCAGGACAGAACTGGGAAAATTTAGAAATTATAAATTCCCAAATTAACCCTGCCGGGGATCGAACCCGGGACCTCTGCCACACTGCGCCAAGGAGGCCGTCAAATTGTAACAACAAGGTCACAACACACAATCCATACGTCCCTCATGGCACAAATCTCACTTGGGCGCGGAGGTATGATATTCCCTGTTACAGTAAGAGGACTCACATTAGTAACGAGGAACATGAGAGAACATTATGAGGAAATAAGTGAAGAAGACAGGCAGGAGTAACAAAACCAGAGATAGAGTTCTATTCGCCGCGCAACAATCGAGAATGCCACTTAGGTGCCATGACATCCCACTTTGCCCAATCAGTAGCTACTCGTAACAGAAAAAAGACGCCTATTTTCATCGGACTTCGTCAATAGAGTGACCATGAGTCATGGAGTTTACAGGGCATTCCTAGAACTTACGCATACTTAGAAAAATTAAACCTATCAATACCCTTAGGGTTTTTACCGAGCCCCAATCAGCGACTAACTAAAAAACTTCTACAACTCAACCGAGCCAAACTCAGGATAGTTGTAGGTATGATAACGGGACACTGCCCTCTAAACAAACACCTATCTATTCTAGGTATCACCGACAGCCCTCTATGCAGAGCCTGCATGGAGAGCGACGAGACACCGAAACACGTGTTGCTCGAGTGCAACGGTGTTTCCACCCAACGAGAGGCCTACATTGGCTCCCCAGCAACACTACCGGAAGTCCTCGCCGACCTGGGTGGCCTGCTTGGATTCTGGAGTGAGCTCGGCTGGCTGGAATGATCCAGCGGGGAGTCGCACCAGCGGTTTTCACGCACAGCGGACGCATGCGTCCAAGTGCGGAAAATAATCCCAGGATACAAGAAGAAGAAGAAGAAGAAGACCCTTAGGGTTTTAGTAATAACAATATTTTGCAAGTCGGAAACCATCTTGGTGAAACTTGCATACCCGAGAGTTCTTTATAATGTTCTCAAAGGTATGTGTGAAGTCTACAAATGCGCACTTGGTCAGTATGGTGGACTATGGCCAAATCCTTGTTCTGAGTACTTACTCAGCAGGTGAGCTGACAATGTGCTAAAGTGAGTGACTGAGATGTAACCAGAAAACCCAGGTAAAGTCCTAATATTGCTACAAATGATAGCCACCCTATAAAACAAAAGTAAAAGAAAAGACCGATCTTGCTCTGTAATTTATTTTTTCCGCACAGATGAACGCTGTAACTACTCGATGATGCTGCGAGTATGAAATATTCCTATCGCCAAATATAAGAGTCCCTTGGAATGTAAGAAAACATTTCTCCAGTCATTTTTTATTTACTTCTCGCGTACCTACTTACCTCGATTTTTTACCTTTACATTTTATTTTATTTAAGGTATTTTATGAAATATTTTTTCGTTAAATATTCTTACTTTTTGTCTCCTACAGCCATTTCCAAGCTTGTTTCTAAGGCTCCGAATTTTTATAATAATATTATGTTCTCGAGAATGTTTTTATTAACCTATTTCACGTAGATGTGTTTTCCAACCGGAAATAAAATTCTTCCGAAAGAGCTGTTTACCACAACGCACTGTTATTTCCGGTTGGAAAAATGCTGGAAATTTTATTATACTTATTATACCAAAAAAATTACGATAAATTAAGTTTTTTTTATAGAATGAAGGCTTTAACCTAAAATTTAATATTTACGACTCAACCTAAAATGGCTTCTACAACGGTCAGTAGGCGATAGACTCTTTCGAGAACCATAGAGGTAAGAAGGTTTTATACACTGTACAGCCTAGCTTGTATTCTCGTCTAGTACCTACATAGATACTCGGCTTAAAAATAGTGAAATTCATCATTTCTAACCCTGCATATCTCACAAAAGAACACTCAAAGCCATTCGCCCCCGAACCATTTCAATAAATTTCGCATAAAAATTGATCAAAGTCGATCCTTTAGTGAAAAAGTAACTGACGTGACTTTTCATAAATGTTTACCCTCCTCATAACATAAAGAAGCACTCTCGTATATTAGATTTTGTGAAAAATTTGGCTATTTGGATTTATCGATGTTGGCCTAAGTGGTTATGTAATATTCTGTGAATATACACCAATAATAAATACTTACCTTATACCTTTAAAGTGATAGTCTAGTAAATAGATGACTTACGGCTCCGAAGCTTGGTCACTTACTATGGGCATGAAACTCAGGGTCACTCAGCGGGCGATAATCGCAAGAAAGAAAGAAAAAACATTTATTACTAGTTCTACCACACATTAATTTACCTCAAGGTTAGGTATGCTACCCGGTGCCTCCACCACCACCAATAACAACAAAGAGCTAAATTACCCAAGTGCCAGAAGCGCCTGGACCATATGAGTCATGTGTAGCACAACCCGAAAAAAGGCACCAACTCAGCATAATGCTGTAAGCTTTGTATCCCATCAAAAACATAAATGTAGAATGAGAGCCAAGTTCAAAATTGTGATATATATGCCTTGGTTGTTGACTTCAGAGACAAAAGGAGTGAGATCTAAATGGGTGCCAAGTTCAATGGTCAGTCCTGCAATTTATATATCCCATCAAAAACATAAATGTGAAATGAGAGCCAAATTCAAAATTGTGATATATATGCCTTGGTTGTTGACTTCAGCGACAAAAGAAGTGAGATCTAAATGGGTGCCAAGTTCAATGGTCAGTCCTGAAATTTATTTATAACAACATATAATATTTTATAACAACTTAAAATATCATTTCTTCTTATAACGTAGTATAAAATGTTGAAGACTAAGGCTTTGGCTTGGCTAGTTTTCATATACGAATTATAGCGTTCACAAGTTGTAAAGCTGTAAGTTCTTATTTTATTCTTCCGAAAATTTGGCTTGCTGGTAGAAACTGTACTTTTAGGTACCTACTTAATAATAATTCGTATATGGAAACTAGCCAAGCCAAAGCCTTAGTCTTCAACATTTTATACTAAGTTATAAGAAGAAATGATATTTTAAGTTGTTATAAAATATTATATGTTGTTATAAATAAATTTCAGGACTGACCATTGAACTTGGCACCCATTTAGATCTCACTTCTTTTGTCGCTGAAGTCAACAACCAAGGCATATATATCACAATTTTGAATTTGGCTCTCATTTCACATTTATGTTTTTGATGGGATATATAAATTGCAGGACTGACCATTGAACTTGGCACCCATTTAGATCTCACTCCTTTTGTCGCTGAAGTCAACAACCAAGGCATATATATCACAATTTTGAACTTGGCTCTCATTCTACATTTATGTTTTTGATGGGATATCATTACTTTTTGTACAGAAATTATTGAACTCAATCTCAAACTCAAAACATATTTATTCAAAATATGTACCTACAAAGTACACCTTCTGAACGTCATGCTTACAGAGCATAAGACGTGATGGTGATAATTAACTACGATATCTTAAAACTAAAGCTACGAGGGTTTCAAACGTGCCCTGGTCTGAGAAGAGCCCGCAATAAACTCCGCTTTTTTTTTATTATCACCATCTCACAAATATTTGAAATTATATATATGTACTTATAATATAACATTACATAATCAGCCGTTGTAACAATTCATACCCATGCCTTGCTATCATTCAAATAATCCTTTACACTGTAATAGGACTTTTCTATTAGTTTAGTTTACGTTTTACATTAGTAGGTACTTATTATTTGGTGTAAGGTCAGTGTGTCACCCACCAGTAATTCTATTGTACGACTCATTGTACAAGATAATTAAAGACGAGAATTCTCAAGAAAAATATATAGTGTACCTAGAGTTACACTGACATTGACAGATTACATCTATGGTCAGACTACCTCTACAGCACATTTCTACATCTCATCAATTTTGATTGCAAAAGTTCAAAATCAAAAGTTTTTTGTGAAACATTGAAAACAAGCACGGTAAACAGTCGATATCACTAAAACCACTATAAACAATGAATACAAATCACAATGACTGACAGCTTGAACTGACGACTTCAAATACGTTTCTTCTTCTTTTCTGTCAATGACGTTTCGTTGCACAAAATGTATGAATACGAAGGTAAGGTTTTAATGCAACTATATTATTATTCATTATTATTTACATTAAAATAATAATTATGTGTCATTTTCAATAGTTAAGGGTCCTTATACAATCAGGCCGCAGCCAACTTTAGGTATATAACTCGCCACACTACAGCATATATCTGTACGCATATATAGCACTACGCTCTACGCTCGATTTTATAGCCAACTAATCAATTTTGTAACTTAAAATATTTGATTATTTATTTACTACATATTATTATCTATGCCTCCGCGCCACATTATTATAGTAAATACTAGCAGACGCACCCCTGCTTCGCTCGGGTGAAATTTTTAAAAATTCCTTGGAGGTCGAATTTCCAAAAATCCTGAAACACGTGTTTATCCCTATAGTAAAAATCTGTAGGTATTTAACTCGCCACAATACAAAATATTTCTGCAAGCACGTATACTCTACGCTAGACCACAGTAAACGGATGAAACTACCTAGAAACGTTCGAAACAGCTCACTCACACAAACATGCGCATCGACATTGCCGTCAGTAGTGATTGCCGCGTCATGACGAGTGGTCACGTATAAATCTATTTCCGCGATCTTTTTAAAAATGCAAGGAGTGTATTGCGTAGTATACGGCTGTTTGAACTCTGCTTCAACAAAACCGGAACTATCGTTTTTTAAATTCATTCTAAATCGATATTTCGGGCTCCCTGGGAACAAAAAACAGGAAACTGGTAACAAATTTTAAAAAAATCTCTGTTATTGTACCGATTTCGTTCAAAATCGATATCTGACGATCCCTGGGATCACAAAACAGGAAACTGGTACCAAAATTTTAAAAAAGTCAGCGCCATTTTGAAATTCTTTATTATCGTACTGATTTCGTTCAAAATCGATATCTGACGATCCCTGGGATCACAAAACAGGAAACTGGTACCAAAATTTTAAAAAAGTCAGCGCCATTTTGAAATTCTTTATTATCGTACCGATTTCGTTCAAAATCGATATCTGGGGTTCTCTGGGATCACAAAACCGGAAACTGGTACCAAACTTTAAAAAAGTCAGCGCCATTTTGAAATTCTTTGTTATCGTACCGATTTCGTTCAAAATCGATATCTGAGGATCCCTAAGATCACAAAACAGGAAACTGGTACCAAAATTTTAAAAAATTAGCGCCATTTTGAAATTCTTTGTTATTGTACCGACTTTGTTCCAAATCGATATCTGGGGTTCCCTAGGACCACAAAACAGGCAACTGGTATTTAAATTTAAAAAAATCAGCGCCATTTTGAATTTGTGTTTTGTGATCCCAGGGACCGTCAGATATCGCTTTTGAACGAAATCGGTACAATAACAAAGAATTTCAAAATGGCGCTGAGTTTTTAAAATTTTGGTAACAGTTTCCTGTTTTGTGGTCTAAGGGATCCTCAGATATCGATTTTGAACGAAATCGGTACAATAACAGAGAATTTCAAAATGGCGCTGACTTTTTTTAAATTTTGGTACCAGTTTCCTGCTTTGTGATCCCAGGGACCGTCAGATATCGCTTTTGAACGAAATCGGTACAATAACAAAGAATTTCAAAATGGCGCTGAGTTTTTAAAATTCTGGTAAAAGTTTCCTGTTTTGTGATCCCAGAGAACCCCAGATATCGATTTTGAACGAAATCGGTACGATAACAAAGAATTTCAAAATGGCGCTGACTTTTTTTAAATTTTGGTACCAGTTTCCTGCTTTGTGATCCCAGGGATCGTCAGATATCGCTTTTGAACGAAATCGGTACAATAACAAAGAATTTCAAAATGGCGCTGATTTTTTAAAATTTTGGTAACAGTTTTCTGTTTTGTGGTCTTAGGGATCCTCAGATATCGATTTTGAACGAAATCGGTACGATAACAAAGAATTTCAAAATGGCGCTGACTTTTTTTAAATTTTAGTACCAGTTTCCTGCTTTGTGATCCCAGGGACCGTCAGATATCGCTTTCGAACGAAATCGGTACAATAACAAAGAATTTCAAAATGGCGCTGAGTTTTTAAAATTTTGGTAACAGTTTCCTGTTTTGTGGTCTAAGGGATCCTCAGATATCGATTTTGAACGAAATCGGTACAATAACAGAGAATTTCAAAATGGCGCTGACTTTTTTTAAATTTTGGTACCAGTTTCCTGCTTTGTGATCCCAGGGACCGTCAGATATCGCTTTTGAACGAAATCGGTACAATAACAAAGAATTTCAAAATGGCGCTGAGTTTTTAAAATTTTGGTAACAGTTTCCTGTTTTGTGGTCTAAGCGATCCTCAGATATCGATTTTGAACGAAATCGGTACAACAACAGAGAATTTCAAAATGGCGCTGACTTTTTTACAATTCTGGTAAAAGTTTCATAATTTGTGATCCTAGGGAACCCCAGATATCGATTTTGAACGAAATCGGTACAATAACAGAGAATTTAAAAATGGCGCTCACTTTTTTAAAATTCTGGTAAAAGTTTCCTGTTTTGTGATCCCAGAGAACCCCAGATATCGATTTTGAACGAAATCGGTACGATAACAAAGAATTTCAAAATGGCGCTGACTTTTTTTTAATTTTGGGTAAAGTTTTCTGTTCAGTGATCCCAGGGAACACCAGATATCGATTTTGAACGAAATCAGGACGATAAAAAAGAATTTCAAAATGGCGCTTACCGTACTAAAATTATTGGGAAAAAGTTTGTTAGTAGGATTGTTCTTCAATCACGCCGTAACAGACTAACGTATTGACCTAATTTTTTGCATAGGTATAGTTGGCTATAATAATAATTGAGTGTAGTTAAGGGCTCTGGAGTGTCATAGACTTCAATTAATACATTCATACATACATCCAACATACATACACACTCACACACACACGCATAGGCATACATAGACTCCTAATCTCGTACCCTTTCCTTTTGGCTTTGCTGTAATCGGGTAAAAAAAGGGTAATTGAGAACTTTCTTCTTTGTGTCGTAAACAATATCAAGTTTTATCGAGCGCAGTATACAACACGGTGTTAATTTTGTCGTAATAAATTTCATGCAAAAAAGCGATACACCCACCCGTTCACGAGCGCATCTCAGCGCGTACTGAGCGCCAAACGCCAAGCGGCCGGCTTCTTTCCATAGAAAATGTATGAAGAATTTTTTGTGTTGACACATAAATGACAAAGTATTTATTTGTATGCATAATGTTCCAGCATTTGGGTAGAGGACTATATAAGTCCCACTCTTTTGTTATTTTCAAGTTAAAATATGTAGCTGATCTAGCTTTATGGGTTCCTATCCAGACCCCATTTTTCGTCATTTTCAGCAGTTCTTGCGTTCGTAGAAACGTATTTATTCCGAAAATTTGTATGGGAGTGTGCATTTTTTATGGGGTCTAACTAGAGATGAATACATTACCTTTAATTTAATACCATAATATCCCAACAGCTGTTATTCCATTTATCTATAAATGGTACTTGAAAAAGTATGATATCTGTATAAGGGGCCTTAAGGAGTTACTACCACCGCTCAAAGCAGTATTGTTTCAAACTAACGGTTGAATGTCACGTACTTTGACGTCCTTAAAATAATGATTATAACACTACAACATAAACGTCAACAATATTAAAATAATACGGCTTTAAGCAATGGTAGCATGCCTCGTGTCAGAGTTTTGATCTATCCTTTGATCATAAAAATGACGATTTTTGTACGTTTATATCTAAATAACCATTTGAGGTGTGCTTATGAAATTTGGAGCACATATGTATCTCACGGGTCTCAATATATGCGCCAAATTTGACATGTTTATGTGAAATAGTTTTTGAGTTATGAGGGGGTCAAAAGTGGCTCCAAATGGTTCGTGTAATATTACACACGGTGCTGCTCGCCAGTTTTTTTGAACTTTGGCTGGACACGCTTCCGCGTGTCTTGATATGTCACCGTAAGATTGTAAAAACCGTTTAGTTTATAATCTAACTCGCGTAATTGCAAACTTTCGAAAGATTACAATTTAACGCATTATTTTCCGGTAGATTGTAATCTGATAGGTATTTAAACCCGGCACTGCTTGATTATTTATGTCGAACCCTAACCTAACCTACAAGAAAGAGACAAGAAAACGTAAATACAATGAATATTTCAAAAACTGACACTCAGAACATTGAACAGTTTACAATCTTTCGACAGTTTACAATTTCGCGAGTTAGATTATAATCTAACGGGTTTTACAATCTTACGGTGACATATACAAGTATGTATGTGTTTTATGAATAAGAGCAATATAAAAACCGAACAGCGCTGATTTTCAGCTGGGACCTTGATGCAGGCGATGCCACGGACCCGTACTAAAAATAATAGTATTACTAAATCAGTAATTATGCTTAATTACAATCTAGTGCACTTATAACTTAACAAATGTATATTTAATACCAATATATTTTAATTATTTTTATTCCACTACAAGTTCGCCCTTGAAGGGATCTCACCTGATGGTAAGTGACGATGCAGTAGGGGTGTGACATTTATATTAAACCCATACCCCTAGTTGGTTTATACACGGCATTGTACAGGAACGCTTAATCGCTTGGCAGTACGTCTTAGCCGGTAGGGTGGTAACTAGCCACGGCCGAAGCCTCCCACCAGACCAGACCAGAGAAAATTCAGAAATTATAAATTCCCAAATGGTCTCTGCCGGGAATCAAACCCGGGACCTCCCACGTTAAGACAACGGCTGGCTGAAATTCGCTCTGAAAAACGTTATATTATCAAGATTCTTATTATCGCAGGGCAGCTGATGTTTTCGTAACAGAATAATGGCCTGTCCACTGGTCGCTGCCAATGAAGGGACTGACAGGCTGAAGCTTATTGGAAGGGCCCTATTACATTGGTGATTGATGGCCGAACGAGGATATAGCCCTTACGAGAGAAACCTTTAGTAATTAACTTGGTAATTGTTATGTGGATTTTGCGTGGCGTTTCCACCTTAAATGGATTTTATCAAGAGCTCATTTCATTATTTGATTTATTTGACGACCTCACTGTCACAGTGTTCAGCGCTGATGTCTTAAAGTGCGGAGGTCCGGGTTGATCCCGGCAGGGTCAATTTGGGAACTTATAATTTTTGAATTTTCCCCGGTCTGGCCTGGTTCCCGGGATGCTGCGGCCGTGGCCAGTTATCACTCTACCGGCAAAGACGTGCCGCCAAGCGATTTAGCGTTCCGGAATGATGTTGTGTAGTAACCGATTGGGGTATGCGTTAATTATAACTGCCATGCCCCTAACAGGTTAGCCTGTTACCACCTTAGACTGCATCATCACTTCACTGGTGAGATCGCAGTCAAGGGCTGACTTTGAGTGGATAAAACCAAATTGGCTTGTTTTTGTTTTTACCAGCTAATGCCCACGACTTCGTCCGCGTGGATTGAGCTTTTCGATTCCAGCGGGAATTTTTTAAGGTTTCGTGATAAAAAGAAGCGTGTTATTACATACTGTAATCTATCTCTATGCCAAATTTCATCCACATCCGTTCAGCCGTTGGGGCATGATTGAGTAACAAATATCCAACCATGCATCCATCCATCCAAACTTTCACATTCATAATATTAGTAAATATAGATTATAGTTTAAGGAAATTTCTAAACAATACTAAATACATAATATAAATTATTGTTGTTCATCGGCGTTTCATTTATTCGATTCCAGGGGCAATTGCTCTGACGCGTATATGTCCTCCTTAGTAAACTTGTTTGTAGTCCTGAACTAAAGTAGGCTTCGGTAAGTGCAGTTAATAAATAAGACAGTTTATGGCTTCTTCCGCAATACTTCAGAATACTTCGGCAGTAATTGCCTGTTCCATCGTAACGAACGGGAAACCGCTTTCGTCGGAGTTGTATCAGTCTGAACATATTCTTTTTTTGTACATATTTTTTTTTTTATGAGTCCTTAAAACTACTGATGGTAAAATGATAAATGATTTATTTGTTTCCTGCGTGAAATAAATAAATCATTTAACATTCATCATTTACTGTTCCAGAGTGATCGTCAAAATTGTGGATAGAGCAAGGATATGCCAAGAATTTTCCTATTGTTCGATTTTGTATGGAGCATGTTCCACGGAATATGGCCTATCGTATAAATAAACCAAAAGGTTCAATGAAATACATTCAGTACATATTTTTTGTCATGTTTGTGTCCCAGTTCAATAGCTGTCTCGTATTTCAGTAAAAGCACAGTGACAACGATATAACAAAACAAACACAGGGTGCTCATAAAAAATACCATCATTTGAATGCTGCAAACGAGCTTTAACCCAAAAACCACCGGATAAATAAAGTAAAGTGGTCACGTGTTAGAACACAGTTTAAAAATAGGGGTTCGTTATCATACAAGTTGTAAAAAACGAATTTATAACCATTACACAAAATCTTTAAAAAAGAAAAGCTGTTCGGAGATAATATTTTATCATTCATGATTAGTTTATCCTTTAATGATTTATTAATTTTACGTAGAATAACTTGTGTCAAATAAGATACGGCAAGACTCAAGACTCTACCAACGGTTCGGTTCGGTGGATTACACTTTGTTTAATTAAAAGTGCGGGTGAAAAGTACAGTTGCTAAGTGTTAAGTGAAATCAACGTGTAAACCACAGGAATAGGAATCTGAATATTAATGTGTTGTAAACGAGTAAAGTGATTAGAGTAGAGCACTTTGAACCTGCAAGGATCACTTATCACTGTGAAAACAGTTAGGTACACTTAACATATGCACTTTTTACTTCACAAGGTGTGACTTAGCCACTATTGTTAGCATTATTACAGTTTGTCATTATATTTCATGAAAGAGGAAGTTTTATTATCGTCAATTTGACTCGTTTCATGTCATTCGATTTAATATATTGAAAATAGTTAGTATAAATACGAATGTTTGAACGATGGTAAGTCAGTCTCCTGCAGGCAGACCAAAGAATATAATACTCTCTACCGAGAGAGGCAGACTCAGCGATTGTTGAATACTTTTATATTTAGATCTCAATTTTGTTAAGAGCTTAACGGTAGCAATCGTGGCCAGATGAAATGAATATTGTCTTTAAGTTTAGATAACTTTTATCTATTTACATTAAATCTCACGTGGAACCTCTACACGTTTAACCATTTACTAGTGCAAGTTCCAAATGAGAGTACAAATATTTTAAATGTGTCTCAATAATACCGACCTACCTCTGGATTGTCGCTTACACTATGCTGACTCCTTTATGCCCGCGACTTCGTCCGCATGAAGTTAGGTATTTCATAAACCCGTGTGAACTAATATAATAAAGCGTCCTCCAATTAAAATTTTCAAAAAATACTTAATGTACGGAAATATTCTAGTTCCAGTCTTCTATAAGTATCTAAGATAGATTCTGACTATCTAGTCACTTAAAAAGTATAAAAAACTAGTTAGAATGTAAGAATATTTAATTTTCTCTTCCCCACTATTCCAGGTGGCTGAAAGCCCATTGTTACGGTGAAAGGAAAATATCTTGGAATTGAAAAGAAGATTGGTTTTATTGTTTGTGCGGTTCGAACCGTTACTCACACCGTAACGTAACTCACGTTCTCACTTTGTAATGGTAGGTACTAGGAGTATAACTAACTACTTTAACTAGTAAGGCTCTAGAACTAGGGTATTTAACTTCACCTTTGACGGCGTCGTAGTTTCAATCAATAGACGTTTTCTGTTGGACGATATATCTATACGGTCCTATGCCACAATAACCGCTTATAAAGAAAGACATGCCCGATGCTAATAGTGTATTTGACAACTAGTCAAATTAGCTACTTTTCTTCAAACGTCAAAACGCCTGCTTAGTATGGGATTTTGTATGTAATACTGAATTGGGACGTCATCAATGAAACTGGTTATTCTAATTGTTTAAGGGATCTCCTCATTTCTAATTTTATAATGTAGACATTCATCGTCCGTGAGTGACTATGAGCTTTAATAAGTGGCCTATATTCAGTTGTTTTGCTCGCTTCGGTGTAACATGAACTCCAATAAAGGAGTTCTTTCCCTTAAATCGCATTCGGATCTCTATTTCAATTGCTAATACAAAGTTTCAATTGAAATCGATTTATATACGGAAGTTCTAAAAGTAATGCATTTTTAAAAGTTGATTCCATACCTAATAAAACCATTGATAAAAAGAAAAAAATAACATCAGGATTGCTTATTATATAGCTTTCGTATTGTTTTAAACGTTCACGTTGATTATATTCAACGCTTAAAACCATATTGCTTCATTATTGTTGACTTTCATGTTTTAGAATAATTATATTCCTTATTTTAGGATCGTCAAGGTACGTGCATAGATGTAGGATTGGTCTCGCTCGGAGCGAGACCAATCCTACATCTATGGGTACGTGACATCGAACTGCCATTATGAATAATATTGCTTAAGTATTGCTTTAAGCGTTGGCAGGCATGGCCCCTGGAGCATGCATGTTTGTCTTACTTTAGTTTTAGTTAAAGTAGGATATAAACGGATATTAAAGCTTCAGCTAAATCTTCAGTATTTAATAATTTATGAGCACTACTTATAATAACAGAAGCGATTCTCTTGCAAAGGCGTTTAAGCGTCGCTGTCTCTAAGGATTAAGCATCGCATTGAAGTTTACGCTGGCATAAATTTAATAGGATTTACGAGAAAACATGAGGAAAACACACTAATAATAATATGTTTGGAATAACAATCGAGAATATACCCAGGAAATATTCTGAGCCTGGAGAGAAACTATTCCTTATTGTCGTTGTTGCCCGCATATTTATAAATGCGAAAGTGTGTCTATCTGTCCATTTGTCTGACTGTCTCTCTGTCCATCCATCTGTCTGTCAGCTACCCTTTTCTTCTTTTCTGCTATCTTTTCAACCGATTTTGACGAAATTTGGCAAAGAGGTAGGTTGCATCCCGGAAATTTAAAAAGATCCCGCGGAAATCGCAAAACCACGCGGACGAAGTCACGGCCATCATATTCTCACTATTCATTTCCTGGTGGGAGGCTTTGACCGTGGCTAGTTTCCATCCTGCCAGTAAATACGTGCCGCCAAGCGATTTAGCGTTCCGGTACGATGCCGTGTAGAAACCGGATAGGGGTATGGGTTTAATTTATCTGCCATGCCCCTAACTGGTTAGCCCGCTACCATTTTAGATTGCATCATCACTTACCATCAGGTGAAATCGCAGTCAAGGGCTAACATGTAGTCGATAAAAAAAACTAGTAAGTATGATAAGCCCGCGTCTCGCAATCAGGTAAAAATATGGTTCCTACCATATGGTTCGTACCTACTCAATTTTGAAGTGCGAGTTGAAAATCAGAAGAAAGCGTTTAAAGTGGTTTACAGAAATGTTAGGATCATTCATTATAATTTATAAGCACCCTTTTGAAGGCTTCCAAGCATTTTTTACATTTATTTTCATATAAAGGATTGAAACGGAAATTCTGAATTATTAAACCGAAACAGGTTAGGCTGTGGTGCGGGATTGTGCTGAATTTATAATTTTTGCATTGCAAAATAAGCACGACTTCTGTTGTGGTTAAAAAAAAATAACTCATAACTCAAACTTATTAATGTTAAGACATTCAGGTTTCTTTATGATTTAGCAGCTGATGCCCGCGACTTCGTCCGCGTGGTTTGAGTTTTTTTTTAATTCCGGCGGAAACATCTTAATTTTCCGGGATAAAAGTAGCCTATGTCATTTCTCCTCAACTATATTATACATCTCAAAAATCACGTCGATCCGTTGCTCCGTTGCGGCGTGATTGAAGGACAAACCAATAAACCAACATACAAACACACTTTCGCATTTATAATATTAGTATGATGTCTTATTTTAACTCTACTACCGGTTCGGAAATCAGCTTCTACTGAGAAGAGCCGTCAAGAAAGTCGATAGTTGATCTTTACTAATATTATAAATGCGAAAGTGTGTACGTCCGCCTGTTTGGCTGTCTGCTACGCTTTAACGGCCCATCTTTAAAATCGTTTTTTAGGTTGCATCCCCGGGAAGGATAGGCCACTTTATATTTCCGAAAATTTCCCGCGGAAATAAAAAAACACGAACGAAGTCGCGGGCATCATCTAGTTGTATTGTATATAATATAGTCTTGCATGCTCATTGCTCAGGTAAAAATCTTATTCAAGCGCAAAACCGTTTTATATACATAAAATACACAGTTGTTTATCCATTTGTTATTAATTCGAATTAACTTTGAAAGGTCCCGATCATAAAAAGTCTCGAAAAGTTATGAATCGAAAAAAATTAATTGTTTTGGAAGCCGATTGAATGGACTATTATTTGAGAATCTTTTGAAAATAAATCAAACAATCCTCTTCAAGAATTCCGCCCATTCATTTTCTAATTTCTTTATGAAATTGTTTCTCATAATATTTCACCAACTTTTTTCCATTGTCGGGTTTAGGCCTTGTAAAGAGGGGGCGAATTCCAGATGTGAACGTGCAATGCACGAGCATTTGGGGGTATGTGCGCAAAATTGATAAGTGGACTCGGTTTGAAGTCCGCGCATGAACTGGACCCAACCAAGGAGTCTCTAGTAAGTATCTCGAATCGCTCGAGCGACGCGCGTTATACTCGCGATTTTCACGCGATTCTGTATAAGTATGAATACGCGCTAAATGATTGGCGGCGAATTTACCCCTTCTGGACAATGTCTTAGTTATTTAAAGATCCCGTATAATTTAATAAAAAGCTTTTTAGGGGGCTTCTAGTCTACATTATACATGGAAAACCAGTAGATATTATGTGTATTAGTCAAAGCTGGAATTTTAATATACTAGTTGATGCCCGCGACTTCGTCCGCGCGGATATAGATATTTTTATTCCTGCGGTAACTCCTTAATTTTCCGATATAAAATGCAGCCTACTAGGTATATTCTTCCCTGGGGTGCAACCTACCTCTGTACTTAATTTCGTCAAAATCGTTTGAAAAGATGGACCGTTAAAGCGTAACAGCAGACGCACTTCACATTTATATAAATATTAAGTATGGATATACCTTTAAGGGTTTCTTTACATAATACTCGCCATAGCTCTTTCATAACTTGACTGTAGGTGGAGGTGTACAAATATGATTTTTAAAACAAGGTAAATATCAAAAAAAATACCTAGTGCCCGCCGAAATTCACGAAATCGCGCGTAAATAACAAAATTTGCCATCATGATATCTACAAGGACAAAACCGAGAGAATATTATCCGACCTCGTTTTACGTTATCGTTGGCTTTAACCAGGAATCAAAGCCGTAACTTTAGCCTCTGTCTACGACAAAGTAATCCCCAAACGACAACGCGTCCGGTTTCTCACGAATAGGTACAACAATAATTATAATCCCCCCATCAGGGTTGTCTTTGAATTTGCGTGACATCAAATAAGGGTCAGCTGACCCTGCGTCCGCAAGATTACTTAATTCCCTTTGACTTGAAGGCTTATAGGAAATGGCCGACTTGAATCGGTATATGCGTTTGACCTTACAGTTTATTTTTTGTGCATTTTTTTGTCACCATTTTGAGATGCACGGAACGGTGCAGTACGTAGCGGCTAATATTATTTGTATGAGTGTGTACGCATCTCCGTGCCGTGTCGCGTCTACTTGATACTTGAAAATATACCTAAACTTAGATTGTATACCTTTTCTATGCTCGAAAAATTAGACTAATAATAGAACCCACTAAGAAGCGATTCAAACTCAAACTTTTATTCGAATAAACTTTTTAAAAGTGCTACCACTGGCTCGGAATGACATTCCTACCGAGAAGAACCAGCAAGAAACAAAGTGGTTGCTCTTTTTAAAAAAAATATTTACAACTAAATCAATGTGTAAATCCATGTTCTTTTATCATTTACATAATCTTCAAATTTCTTGATTGAAATTATAATGTAATGAGGTTTTATGAAATGCCACCCGAAGTCCGAACATAGTAGGGTCACAGGCTAAGGAGATTCGTTCTTTCCTACAAGTCGTTCGACGGAGACATATAGACTGAGCAACACTGCGGGGTGACAGGGAAGTGACGAAGGAAACTGTCATATTTTCAGTACAAAATGCTGTCACTCCAAGAATGCAGTTTCTTCAGTCTACCATAGTTGTGGGGTAACATGTAGCTTATTATATAAAACAATCATTGTTACAATCTCAATTGTTGTGATTGGCTGAATTTATGGTGTTCTTGCTGCGTCAGTAGATTTTGTCCAACAGCGTAAGAGTGTTAACCAATCAGAAAGAAAGAAAAATCTTTATTTGAGGCACTGCACAAAACTAAAAATTATAAACTAACTTAATATAAACACTTACACACAAAATCAACTGTATTGTACAGCAGTGCAACAAACAGGTAAGCCACTCAGCTTGGGACTCCAGGTCTCTCAGTCACGAACCCACTATAATAGCGCGCATCTGAGGTACCAGGTGCTCCAACGCTGATTTACAGTGGCCGCCTTTTTGCGAACGTCACTGGTATAGTAGAGTATTACTATATAAACTGTTTGGCAGAAACTTGTAAAGGCAGAATAATAAGGTAGAAAAAGAAAGTAGTAGATATTCAATAGAGATCAATTAGAGGTGATTGTAATCGTTACGTCATAGTAGCTGTCATTTTTACAAAGTAAGGCTGTAGGTGCTGCAAATGTCATCGTAGCCGGGTCTATCATTTGTATGGGCGTCGACCCTCTGTATGAGTAATATCTATATACTTGCGCTGTGGTAGGGTGTCGGGTGGTGGCGGCCCAGTTTATTAATCAAAATAAGTAGGCTATGTTGCTGTCTGTTTGTGCGATAAGCAATTGATTTATCATTTGACTGAATTGTTATTTATTATCAAGTTAGATTTATTGGTTTCATTATTAAAGCACTCGAGAGTAATCTGGGAAATAATATGATTAATATCTATCTATAGGTACTTACTTTAGTATTATAAATTCGAAAGTTTGGTTGGATGGATGGATGTTTGTTACTGAATCACGCCAGAACGACCGAACGGATCTGGATGAAATTTGGCACAGAGATAGATTAGGTACAGTCTGGAATAATACAAGGGCTACTTTTGTATTATTCCAGACTGTACCTACTATCCCGGAAAATTAAAGTGTTTCTGCGGGAACCTAAAAACCTCAATCCATATGGTCGCGGGCATCAGCTAGTAGTTAAAATAAACAAATCAAAATTAATATTAAGTTCATTTTATTGTACCACTTAGAGTTTTAGTCTATGCGTTCAAACCAGAAATGAGAGTTCTTTACTATATTATCAAAGGTCTATGAAGTCTCATAATCCGCACTTGGCCAGCGTAGTTGACATTGGCCTAAACCTAATTTGAGTGGGGACACATCCTTATTGGTACGGCGATGGGTCGAGAATTGAGATGAAGCAGAGAAATAAATAAAAATAAGACTCACAAAGATACTAATACTCTGTGGTTTCACGAGATAAAATCGTACTAATATAATAAATGTAAAGGTATGGATGTCTGTAGCTTTAGTTTTAATATACCGTTACCAATTATCACCATCATGTTTTATAAGTAAGTAATTTTTAAAATCAATAAGCGTAAATATAGTGTACCTATATTGAATAAATGATATTGAGTATTGAGTATTGTAAGTTTGTATGTTTGGATGTTTATTACTCCTTCACGCCACAGTGATTAAACTGATTTGCCTGAAAATTAGAACGGAGATAACTTATAACCTGAATTTACTTAAAGGCTACTTTTTTACCGGAATATAAGAGTTTCCGCGGGAACCAAAAAACCTTTATCTACGCGGACAAAGTCGCGGGTATTATCTAAAATAGAAATAACAGTTACCTACCACGATAAATACGACGATTACTTTATTGATATCATGTTACGTACCTGATATTATAAAGAGGTAAAGTTTGTGAGGTTGTAGGGGGTAATCTCTGGATCTACTGAATCGATTTTGAAAATTCTGGTACCAATAGAAAGCCACATTATTGGTAAGTGTCAATTATCCCGAAAAATTAGGGAGTTCTCGTGGAAATTTAAAAACTTATTTCATGCGGACGAAGTCGCGGGCTTGCCTGACTTTACCTTTTACTTACTTTACTTACCTTTCCTGTAAATTACATATCACGATAATATTATCATAATTTAATAATACTTAATTAATTAATTTGTCTAATAGTTAAATGTTAAGGGTAAACCACAAATTAACATGGCCTGCCCATAATTAAAACTTCCTACGTGTTATAGCCGAACTCTGAACTAAAAAGTTTGTAACAAACTCTTGCTATTCATTAAAAAGTTCATAAACCGTTTAAGTATCTCCATCTAAACATGGAAAATTGTTATCAACTATTTATTTGAGCCGGCTTCGCTTACCGTTTTTTTACTGAATAGGTTTGCGCTTGACGACAATCAATCAATCATTTATTCATGTTAGGTACACTGTAGGTACACATATTGGCGTCCATTACTTACATATAAAATATGATGGTGATAATTAGTTATGTATCTTAAAACTAAAGCTACGAGAGTTCCAAACGCGCCCTGGTCTGAGAAAAGCCCATCAATCATGCTTAGGTAATATCTGTGATAACACAGAGCAATGATGAGGTCTATGTTGGAGCGCGCTTGCCTAGAACTGCTAGAAGGCACCTATTCACTCTTGCCTTGAATGTACTAAAGTTATACGTGGTAGCAAATAGGTACGTGCGCTGGAAGAGCATTCCGTTCGTATAAGAATCGTAGTACTTGGTATGTCAGTCAGTGAGTATATACCTTGGTTTATCCTAGGAAGATTTACTTTGAAGCTGAATTTAGTGATGTCAAATGAAACAACAAATTGTTTATTAATGCCAATTGGAATCTGGCTCGCGGTTTCAAAATGGCGCTAGCGGTTACATTTGTAACTTTAATCGCTTAATTCAGTGCTTTAGTCGGGGACAGCTTTAATACAGGTAAGGAAATTATAATAGTTTAGGCACTTTATCTAGTTATTAATCAATATATATATCTAAATATGTCACCGTAAGATTGTGAAAACCGTTAGATTGTAATATGTTAAGTATATTAACCTTAGAGAACCTAATGATTATTTATGTCGAACCCTAACCTAATTTACAAGAAAGAGACAAGAAAACGTAAATAAAATGAATATTTCAAAAATTTACACTCAGAACATTGAACGGTTCACAATATGTCGACAGTTAACAATCGATAAAAGCGTTAGATTGCAATCTGATGGTTTTCACAATCTTACGGTGACATGTATAAGCGAAATACCACTCATTCACTCTCTCACCGACTGACTAATCACGATATCTCAGGAACCCTCAGTCCGCAAAACTATGAAGCACACTTTGAAAAATAGATTCCTTCTATAGTGTATGAGACGTCGGTCGAGACAACGTGATTCAAACGCGTAACTAACGCGCGTTATGACCGCGTTTGCTTCGATAGAAATTCAACTTTTTTTAGAATTCTTTTTGCACAAAAATGTCTTTCGACTAACAGAAAAATAAATGGACAAGGGTAAAGCTCTCGAATTTAACTTCCAGCTTTCCTTGAGAGTAAGGTGAAATTGTCTATCTGTTTTTTGTAACTAAAGCGCGCAGAAAACGCGTGCTTTCTGCGCGTAGAAAATACGCCATGTGCATAGGTTCTTAGGTGTAGCACACTCTACAAAGTATAATCCGATAGAAAGCCTAACACGCCTCTTTCAACTTAAATGTCGATTTATCGAAGAGCTGAGTTTAGCAATGTCAAGTGAAACATAACAAATTGTGTATTAATGCCATTCGGAATCTCGCTGGCGGTTACAAAATGGCGCCGCGCGGTGGTTACACTTGTAACTTTAATCGTTTAATTCAGCGCTTCAGCCTTTAATCTACGGGAGGTATGCATTATTCATAGGTAGGCTGCGAAGCCAAATTTCAATTCGACTCAGTGTTCTAACGACTTTTTTGCCGTTTATAAAACTTGGAGGTTAACTTAATAAAATTATACCTACTGCTGTGCTCGGTATCTGTATTCTGTATTATAATATTTTTAGGGTTCCGTTCATCTGTCTAGTAAAATAGGATTTTATTTATTATATGTGCTAGCTTATGCCCGCGATTTCGTCTGCGTGACTTAAGTTTTTTGTATTCCCGCGGGAACTTCTTAATTTTCCGGGATAAAATCGCATCATACTAATATTATAAATGCGAAAGTGTGTTTGTTTGTTAGTTTGTCCTTTAATCACGCCGCACGGATCGACGTGACTTTTGGCATGGGTATAGTTGAGGATCTGGAGAGTGACATAGGCTACTTTGTATCCCGGATAATTATTAAGGAGTTCCCTCAAGAAAAAATCTTAAACCACGCGGACGAAGTCGCGGTCATCAGCTAGTTTTTAATATAAGTAAGATAGGATAAAATTTAAATAAATAAAATCTTTATTTGGAATTACTTACCGAAGAAGGTGAAGATACAAAAACAAAATTACTAGTAAAAACCTTAAGAACTAGACTGTGACATAAAAATAATTCCAAAATGGGCATCGGCCCCGTGTGTTGTTGCATAAGTGTAGATAAGAATAGATACAACATAACAGCGGTGATTTTCAGGCGATCCCTAAAACAAGTTAAAAAAAGTACATCAATTTGAATTCAGTATTAAAGCTTATCTCAAATATTATTGCCCGTACTTTTGTGGAAAGTAAAACAATTTCATTTCTTAATTAGTTTTAAGCGGGGCTAAGTAGATACGTGATCGGCACCGTAATTTGTTAAAATTAACATTTTGAATCATTTTATCTCAAGACTTTTGATGACGTCCTTGGCGCAGTAGTCAAATCTTATGGTTTTATAGGTTTAGAAAAGAAATACCTATTTAGTAAATATAATTATGTATAGATAATCAGATGATGCCCGTGACTTCGTTCGCGTTGATTACATTTTTCTGAGCCCTGCAGGAACTCCTTAATTCTTTGGGAATAAAAGAAGTCAGTGTGCAGGATAAAACATATCTCTGTACCAAATTATATAGAATCGGTTGTAAAGATAGGCCGGTAAAGCATAACAAACAGACAGACAGGCAAATTCGCATTAATAATATTAGTATGGAAGTACCTATGGATTTTGTCTTCAAAAATTAAAGATTTCCCGCAAGAAAACCTTATTTTTTATTTATCCACTACAAGTTAGCCCTTGACTACAATCTCACCTGATGGTAAGTGATGATGCAGTCTAAGATGGTAGCGGGCTAACCTGTTAGGGGCATGGCAGTTGTATTAAACCCATAACCCTTTCGGTTTCTATATACAGAATCGTACCGGAACGCTAAATCGCTTGGCGGCACGTCTTTGCCGGTAGGGTGGTAACTAGCCACGGCCGAAGCCTCCCACCAGGCTCGCGAATGAAGTCGCGGGCATCGACTAGTTTCAAATAAAAATGTAATAGACGTTTTTTTCGTTCTATCTCCTTGAGCACGCCGCGGTCAAAGGGACTTGTCCTCAGGGTTGGTTCCTTTTCTCTAGATTTATGATTGGAGAGCGCACGCTTTTTCGTTTACAACCTTTTATTTGAATCTGCAGAGTTGTGGAATTATTTCACTATAGAGGATCTAGCAATTTATAATTTTGTTTAGGGCGTAAATACACTACGGTTTTTTTTATCTGACTGACAAACTTAGCTAGTCTTACTGGAAAAAAAACTAGGCAACTGGACAGAGCGAGGTAAAGAGGTTATTCCCACCAACGCGGATATTTAACGTGAACGTATTTTCGCATTAGCAAGCGTTTTGGGCTTGTTTTGGGCGTCTTGGGTTCGATTGTTAGAAGAGGACATAAGGGGGGTTACTAACATCGCTTAAAGCAGTATTGCTTAAAAATACCAGTTTTATGTCACGTATCTTGACGTCCCTAAAAAAAGGAATATATTTCTAAACCACGAACGTCAACAATATTAAAACAATACGGATTTAAGCGATGGTAGTATGCCTCACTTTCAATAGTCACCGCTCAAAGTACCTACTCCGTATAGTTCTTTAAATAATCAAGGAACTAGAAGCTTAATTCACTATAATCCGCCAAAGCAGGCAAATCTACATGTCACAGCGTTTAGCTAGAAATCTCAGCATTTTAGGTCCGAGGGTTTGCGATGGGCGCTAATGAGTCAGTCAGTGAGCGAGTGAGTTATTCCTTTTCTTTTTAACCGACTTCAAAAGTCTCCACTGTTTTCAATTCAACCGTATTTTTTTGCGATGTTATAGTTCCATAACTTCGTCAAATCTGAACCGACTTCAATAAAAAAATGTTCGAAAGAACGGTATTTATCGTCGTGTATTTTTTTTAGCGATGTTACAGTTGAAATCGGTTCAGATTTGACGGAGTTTCGGAACAATTTTTTTGAAAGATCCTTTTGTCAGGTTGGTCCCATTTAATCCATTTAATTTTTGAAGTGAAACTTCTTTAGAATCTTTGACAATGCGATGAAACGAAAAAGCGAAGCGACACTAAAAGGTGACAAACATTCAGAATAGGATTTAGCCGGCGAGAGAATGAGATAGAATATAATTTTTATTTATTTCATTCTCTCGTAAGCTACTTTTCTGAAGTTTTACTTCTACCGTGTGTGTGTGTGTGTGTGTGTGCACATACACACTTTTATTATTCCGTGATAGTTAATTCAAACTTGTTGACTAAGTTCACACCACACAACACCACGTCTCACGTAAATACAAACGGCCGATCGGATGGGGTCGTTAATAATGGGGAATGCCTCTGACACCACCCACCAACAGCCAGCCTCTGGGGTTAAATAGCAAAACAAATTGACAGCCGGGCGCGGTTCATACCGAAGTTGAAAGGAACTACATTGAGATTTGCTGCCGTGGCAGAAATTCTGTCAGAATTGGGTATTTGAAAACTATATATTTGTGCAACCATTTATTTTAATTTTGACAATAGTACGCCTATGAGGTTTCATTATTACTGACACAGCTGCAACACTAACTTTCTTGATAGTACTATTTAGCACCATACATCTTTGGCGATGGATGTTTTTTATGACCTGACGGATTCATGTACATTTACTGTACTGATGTATATAAATGATTGATTTTAATAAATACACTAATATACTTAGTCATTTAAACGCTTGGGTATGAATATAAAAAAATATAAAAAATTGAGGAAAGATAAAATAAACTTTTAAACGTTTTTAACTTCATAAAGAAAATCGACCGTTTTTAAAAATCGAATCAGTAACGCATTTGATCATCATTGAATCGAGCTGCCAAAAGTAAAATAAATGCTTGAACCAAATATAGAAAAATCAACAACTTCCTTTCAAACTTTAAAACGCGCGCTTAATATGGGATGTTGTAGGAAATCCTGCTGGGATGTCATTGAAATTAGACGTTTAAAATGATTATCAAACAAAAACCTAACACGGGACGTAGATAGTACGTCTTTTGGAAAATCATATATTTTGCAATTAATAAAAAATAATTTATTTTTAACATACTTGGGCAACATTTCAATTTTATAACGGTGTATAAAATGAGACTGTCAGCAAAACGAATTTACGTTGAAGTCAGCCGATCAAGGCAAATAGGTATTATGTTAGCCGCAAACATTATTTATTATGATCGTAGACCACCGATATCGTTCTACAGATTAGGACCAGTTCTAATTCCGCCGAGCAACGTGACCAAATGATTAAATTGATTATATATGCGTCTATCTAGCATGGACATTTTTTGATATGTTGTTATAGTTTTAAATGCATTGATTCGTAGCAGAGTCAACGTACAATCTAGTTTCCCGTTTATATGGAAGAGGAAAATAAATCCCTAGAAAAACACGTAAGCGAATACGCTTTAAAAAAATCGAGTAAGCTTTTCACTCGTATCACGATTTTATTGTTAGTTAGCGGTAACAATATGCAATATTATACGCCTGCAAAGCACGTCTCTTGCGCATTTCAGTGAGAAACTACTTCCAGTTGAATAAAAACAGACTACTTATATTGTTACTCATATTATAACTGAATGAGACAGAGAGAAACCTACAACTCCATTATTAAGCGCCAGAAGTCACAACCACGTAATGGCTTCTTCAGGCGGGTTGACCCGTCAACTCGTTGGATACTTAAAGATTTTGATTTATTAACCGAAGCGGTTACAATAGAGTCATGACGCAAGACACAGATTTATGTGTTTTTCGCCCGGTCTTTTATATTATTTTTTATAAATAGTCAGTCTAGATTTAGAACAATGGCAGATTTTACGGTCACGAGTGTCAAAACCGATTAAGACGCACCACTAAAAGGTATCAATCCCACATACAGCGATCTAAAGTAGGTCCTACTATGTCTAAAGTTCTGCATTCCGCGTTTTGACAGCAATTTTGATTGTTACTGGGATCTAGTAATTATAATCATTAATCGTTTTTGTCCTGAGTCTATACTGCCAACGCGAATCAAAGCAATACTCAAGCAATATTACACAAAATGACAGTTTGATGTCATGTACCATGACGTTCCTGAAATAAGGATTATAATTATTTTAAAACACGAAAGCAAACAATAATGAATATGGCCCTTGGTTCTTATTATAACTAACTGAAATCATAAATTCTTCATTTAGCCAAATCAATCAGGGAGCTGACTACTCAATAAATAAATTCTGGTTCTGCAAGAAAGGTAGTTTTGACCGTTGTTAGTGGTATCGACGGCTTAATCGTTAGTTTAACTAACGTACCATAGTTATCATTTAGGTTAATCGTCCTATGTCCTTATATGTTATGTAATGGATAGTTTCTGTTTTAGGACTCCATTATGGTGCTAGACGCGTCGAACAACGCACGTACACCATAATATTATGATTGTTTTATAGTTTATCTCCAGTATAACATAGACGTCAAACTACTTTATGTGGTACTTATTGCAATTTTATGGAGTAATTATTGGCAATTTGCATTATTGCAACTTCATACTTCATACTTACTCGTTATATTATAAATGAGTACGTATGTTTGTTTAAAATTTTATCCTTCAAAATCACGTCTCAATAGAGCAACGTTTAAACGTAATTTTTTACGAGGGTATAGTTGAGGATCTGGAGAGTGACATAGGTTTTCATCTCAGTAAATTAAGGAGTTCCCACGGTCCTTAAAAACTTGAACCACGCGGTGAAGTCGCGTTACTTAGTAGATATTAATTATTAACAAAGCTAGTAAGATACATTATTGTTTCTTACACTAATTGGAACATAAAGTTGTCTGAATTGGACTCTTGGACCATGTGCTAGACGCGAACCGACCAAATATGTACATAATCTATGTATGCTATTTGCCATAACATAAATATACTGCAGATTATGATTATATTAAGAAACCCATAGGAGTAAATAAACGTCTTTATACATATAATTAAACTCATTTTTATATTTTTTATCTCATTTAAACTTAGCGAGTAAGTTACAACACGTAGAAGTCACTATTTTAACACTCGACTACTATTATCATAATTATCCAGATGCTATTAGGATAATAGTAAGCCTGCTATCGTTTTCTCTCGAGGGGCTGTAATCATAAGAGGAAAAGAAAATGTGTAGGTAGGTCCGTATATTTATCATCCTGAAAAAATTCAAATGAAAATTTTATTATCCTGAGAAATGAAAATCATGTTCGTTTAATGGTTTTCAATATTTTTCTTTTTTCCGGTAGCAGCGGTGATTATAAAGATCAAAAGAGTATTTTTATATTTTAATCAAATTTCCGAGCAGCTGTTTTTATGAACAATTGTAATTATCGTTAATTGGATGAAATAGGACGCCCTGTTTTAAATTTAATTATTTTCTTTACGGGAATTTAATTTACTTGGCTAACAATGGAAGAGATTCTCAATTTTAAAGAAATTTCTCAAAATATCTTTCCTTTCTTTTCAGATCGGAAAATTTCTTCACCAACCCCTGACATTAATGAAGCAATCCGATGGCGGGATATTGAACTAGAAGCCACTCGAAACGCTTTCCCGGTGCAATAAAACAACAAGCGGCGACAAAAGACAGGCACAAAAGAAAACAAACTCTATTTCCCAGAAGAAAAATAACTTTTTCATACAACAATAAATACACAATCCAATGGCTCTGTTCGAAGTTGAAAGGACAATCCAGGCGATATGTCAATTAAAGACCATTGCCGATCGTAATCAATTACGCCACTCGAAAACGAAACAGCTACATGACGAAGTCGTTTTTCAAACTTGACTCACAGTCGAATTGAGTCATAATTTGAGTGAATTAGAAGTAAATATTATAGCAATACTAAATCCAATGCATGGTAACGAAAAGGAAGCGCTTATAATCGTCACCGAGGCCAGGGTCTCGTATGGCGGCTCAAAATCATAATTTCCACTGTTCACGGCCTAGCTTTGTTACTTTATCTTCATGTCTTCTCATATTCGTCTCTTTATCACTACAAGCGGATGCGGCGTTCTCAGATTTTAACGATTCAGCTCTCAACACTACCAATCTGAATTCAACGTTGAATTGGACGTTATACGACACAAATTCGACTGCATTGAAAAATTTGCATATTAAACACACGAAATATTCGACGCTTGTAACTATAATTTTGGCGAGCATTTTTTTGATTGTCATATTTGGGACTATTGTTGGGAATATATTGGTTTGTATCGCCGTTTGCTTAGTGAGGAAGCTGAGAAGGCCCAGCAATTATTTGATAGTGTCACTGGCTGTGAGCGACTTATGTGTCGCAGTGATGGTAATGCCAGTAGCAATGGTTTATGACTTAATGGGAACTTGGCCGTTCGGACCAGTGATATGCGACTTCTGGGTATCAAGCGATGTCTTATCTTGCGCTGCAAGTATTTTAAACTTGTGCATGATATCAGTCGACAGATATTACGCGATAACAAAGCCCTTAGAATATGGAGTGAAGAGGACACCGAAGCGAATGATTTTCTGCGTATTTATTGTATGGATGAGTGCAGCGCTGATAACGCTGCCGCCTTTATTGCTATTGGGTAATGAGAAATCTGATACTTCTTGTTCCGTTTCCCAAAACCAAGGCTACCAAATTTATGCCACATTCGGGTCGTTCTACTTACCGCTAACAGTGATGGTAGTGGTGTACTATAAAATTTTTAGTGCTGCCAGAAAGATTGTCAAAGATGAAAGGCGTGCACAGTCGCATTTAGAAACGCACTGTTATTTGGAAATCAATGTCAAAAATGGCGGTGGAGCTGAAGCCAAGCTTTTGGGTACTCAGCCTGCTCAACCTCCCACGAGAGGGTCAACTGCTAGTACAAACACAACGGTAAGTGAAATTTTATAATCTATAGGAAACCATTTTACTAAAGTACTACTAAATACATCATTTTACTATACTCCCAATTTTTATTTAGGGTCTTATTACTCCAAAGGTTCAATAGTAAGATAGAGTAGATTTTATGCTTAGTTGCTGTCCTCTTGTCTCTGTAACTGGTTCGTCGTCGTCTCGACGAAGGTCTCTTGCATGAAGGTTTCCTAGCGCTTCCCAACTACTTTCTTGAAATCGTCTATCCACTTAGTCGGGTCGTCTAATGCTGCGATTTGCAACTGGTATTATAAACGGTTAGTCAGATGTATTTAAATAAACTAAGCAACCGTGTGAAATCAGATGTTAGTGATAATAGCCTGCTCAACTTGCTCTTATACGCACGACAAGACCAAATTCTTAAAGCTTACTGATCAACGCAAAAGACTGATACACCCACACAGTTCAAACTGTTTACGAGGCTAAAAATTCATTAGGAAAATTATATCTTTGTTACAGTGTAGTATAGAGAAAACGGGAAGTTCTATCGGAAGATGCTTCAAAGGACAACGAAAATCAAACGAGTCGCAATGCCCCATGCTACAACAGCAAGCACCAAAAACACCAACGAAACCCATTCACACAATCAATCGACCAAATTCTCAAATGTGCCCCGTGCCGGAAATAAGACAACCACCAAAGGAACGAAGAAGACTATCATCCGAGAATAGTAATAAATTAACAACAAGTAGAATCCGATCATCGCTATCGAATTTTGCTCATAAAAATCACTTTGCCAAAGATATATTACAGCCTACACATTCGCCTCACCAAAAGAAACTTCGGTTTCATTTGGCCAAAGAAAGGAAAGCGTCTACAACCCTTGGCATAATAATGTCCGCGTTCATAATTTGCTGGCTGCCGTTTTTTGTACTAGCTCTTATAAGGCCTTTTGTGAAGGAAGACACTATTCCAGATGCTGTAAGTGCTCTATTCCTCTGGTTGGGCTACATAAATAGCCTCCTCAACCCGATAATCTACGCAACCCTAAACAGGGACTTCAGAAAACCATTCCAAGAGATATTATTCTTCAGGTGTTCAAACCTAAATCATATGATGCGGGAAGAGTTTTACCACAGCCAGTACGGAGATCCCGATACGCATTACTGTGTGAACCATTCTAAAGCACCAAATTATGACGAAGGCGTTGAAATAGTTTCGGCTGTGGATAGAGAAGAGACTCGAGCTTCAGAAAGTTTTCTATGATTGTCAATACCCGAGGTCCCCTCAGACCTGGATACTGTGATTTAATTAAAACTATATAAACTAAAGTGAATAAGTGCTAAGTGATAAAGAATTACTATAAACAAGTACTGAGAATGTTTTACCGATCGAACTAGTCGTTATAGTCTGGTAACCTTGTATCTTTTTACGTACTTGTAACATTCTGTCCGCTTAATTGTTGTCGTAATAAGTGATAGTTTACTATATATTTTAAGTGAAATTTAGATATTTATAACATATTGTATCAGTTACTTTATCTGTTATAGACAAAAGCGTCAATTGTTCCAAATTGTCTAGTCAGGGAGGAAATTAGAAAATTTTGGACAATAATTTGAGGGACTGAACGAAAACCTGAAAGCCTGTACAAATTACAACGTCATGACGTATCCTGATGCACCTTCTCATTCTGATTGGCGTATTTTCTTACCTACATAACGTATTTATTTGTACCTTCACGCAAGACCTGATGATGCCCTAGACAAACCTATAAACAGGGGTAGCTTTTGCCTGTATTTGATAAACGGTAATATTTTTCAATGTTATTGAGATAAAATGTTACAGAACGACCAAAGAGTCTTTAGCTATAAACAAAAGAATTTACATAAGGTTAAAAATGTTGTGAATTTATTGAAACTTGGTATTAATTTGTATTATAATTGTTATGAGTGATATAATCAGTGATAATTCAGCTGTACACAATATCTGAAGTACACCTAATTGACAGGACTACAAGCTACAAGCAATTAACGTAATAGACAAGGTTAATTTTATAATATTAATAGCCTCTTAACTTATTATGTACCTACTAGTTACTACTGAATGTACTTGAAAGCACTTAATCATCCACAACTTTAAAAACAATACTTTAAAAATCTTCATTATTTCACAAAAAAGGTTTTTAAACTTTTCGCTATACACTCTTACTTCTTAGCTCTGTGTTTTTAGTAAACAGTATTCGATCGATACCTAATCAGCCCGCTGACCACGCATCGCGAAGTCATCAGAGCAACTAATTTAAATATTTTGAGTTTTGTTTACTATTACGTGCAGAAATAAGATAGTAAGATTAATATTTTAAAATTTTTTGTTTAGTATGTACTAGCGACGCTGTCACCGGATCAGATAAGTTTGTGGGATATCATGATAAATTTACGACGATTATTTGATTATTCGTGCAAAAAGAACGAGAGAGTGGGTAGTTCATGCCTCACACCACCGCAGTTCCATTGTGACCATGATCCGAGCAATTGGGTCAGAATATTGACAATCAAAATATAATCATCGTATTTATCGTGGTACTACCGATCGTTATATCTTTATGTTAAGTCGTTAAACGACGAAATGAGTAATAAAACATTAGTCACAAGCAATGAAATCCTTTGTCGCGGGAAGCATTCCAAAACGGATGAAACTATTTTAACCTGTATATTTGGTTTAAGTTAGAGTTTGTGTACAACAGAATTGACACACTCTGTCCAATCATTTATTTTACTTTATGCAGCTCGATTTAATCATGTTCTAATGCTTCGACTTACTTATTCAATTTTTGATAACAATAGGCATTCTCAAAGAAGAAGTTTTAATCGATTTGACACATTGATATTTATTTGCTCTTTATATTTTATCTACAGTTTATTTAATATTTGCTCAACGTATTTTATTGTTTAAACGCTATGTTTATAACATAGCGTTTAAATGACTAAGTATATTAACTTATTTATTAAAATAATCTTCTTTTAAGCTGGTGCTTAAAAGACTATCAAGAAAGCTAGATGAGTTTTCGAGTTACGAAATATCGGATAAAAGGGCATGTCGTTCCACTCTTATAAAAAACCATATGTGCCTATGGAGTATATTGCATTTTTTGGCGATGGTTGCCTGTCAATAATTATTAAACTTCATAGGACCTATGAAGTTTATTTATTAATGACAGGCATTCAAAATGTCTAAAGTAAAATAAATGGTTGGACAGTAATTTTTAATATACTGACAGTTGATACACAATAGGAGCCAGTATTTAAATTAATGTGATAGTAGATTTAGAGCCGTTTGTTTGTTTGCTATTATTTGTAGTGCTTTTTTAATTTGCATAATATTGTGTTACCAACGTCGATGAGTGTAGATAAGGCCTCATAGATGTGTAGTTGCGGTCATAAAGCCAATCTGATTTACTTACCCGTTGTCCTAGGCGAGCGTCAGAAGCGACGAGATGCGACGCGACGCGATGCGACAACATAGAAGATGACAAATTTGTTTACGCGACAACATAGGCCACGCGAAGGTGCAGCTACTGTTTGATACTGTGGCGTCGCGTCGAATCGAGCCATGTCGCATTTGTTGCTCATGTAGGACAACAGTTGTCAACAGACAATTATTAGTCAGCTGATATTGTCGATAGTATGGCACGCGTTGCCAGATACTTTGGTTGTGTTTTTGGCTGATAATAATGCCATCGGCGTGCTTGTTTAAATCTTGAAAACTATTAAGAAAAAAAAGAGCGAAAATTACCTTCGTACGAAAAGACGAACTAATTTCTTCTCAATATTCGATCGAGTTTCCGTGGACGCATGTATTTTGGAATGGGCTTTTCTGCACACATCGATATGCTACAGTTATTGCCTGTGTTTTGTATACGAAATGTAGAATAATTTTAATTTTACCGTATAATTATCTGGGGCATGGATGTAATTAATATATTAAAATATAATCGATTATAGCTGATACACAAAATAGTTCTGAAAAATGCCGGAAACATACAATGTAAAACCCCACTAGCCATGCGATATACCGGATTTAAATTCATCGCAACCTAAGTATAAACAGACTCTTTACTATCATCGCTTAAAGCAGTATTATTTAAAAGTGACAGCTTTAAGTCACGTAACTGGACGTCCCTAAGATAAGGATTATTATTCTAAAACACGAACGTAAACATTATTAATATAATAAATCTTTAAGCGCTGGTAGTATGCATCTAAGTCAAGTGCATGCAGTGTCTCCTGAATTTTTCGTGGCATCTATATCAAGACAAAGAAATTTATAAGCCGCAAGAAAAATTTTGCGCTCTGACTGAGCTAGTGTTATTGAAACACGATACCACAGATGAAGTTACGAAACATACTTTGTGTTGTATTTCTTTATAGCAATCAAGCTACAAAGTCAAGTGGTCTGTGCCTAAGTACGAGGACGACATCATTTTGCAACGAGAGAGACCCTATCGTTTATTATGATGTGTATTATTTATACTTCCTTTCTTTTCTTTGTCTCTATTCTTTAGTGTGTTGTGGTGTAAAAGAGTTAATAAAATATAGAACAATACTTGGTCGCGGAATTACTAGCACTTTTTGAAAAGTATTACAGTGACTGTGCCATAAAAGTATCCGGTCCCATTGGCACTGGCATCTTTACGTGGCAATTGGCACTGCCACGTCAACTTTTTAAAGTGATTTAATTTCAAGAAAAGTCCCCCGTAAAATTACATCCTTGTGAAAATAAATACCTAATAATAAATGTGTACTTCTGCAGTACAGAATATAGAAATAAAATTAATATATAAATGAAATTAAAATGTACTCTTTGGATAATAACTATATTTTGTACAGTCATTGTCATTTCTCCTAGTTTAAGTTAATCCCCATCACTTAATTTAAAATAATAAATATCATTTTGTGTATGACATGCAATCTGTAATTTTATACAACTTGTTTTATTCATATATGTTACATTTCAATATAAAGAGCTTTTATCTTCAATGAATATTTTATTAGCTCTTCAATTGATAATATTAATATCATATAGATTGTAAGTGTAGAACAAACAAATCAGTATTGTAAATATCATTAATATTGAACCAAATTTAATATTAAAAATGTAAATAGAAAATATATTAATAAACTAAGTAGACGAGCATAAGGCCGGGGACATACTTGTAACACACCACGTGACGTCACCGCGTAGAGTCAAATCAAATCGTATTCAAATAAACAAAAGATCGAAAGTCCGACAGATTTGTCATATTTTCGATTGTTTTTAAAAAAAGTACCTACCTAACTACCCTTTTAAAGGTCATGTACATGCATGTATTTTATACACGCAGACAATACGCATTCAAGGACGTTATTAAAGGCTGCGTCTGACGCGCCTATAGTTTGCGTTAGGATCGCATGTGTATCGCGTCGTCTGTGTGTATTAAATACGCCGTGTGCATAGGAAGCTCTTAGGCGTTTTTACTCCTTATAAGTTATAACTCCGTCAAATCTAAACCGATTTGAAAGACTCAACTACTTTGAAAGGATTAATTTTGTCCAAATGAAACTACCTACTAATACTTATTAGGAAAGATGTAAACTTTGAGGAGTTTTGCCCTCCGTCTAAGTAGTTAATCATATTTAGTGATAGACAGCGGTACTCCTCAAAAGATAATAGAACATCGCTGGTTATCAGTATAAAGGTTTAATTAATAGAAGACTGTCAACATTACATGATAAATACCTATAATGAATAAAACTTTGTTTTACTGAAATTAAGACAAACATAATAACTGCATAGGTCGATACAGATTCGATGATGAATCTAAATGGATGCTTACGCAACTCCATAGAAAACCCCAGTTTTGTATGGACAAAAGCTGGATCGAGCTTTGTAAGTATAATGAGTCTTTAAAACCATGCAATACTAAATGAGTCATAGAAATAATTAAAAATAATAAAGTCATAGAAATAACTGAATTTGTATTGATTCCACACATGTTGCATGGCGTTTAACGACGTGGTGTGTTGTGAGTGTGTCCGGCCCATAAAGCAGATACCGTGTGGGGAAACTACGCTTCGAAAAAAATAATTTGACAGTCCAATTCGGTGTTGTATTCTAATGAAATAAATGTTCTTCGGTGTAGTTTCTTTCCAAAGTGAATTATTACCATTGTGTGAATTAATAATCATAAAATGTTTCAAGTTTTTATTTATAGAGAGACACTAGGGTCTAGAAAGGGTAAAATGACGTTTTACGACGTGTGTGCGCGTTCTATATAAAAATGGAACACGGACGTATCGCGCGTTTTTCTCGCCCATTATTGGTGTGTTATCAACCTTTATATTTGTACGAATACGGAACATTGAAAAAATGAAACTGTGCGTGTAATCATTAAAAAATGGTCATTCTTTTAAATAATGCTTATTTAACAAAAATACTATTTATAATATACATGACCAACCAATCGTCAGCCAACTCCTGAACACGAGTCCCTCTCAGAAGGTGGCCACCACGCTAGCCAAGTGCGAATTGACAAACTACACATACCTTTGAGAACGTTAAAGAGAAGTTTCAGCCCTCTTTTCTCTAACTCAGTGGCTATTTAAAAAAATTAAAACCACTAACATATATTTTTTATTCATTGATTTTGGTTTGCTATGAAAAAATAAAAATAAAATTTCTTAACAAACCTTCAATGGATAAAAAATATATGCCATGCTTTAATTTATTGATAGCCAAAGAGTTGGAGAATAGGGCTGCAGGCATGCACCATGCAGCATGCATGTATTTCATCATAATGTTTTTCATCGCCATTAAAGCAAGTGAGGTATTATATTATTCACAGTAATAATTTATGTAAGCATGCCTAACCGGAAAACCGGAAATCGGCAATCGGTTCTTTTTCGTGGACTATTTAAAATCTGTTTTCAATGTGAAAATCGGTTCTCCTGTTTTTATTTCCTTTGAGCTAAGATTTAATACGTAATCTACTTATTTTTGTCTATCATTATTATGAAATTACGACCACATAAATATTCCTATAGAGTTATGTAAATCTATTATGATAAAATAATCTTTGCTGGTACATTACCAACTCGTTCAAATATCTTGGACGACGGCCAAAGACATTTTGTCTCCTCGTGCAAATGACCTATATATTTTAAATAAATCTCTTAATTTTATACTTCCATATGATTACACAATGTTCTCAGAAATTATGAGTACCTGGCTGGGGTGTTGTGTCAGATTATAACATTTTATTGGCTGTGTATCTAATAATTTGGTATAGTGAACTATACCAAATTATTAGGTAGCATTCAGCAGGTAGTAGGCAGGTAGTATACATATAGCAGGTAGTATTCTGAAGCTCAGAGTGCCTAGTGGGAGATTTTCTTCCCATTCGATCGCGTAGATAAAGTCCTTTCTAAACTTATCTGACCCGGTGGGCAAAATTGGAACAAATTTTTAAGCCTGTTAAGTTTTTGGTTTTATTGTCACCCGGTCAGATAAGTTTGACGGATTTGTATCAAATTGACAACTAACGCTCGATTAATTCCATATAAAATATTTAACGAAAACTTTCACTCGGCCTACTTATTTCACGATACTTTTGAAAAATAAGCAAAAAGCAAATTTAATTTTTAAAGTATTACAAAATGTACTACATATACTAAAAATCAATACAGCTATCATTATAATCTATACGTGTATTATAAATACGCCTGTTACGTACCATTTGTCGATCAATGTCAAACTGTTAGATTTAAATAATGAAAATTGGGTACATTAGGCTATTTTTTATCCCGGAAAATCATTCACGTTTTTATAGAAAGAGGATAAAACCGTGGGAGTTATCTATTATGAATTTTAGTAAGTGACATAATAATATATAACCGATGTAAAATTGTGCACTATAATAATACAGTTTTGTTACTACTACTTAAAGCAGAAGTCCAAGATATAATGGCCATTTTACTAGGCCACTTTGGACAGTTGTTAGGGCAATACCATTCTACTGACCGCTTGCTCACTTTGACCCATTGTCCTAGGTGGGCGACGAAAGCGACGCGACGTAAAATGTTTTCAATACGATGCAGGTGTTTTGCGCCGATGTTTTGTCACTTTCTGTCCTTAATGTGTTTTCGCCCTTAAAATTATGCAACTATACGTAGACTGTAGACTTTGTCTATGAGACAAATATTGAAATTAAGTGCTTAAGTTTTATAGATAAGTGTAGTTTAATGATATAGATATTTTTAAAGAGAGTGCAATACTGTGTTAATAATATATCAAATGGCCTATCTATTTGTTAATTAATTATTACCAATTAATTCTTAGTGTCATACCTCGTTAATCCAAATATTAACTAGCATGTAACATATAACAATATTGTACATAACGAACTTTTATGAAAATTGCATATGATACTGTGTACAATAAATGAGCTCTACTGAGTGCAAAGTTACTTTTATGAAAACCACTATTAAAGTATGTGTCAGTTAAAGAGAACTCTGACTTTTAATAGCCCAGTCGGTGATAATAATAAGTCTGTCTATTTTGTGGTTCACAATTAGCTGCAATGTGACTTTTTTTTATAAATAAGAGTATAGTAAATATACTCTACAACGATAACGTTACAACACACCATAACGCAGTGATGTGTCTGTACCCTTACCCGTGTCTTTGTATTATATTTGTAATATAAAATTAGCTATTACATGAATCGGTAGTGACAAAGTACAGTCCTTTATCGGTATTATTGTATTTATTTCTTATGTAGAAACCTAAAGTGATGAAATAAAAATAGATTTTGGGATGTTCGTAGTGTTATTTGTGCCTCTTACCCTTATAAAAATAATAGAGATATTCTACACACAGATACAGATAGATGCTTTAAATAAAGCATCAAAGACCAGAAGTCTTATCCATTACTGATAAATGTATTGACATTAATGTTAAAATACATTAATGTCATGTAACAATAAAAAGTGTACTTTTTTATAGTGTTATTTTCCATAGCTATAAAAAAGTCTACAAGTGATGATTGCTGCAGTGTAACAATAGGCATGATGACTGATTTTGAAAAATGCTCAGATTATGTTCGGAAGTATCTACTATTTCGAAAGAATATATTATTTCAGCAGAAAAATTAGGTTTGGTAGATAAAATTGGCATTAGAAATTTAAATTTTAAAATTCACGCCAAAACGCTCGCCGGTGTCATGGCGTCGTTTGTGACGTCACTATTGTTTTTACCGATGCACTCTGTGCAGTGTGCAGTAAACAATAGTGTGATTGTCAAAGCTCGAAAACAAACAATTGTGACGTCATTCGCTTCTAGGCGTTTAATCCATTATGGCGGATTGCTGTATTTTATAGTTTTATTTTATCAAAATAAATAGCAATCTCACTCGAAATAGAAAAATAAATACGTTTTTTATAATCCATGAATCCTATTTCATTAGATAAATTTATAATTCTATTGATTCTTGGTTACTGTCATCATGCCTATTGCAATCACCTCTGATTGGTTAACACTCTCCTGCTATTAGCCAAAATCCATTATCAGAGCAAGAATTACTTTAAAAGCCAATCACAATAATTAAAACTTTAACAATGATTGATGCAGGTTTTAGGTACATAATAGAACTACAGAAGCAGAAATCTCTTTCTTGATTAAGAACAACACAAACTATGCCTTAATTACTACGACTTAAGTGTGGCGTCGACGCGATTTTGTTTTTTTTAGTACCAACCATATTTAGAAGTTTATAACTAAGTTTAAGTTGTCATCAAAACAATTGTCAAATAGGCTTCTATACTTCACCCCGTCTGTACCCTTCAATGCTAAAAATATCTTTAATTTAGTACTATGTAAAAGAGACAAACTAAGTTTACAGACAGACTGACAGACCCCACTTTTGTATTTATTTATACTACGGTACAGGATTTAGCTAATAAATTACCATTTATTCAACATTCAATCCAAATATAAATCCAAAGCCAAAATAATATTATAGGTATATTATACCCATATTCAATCCATAATGTACCTATCCAGAAAAATATGGATTATTTGTTAGCTTAATCCTGTACCCTACAACATCCTTTAAATTCACAAGACTGGGCTAATACATAATTCAATTTCGTAATTTTCCTAAGTGTTAAAGCCCGACTACGCACCATTAGATGTAATCAATCATTTCTGATAAGCCCTCTTTGCTGAATAAGAGTAGGGTTCCCACCTAATACGATTATACAAGATCGTCCTTAAATGTGGTTGTTTCGGAGTGTTCTTAGTTGTGTTTTTACTGGGATCCTATTATAAATGCAAAAGTGTTTGCTTGTTGCTTTGTTTTCAATAATATCAGATCAACGTGGTGGATTTTTAATCTTAATATCTTTAAAAAAGGAACCAGAAGTTTAATTACTATAATTCGTCACAATAGGTAAGTCTATGTGGTATAGTGTGTATCTTGAGACACCACAGAAGCTTTCCAAATTATTCTCAACGTGCGTGTCACACCGATACCGGAGCATCTTCAGGAGAAGTTGACTCAACAATGCACGATTGTAAAGACTTTACAAGCGGTCATTGTTGAGCTATTGTAGCGGATTAAAGCGAATTAAACTTCTGGTTCCTTCATACTCAAGGACTTCCGCAAATTAACGCCTGCTTTAACCCAATACTTAATGTCTTTGTGAAAAATGAATTGCCCTAGTAAACCGGATGGCGGAACGTTTATTAATTTACTGTTTCTGCTTATATTATCTGTCTACGTTTATTTCACGATGATTTTATAGTACTTAAACATTCGAACGTAGCTCGAAATCCATCAACGCTATCGAGATGTAAACTCATACTAAGGCTACGGAAGAAGCTTTAGGAAAAAAAAAATGTCTAGAATAAACCGGAAGTCTAGACACCCTAATAATAACTCACATTGATTCTATATTTAGGGTTACACTAACTGCCTTAGCTTTAGTAAGGGAAATTAACCCATTTAAAACATGTATGAAGGAAAATTAAATACGTTATATCCATATTTTTGGTGAATAAATCTTTAAAGGTCCAGCCCCACTTGAGATGCACGGAGCATCATAACTGCGGCACGGCACGTTGCGGCAAATATTATTTGTATGAGTCTGTCAATACAAACTCCTCTCACTCATGTGCCCCTATGGTCACATTAGATAGATAAGATAAGATAAGATATTTATTTATTGCAAAAAACACGTATATAGCTCTTACAATATTTTTTGGAAACAGTGTACTACCAAGTATGGTGTGCAATTATTATAGCATCTTACATCATAATATTTCCTACTTATGATTCTTATTTAAATTAAACAATACTTAAACACAGCATAGTATATAAATGGTATAGTAAGTGGGCCAGCTCCGTACAGCCTCATACAAAGAATACTTGTCGCTACGTGCCGCACCGCGACGCTCCTCTGTAGTGAGGCTAAGCCTTAAGTTCGTAACAAGACAACGGATCGACGTGATTTTTTGCATGGGTACAGTGGAGGATAAGTAGGTACAAGTAACAATAAATAATCTGAGACCATATTCATACTAATCCATACAATCCGAACTTCTTATTATAAACGTGAAAGTGTATATGTCCGACCCACCCATCTACCTAACCGATTTTAATGAAATTTGGTATAGAGGTAGGTTTTATCCCGAGGAAGGAAATAATTTCCTTTTTATCCCGGCAAATTGAGCAGTTCCCCGGAAATCAAAAAACTTAATTCACGCGGACGAAATCGCGGCCATAATCTAGTCTAGCATAAAATAATGATATCATGGAATATTCATGGAAGTAAGTAGGTTTCAGACATAACCCATCTGTGTTCTTGAATATTACAGTAAAATAAATGCGAAAGTTTTGATGGATTGATTGGTGGACTTAATCACGCCAGAACAGCTGAACGGATCTGGATAAAATTTGGTACAACTTGGCATTATAGTCAGAATAGCTATGTGTTATTCTGACTATAATACGTTTTATCCCGGAAAATTAAAGAGTCCGTGAGAACCAGAAAACCTCAATCCACGCGGACGAAGTCACGGGCATCAGCTAGTATTTTATAAAATGACAAAAAGGGCAATTTTCTAACGGGCCTATTTATCCAAAACGTGAACAACCAAACTTTTAATTGGTTTTTATTAAAAAAATATTTGAATTAGAATTTCATGTAAAAAAAGTTAGCGTTTAGGGTGAAGTTCCAACTGGGTGAATTTTATTCCACAATTATGTTGGAACAATTTATTTACCTCAAAATATGTTGTATCAAAACAGCCTGTCTGGTTTTTACTAACTCATATAGCATTTTTACACATTAGCGACATGTCTCTAGACAAAAAGGCTGGGAAGGACAAAACTTACGCAAAAAAGAACAATGTTCTCTCGGTAAAGTAAACATTGCTATGTAGCTGATAAGTGATTTTAATGCTAATAAAACGAACTCCCTGGCGCAGTGGTGACCACTGTGGTACAAGTGGAAGGTTTCGGGTTGGATCTCTAGCGCGGTCATTTTGGGAATTTATGACTTCTGAACTTACTCTGGGCTGCTCTGGTGGGAGGCGTCGCCAAGCGATTTCCATTCCGGTACGATTTAAAGCGATTAGGCGTGTAAGTTTAATATAACTGCCACAGCATCCAACACCCCGTGGCGCGCACAGGATAGGGTGAGAGAGATTATATTGCGTACCAAATGATTTATCCCCACCCTCGTTACCCCTATTGTGACAGCAGAATAAAATCTTTTACCTAAACATACATACCTATTAATACACAATCAAAGGTTTTATCCTATCTAAAAAGCCTGTCCGTCTCCGGCCTACAGATCTATACCAAATTTCATCAAAATCGGTTGAAAATATGGGCCGTGAAAACGTAACAGACAGACAGATACACGTTCGCATTTATAATATTAGAATGGATGATAAATATCTCACCACGCCTCACGGCATTTGTAAATTGCTAATACTTTATAAGAAATCCAATACATAAACAGACAACTCCTTTCATTCGAAGAATCATGGTCTGGTGGTCATTCTAATTGGAAATAAGTAGGTAGTTATTTAATTTAACTAAGTACTTTCTACAATTATCAAAACTACCTACTTATTCGGGTTCACCTTTACTCTATTCAGGTTAATATTCAATGCTCGCTATAATTAATTTAAAATTCTACAACATGATTCAGAAATTAAATTTTAACATGGTGGTAGAGTCTTGACATTATCTTAGGTGACACAAGTTTAAGTCCTATGTGTTTTTTTAAATTTATAGACTAGCGCTTGGCTACAATCTGACTTGCTGGAAGACGGGAGTAGTGATGCAGCCTAAGGTGGAGCGCTCTTGCCTTGAAGATGCCTATTAATCTTGAATAATTTCATTTCATTTCATTTTATTACCAAAAATCTCTAACATTTATGAAGAGCCGAAAGGAATTCTCCTTAATAAAGTGCCAAAATGTCGTCGCATACAAACACAGAACAAGGAATCTTTTTGACTATTGTTGAGCGCTGTTGTCTTAAAGTTCGGATGCCCCGGGTTCGATCCCCAGCAGGGTCAATTTGGGAATTTCCATCCATCCATCCATCCATCAGCCTGCATTCGTCCACTGCTGGACATAGGCCTTTTGGAGAGCGCGCCACCAAGTTTCGTCGCGTTCTTGTACTCACACCTTTGCGTTGAAGTCCCCCATAACAACATTGAAGTAGGACTTGGTAGTATTATTTAGTGCCTTGGTTACGTCTTCGACCTTCGTAAAGAGTCTCTACTTCATCATCATAGTGTGCCGACGTGGGTGCATAGACTTGTACTATTTTCAGAGAGTATCTCTGATTTAACTTGAGTATAACGTATGCAACCTTCGTCGAAAGGCTACTGATCTCTACAAACATTGTGGAGATCAGTAGCTCACTAGCGAGGACTTTATTGATCAGGGATCCCACTCCGCCTTAGAACGTTTAGTCGCCTTACGTGGCCCAATTCTAGGGTCAGCGTATCCTCCCCCTCTCTTCGGATTTCTGACAAGCCCAGAATATGCCACTTGATTTAGTCCAACTCTACTTCAATTTCGGCTAGGCTTTTGTACAACCTCAGTGTCCTGGTATTATAGGTTGCCAAGTAAAGTCGTTTGTGATGGTAGCTCACTGTCGCCCAGAGATTCTTTCAATCTGGGAATTTATAATTTCTGAATTTTCCCTAGTCTAGCCTGATGGGAGGCTTCGGCCGTGGCTAGTTACCAACCTACTGGCTAAGAAGTGTCACCAAGCGATTTAGCATTCTGGTATGATGCCGTGTAGAAACCGATTAGGGGTATGGATTTAATATAACTGCCATGCCCCTAACAGGCTAGCCAGCTACCATCATAGACTGCATCATCATAGGTGATATTGCAGTCAAGGGCTAGCTAGTGGATAAAAAAAGAATATATACGAAGAATCTGCGTATTAATCTGTGCATACAAAGGTACTACTGCTTCAAAAAACGCCCTCAGTAGATAAAAGACGTAATCTACAAAGCGAGGAATCCACCGAAGTAGTACGGTCTGACGGCCATCCTAATTGAAAATAGGTGCTTTCTAATTAATATTTTACCTAAATACGTTTCTGTTATTTTCGTTATTCGTATTTTGAAATGAATTTTAGGTCATGATTTTATTATGAGAGAATGCTTTTAAAACACGAAACAGCTGAAGTGCGTTTTCGTGATTTGTGTGAATTCACCAAAACGGGGAATCTCGCTCTCTGCGTCGTATTCCAGGTTGATTTTCGAAGCCCTATTCCATTAATCACATAATAGCAGGGGTTTTCTTGGGATGATAATGCGGTGGGTTCCGAGGTCCGTCACTACAACCGGGATAAAAACTGGGAATAATATCTACTTTTTGTGCCAAAGAGATTGTAAAGGAAAAAACAAAAACAATTTCTTGGCCTAGTCCAAAATCAAGTCTACAGACGTTTGGATTTTAAGTATGGTGATTAAAAACCATTACTTACCTTAATTATCAGAAATAAATAAATAAAATGGCTCTGATAGTTCCTTAGTTAAGATGATTTGTGAGATGGTGATAATAAAAAAAACCCGGCTGAGTTTGTCGGCTCGACTTCTCAGACCGGACGCGTTTGGAACCCTCGTAGCTTTGGTTTTAATATACCGTAACTGATTATCCCCATCATGTTTTATAAGTAAGTAATTGACGTCAATAAGGTAAGGTACACTTACCTACAGTGTACTTACCTAAATTGAATAAATGTATATTTGATTTGAAATATACTTACTAAAATTTCCCTCAAATTAGACAGTGATCAAGCATGTCTTAAGTTGTATCACGTTTGAAAAAACAACGTTTTCAGGTGGCAAAAGTTTGAGACTTGAAATACAAGCTCGCCCTCCAATTTATCCGTGAGAAACTGATATTTAATGATGGAGAAAGACACTGAGAAATGCACCTATGTCGATTCAACAAAAAAGGGTAGACGGTCAGGTTGATGGCTTGGTAGTCCAACCCAACTGAAAATATTACAGCAATTTAAACACTGTACTGTTAGCATAATTACTGTTTGTCATTATATCTCATGGAACAGGAAGTATAATATCTGTCAATTTGACTCGTTTCATGACATTTGATTTAATCTGCGGATACCGACGCCATATTGAAAATAGTTAGTTTATATACGAGTGTTTTGACGATGGTAATTCCTGTAGGCAGACTCAGCGATTATTGAATACTTTTGTGTTTAGATCGCAATTTGGTTTAGAGCTTAACGATAGCAATCGTGGACAGACCAAATGAATATTGTCTTTAAGTTTAGCTAACTTTTATCTCATTACATTAAGTCTCTCGTGGAACCGCTACACGTTGTGACCATTCGCTTGCAAGTTCTAAATGAGAGTACAAATATATTAAATGTGTTTATTAATACCTACTTCTGGATTGTCCCTTACAGTACCTTATAGTCTTGTGGTAGAGACAGGTGCACCCAAATTGAGCTTTTTAGTAATATAAGAGTTTTTCGCCGAAATTCGACGGTGCGGCCAATCATCACAAATATTGGCCACCCGCACCATTGGGTATTTGAAAACTAGTCAAATTAGCAACTTATTTTTAAACGTTAAAACGCGCACTTATTATATGGAATATTGTATGCAATTCTGAATTATGACATTATAAAAGTTCAACGCACATTTGTACTTTCATGGATAGTTTTAAATGGCTAACTATAGTAATATTATAAACTAGATAATGCACGACTTCGTCCGCGTGGATAGAGGTTTTTGATTTCCGCGGGAACCTCTACCTATGCAAAATTTCATGAAAATCGGTTGAAGAGATGGGCCGTGAAAGCGTAGTAGACACACACTTTCGCATTAATATCGCATAATATTAGTATATGGATTCGAAAGTTTGGATGGATGGACATTTGTTACTCACGCCAGAACGGCTGAACGGATCTGGATGAAATTTGGCAATATATTATATAAATATATTATAGTCTGAAATAACACATACACAAAGAGGATCTTCCGAAAGTCGTAATATCCGCATCCCATTTGAGTTTTGTTGAACTAGCCGATGCCCGCGACTTCGTCCGCGTGGATTGAGGGTTTTTGGTTCCCGCGGGAACTACTTAATTTTCCGGGATAAAAAGTAGCCCATGTCAATCCAGGTCATCAACTATACCCATGCCAAAAATTACGTCGATCCATTACTCCGTTGTGTCGTGATTGAAGGACAAGCCAACAAACACCAACGAAGAAAGTTAGCTACGGAAGAACTGATGATTAAAGCAACCAATGCAAAAGTTGCACTAGCACTCATTCAGGAACCCTACGTGGGCGGATCCGATAGTATGAAGTCATATCGTGGGGTGAGAATTTACCAGAACACCGGAGTTGGTACAGTCAAAGCAGCTATTGCAGTATTCGACGCCAACCTAGATGTCACACAACACCCTGAGCTCACCACAAACAACATCGTAGTGGTGAGCGTGAGCACGAAACAATGGAAACTCACGCTGGCTTCATACTATTTTGAACCGGATCAGCCCATAAGTCCGTACCTGGATCATCTCAGTAAAATTGCTGAAACCAAAGCACAGACGCTAATCATTGGAGGCGACTCAAATGCGAAGAGCACCTGGTGGGGAAGCCCGGTGATAGACCATAGGGGGGAGGATATGGCGGGAACACTCCACGAGCTGGGCCTTCACATACTGAACCAAGGCGACACTCCAACATTCGACACTGTTCGTGGCGGAAAGCGATACACCAGTTTTGTTGACGTGACGGCCTGCACTACTGATATGCTGGATCTGGTGGAGGAATGGAAAGTTGCTGAAAACATCACGAGCGCCGACCACAACGGCATCAGCTTCAGCATTAAGCTGAAGAGATCCAAGGGGGTAAGTGTCAAAAGAACTACCAGAATATACAACACCAAAAAAGCAAATTGGGAATTAAAATTAAAACAAAGTAAAATAAAATATAACGTAGATACAGAAACATCCTTAAAAATTAATAGAATAGAACAACTAGAAAACTTTATAAATAAATTTCAAGATGCCATCACAGAATCCTGTAAGGAAGCGATTCCAAAAACAAAGAACACAGAGACACTTACCTTACCTTGGTGGTCTGAAGAACTGGCCAAGTTGAAGCAACTGGCCACCACCAGGAAGCGCAGGATCAGGAACGCCGCACCGATACGTAGACAGAGTGTGGTAAACGCGTATATCCAGGCTAGAGATGACTACGAACTGAAGGCCAAGGAGGCCCAGATAGGAAGTTGGAAGGTCTTTTGTCAGAAGCAAGATAAGGAAAACTTATGGGAGGGGATCTACCGGGTAATAGGCAGGACAGCCAAGAGAGTCGAAGACATACCACTTGTAGAAGACGGCACCACCCTTGACGCAAAAGGCTCGGTGGAGTTGTTGGCCAAGACGTTCTACCCGGAAGACCTGAGGGAGAACGACAACCAGACGCATCGGGAGATAAGGAGCCGAGCATCCGAGGTGAACTCTCAACCAGCTGGGGAACAAAACGATCCTCCGTTCACAAAAACGGAATTGCTCACCGCCTTAGATTCCCTGAATCCAAAGAAAGCGCCTGGCGCTGACGGCTTCACCGCAGATATATGCAGCCATGCCATTGGAGCCGACCCACAACTTTTCCTGGGAATTCTCAACAAGTGCCTGGAGCTTCATTATTTCCCGGTCATCTGGAAAGAGGCTACGGTCATAGTGTTGAGAAAGCCAGGAAAAGACTCGTACACAACGCCCAAATCTTACCGCCCTATAGGACTTTTGCCGGTAATGGGCAAAATTTATGAGAAAATGCTGGTCGCCAGACTCAAATACCACCTTCTTCCAAGGCTGAACTCTAACCAGTTCGGATTCATGCCCCAAAGGAGCTGCGAAGACGCCCTCAATAAACTAATGCAACACATCAACACAAAACTCGACGAGAAGAAGGCTATAGTCGTCGTGTCATTGGATATAGAGGGCGCCTTTGACAGCGCCTGGTGGCCAGCCATCAGAGTCCAACTGGCAAAGATGAACTGTCCATTAAACATTAGGAAAGTATTTGACAGTTATCTTGACCAGAGAAAGGTCACGGTAAGGTACAGTGGAGAAACGTTCACCAAGGCAACCAGCAAAGGGTGCGTTCAGGGCTCTATAGGCGGCCCTATCTTGTGGAATGTACTTCTGGACCCTCTTTTAAGCACTCTTTTGGATACAGGACATTACGTGCAGGCGTTCGCCGACGACGTTGTAATGGTGTTCGACGGTCACACGGCGCAACACGTGCAAAGACATGCCAATGCCGCTCTCGAACTCGCCCGGGTCTGGGGTGTCGAAAATAAGCTCAAATTCGCGCCACATAAGACAAACGCGATGGTAATCACGCGCAAGCTTAAATTCGACACACCACGCCTGAGCATGGGCGGGATCGACATTGCCATGTCAAACCAAATAAAGATGTTGGGAGTGACGTTTGATGACAAACTCACTTTTAAAGTGCACGTGGCAAGCGTCTGTAAAAAGGCGGTAAACATTTATAAGCAGCTTGCAAGAGCGGCGAAAGCGAGCTGGGGTCTACACCCAGAAGTTATCCGTACGATTTACACTGCGACCGTCGAGCCCATCATTCTGTACGCGGCGAGCATCTGGGCACCGGCAGCCGGGAAGCTCGGAGTGCAGAGACAGCTCGGAACGGTGCAGAGAGGATTTGCACAGAAAATGTGCAAGGCTTATCGCACGATCTCCCTGAACTCGGCACTGATCCTGGCGGGGGTGCTCCCACTTGATCTTCGTGTACGTGAGGTAGCTTCACTATACAGGATCAAAAGGGGGGCGGCCCTGCCCGGATTGGGGGACAGAGAGATCGAGCGACTAACGCCAGCAACAGAAGTGTCACATCCCGCATTACTGGCAGACCTCGGGCTGACTTGCCTCAAAGACCAAAACGACGTGGAGATGAACAGCAGCTGCGCAGTTAAAATTTTTACTGACGGCAGTAAGATTGGGGGTAGAGTTGGCGCGGCGCTGTCCGTGTGGGAGGGTGAAGCGGAGACCAGGGCTGTTAAACTCTGCCTGCCAATATACTGCACAGTATATCAGGCTGAATTGCTGGCAATCTGTGAGGCCTCGAGGCTAATAAAGAAAAATAAAGCGGCCACATTCGGAATATATAGTGACTCAATGGCGGCATTACAAACAGTTACCAACCTCGGCTCCCTCCATCCATTAGCCGTTGAAACACGCGAGAACATGGCGTATTCATCTCGACAGAACAAAGATATATCTTTGTTCTGGATCAAAGCACACGCAGGATTGGAGGGAAACGAGAGGGCAGACCAACTTGCTAAGGAGGCCGCGTCAGTGTCAACGAAAAGAAAGCCTCATTATGACCTGTTTCCAATCTCATTCGCGAAGCGACAGCTTCGACAGCAGACGATTCGCGAATGGGATGAGAGATACAAATCCGCTGAAACTGCCGGAGTTACAAAAATTTTCTTTCCGGATGTGGCTGCCGCGTATAGAGTTGCTAGGAAATTCGAACCGAGTTGCCTGAGCACACAATTGTTTACCGGTCATGGCGGATTCTCTGCATACTTATGCCGTTTTAAATGTAAGGAGAGTCCGTCATGTATTTGTGATCCTGGCGTAGACGAGTCTGTTCCCCACGTCGTTTTGGAATGCCCGGTGTTCGGCTACGACAGATACGAAGTAGAACAACTTTTAGACGTAAAACTAACGATCGAGAACGTTAAGATCATTATGGCGGATAAACGTAGGAACAAATTTATAAACTACTGCTTGAAAATAATAGAGAAGGTTGTCAAAAGAAACAAGTAGTTATAAGTATGATTTCCATATTATATTATGAATAATACATAGGTAAATCATACAATGATACCCAAAAGTGTTAGAAACTAAAAGTAGAGATAAGCGTAGTTTAAGATATAAGATAATAAAAATGTAAAACTAGATAAGTGAAAATTTGTTAGTGTAAAATGTAACCTAAGCATAAGTTTAAATTTTAGTTATTAAATTAAAAGTAAGATAAAAATGTAAAAGTAGGTAAATAAAAATAGCATAGTATATGATGTAAACCATAAAATCGATATGTTAAATAAAGTATGATTGTTATAGTTAAAATAAAGAAAACCCAAACAACCAGTAGTATAAAGAGTAGACCGGAATCCCACCGGGTATAAGCATGAAAGAGATGAATGAAAGAAAGATTTAGGTATGCAGAATAAAAGTGCGAGAGGTATACGAGATAGAACTGGAGTGAAAGAGAACAATAGGCTAACATAGGCTCTGATTTATGTCAGAGGTAGAAAAGAAAAAAAAAAAAAAAAAAAAGCCAACAAACAAACACACTTTCGGATTTATAATAATATATTAATAAATTATTATAATATATTAATAAATTATTATAAATACTTAAACCGCGCGGTCTAAGTCGTGACTTAGACCTCGCGGTTTAAGTATTTTGATTCCCGTGGGAACTCCTTAACTTTTCTGGGATAAAAAGCCTATGTCACTCTCCAGGTCCTCAACTATAACCATGCCAAAAATCACGTAAATCCGTTGCTTCGTTGCGGCGTGATTGAAGGACAAACCAAAAGACCAAAAACCAACAAACAAACTTGCACATTTATAATATTAGTATGATTATGTATGATCACAATATTTTTAAATATTTTTGCAAATTTCTAGAGGATACTTGAAGAAGAAAGACCGAAAAGCTCACCTCGTACATTTATTTGCATGAACAGAAAAACATAGCAACGGCAAAATAAGATCACACAAGAATGACACGCGACGACGGATGACAAGGAAAAGAGCCCCGGGCAGCAGCGCACGCATCCTTTTATAATTTTGTCTTCGACGTTCGACTCTGACATAGTTTTTCTTCATAATCGCAAGGAATTCATTCCATCCTTGAATCTTATCTTTTTCTTGTAAAATAATTATTTTCTGCAATAATATTTTAATAGATATTTTTAACTAGTCAATAAACTAAACTACAGAAATAAACTAAACGTTTTATCTATTTAATTTTCACATTATTTTGAACACATTCCCTTTCCTAAAATAAGATTATCGAAAGAATCTAATGGAATAAAATGTTATAAAATAACAATGTATATCAATCTAGCGGGTATTCATTTTATACAATGAATGTTCTTGCAAAAGGGTCGCTATTAACAGGGCTCAATGGAATGACAAGAAACGCGCTATAACAAATGATAGCGACTGGTTCAGACACTGGGGGACGCACCCATTTTAGTCGGGCAAAAAAGGGTCCATTCGACCGCTTGGGCAATCAACCCAACTGAAAATGGTTCGGTAATTGGATTGCGGTATATGCCCATTGCCCAGGTATTTGGTACGTGTTTATTTATCTACGTGAACTGTAAAATTTTTAACCTTTTTGTATAGGTACTAGCAATCGTCCGATTTTAATTGGGTATTTGACTAGTACTCAAATAAATCATCTTTTAGTGATTATTAAATAGGACCTCCCAAAAATCATAACATCCACGGCAACTATTAGTTTTAAGTTGAATAATCATTTAAAACTATCGATTAAAGTAAAAAAGTGCGTCGAACTTTGATGACGTCACAATTCAAAATTTCATACAAACTCCCATACTAAGCACGCGTTTTCACGTTTGAAAAATGTTGCTGATTTGACTAGTTGTCTAATTCCCAACTCATCACTTAACGACCACCAATATCCATCATAAATGCAAAAGTGTGTCTGTCTGTGTCTGCTACACTTTAACGGACCATATTTCCAATCTATTGCATTTTTACTGTTTGCCCTTATATCTCATGAAACAGGAAGTATAATATCTGTCAATTTGACTTGTTTCATGTCATACGATTTAATCTGTGGATACTGACGCCATATTTAATTTTTTTTTTTAAATACGAGTGTTTTGACGTTGCTAATTCAGTCTCCTGCCGGCAGACTCAGCGATTTTTGAATACTATTGTGATAAATAGCAATTTGGTTTAGAGCTGAATCGTGGCCAGATCAAATGAATATTGTCTTTAAGTTTAGTTAACTTTTATCTAATTACATTAAATCATTCGTGGAACCTCTACACTTTTAACCATTTACTCGTGCATATTCCAAATGTGAGTACAAATATAATAAAAGTGTCTCGATAATACCTACTTCTGGATTGTCGCTTACACGAATTTTATGAAATTTGGTAAAGAGGTAGGTCACATACCGGGGAAGGATATAGTTTTCTTTTTCTCTCGGAAAATTAAGGAATTCTTACGGAAATTTAAAAAACTTCCACGCGGGCAAAGTCGTCTAGATAAGTATTTAAATTGAAGTCCCCTCCCGCGCCGAGTTTGTGTCTATACGGGCTAATCTCAGAAACTACTGTACAGCTACATACGGTTTTCAGTTTTCACCAATAGTAAGAGGGATTATTTATGAAGGATATAGGGTACACACAATTTGAGTGTGGGGGACGTATTCCTTTTTTTTGCCTCCTAGGTTCTCATCAAACCCTAAGCGCAAGCCATTTCTGAAATCAAGATTCTGCCCGCCTTCATGAACTCTATAGTCTTTTATTTATTGACATCCGTTCAGTAAAACAACGTCTTTGCTAGCAAAATACTTAACCCAGTGGTTCCCAAACTGTGCGCCGTGGCGCCCGTACAAAGTAAAGAAGGGTGCCATGAGGCGCTCCTGTTTACAATTCCGCCGTGAGAGTTTTCACCCCTTTGTCGTCGACGTTCCATCCACACGTACGTGAAGCGCTTTGCGTCTTCATTCCTTATTCGCATGGGTCTGGAATAGTCTACCAAACACTGTGTTTCCCACGAATTACAATCCTGGTATCTTTAAATCAAGAGTGAATAGGCATCTTCTAGGCGAGCGCGTCCCATCTTAGGCCGCATCATCACTTCCCATCAGGTGTGATTGTGGTCAAGCGTAAGGCAATTATGAATTTTTAAAAAAATCTCCGGAAATTAAACTACTTAGGTATACGTGAGTACAAATTAAAAACTTGCGTAGATCCTTTCCATATACAAGCTCGACCAGAATTCACTTTGCAAGAAGAAGAGAGCCTCATTGAACTCTATTACGACAATAATCTTAACAGAAGATTAACCTGTTTTGATTTGGTGCTGTTTTGGATGTAGGACCAAGAAGAATAAATCTATCTAAGTATCATTGTAACCTATTTCAAGTAGGTAGTTAAAGCGCCGAGAAAAAGTACCTCACCCGTTGTCCTAGGTGACCCATTACCCTAAGTAAGCGACAAACGCAACATCGCAACGCGACCGTATCAAACAGTAACTGATCCTTCACATGGCCTACGTTGTCGCGTAGATATGTCTGTCATTTTCTATATTAACGCGTCGCGTCGCTTGCGTCACTCACCCGTTGTCCTAGGTGACAACGGGTGCCCCTGTTAGTGCGTCACGAGTTGAAAAACTTTGGGAATCCCGGACTTAAACCACAAAGTCCAACCAGTAAGCCATGACGTCTCAATACATTTATATCATTCATAATGTTTATAAAGGCCGAGTGCGTCGGTGCGTAAATCTTTTATCTGACTCCAGTAATAGATCAGGCGGTGAATGTACATTGATTTTTATTGCCGAATAAATCGCCTCTGGCAGATTTATGGAAGTTCCACGATCGATTCTTGGCTGAGTATGTTTTGTGGCTTTATATTGTTTCTGTATGTCATTGTCCAATGAATTTTTTTTCAAATGATTTTTATTCAAATAAACTTTTACAAGTACTTTATATAAAATAATATCGCGATCACCTCTTCTCAGAGGATACTTGCCGGATTCATTAAAAGTAATCTTTGGTGCGTCATTTTGTGCGATAGAGTCCATCTGGTTACAAGCTTTTACTCAATATACCTACTCCATACTCAATTTATTTATAAACTGTAGGGCATACAAGTGTCTCTTATGTTACGTCATGTTTCTACTGAGAAGATTCTACTTTATAGTCCGTCAAACTTATCTGATCCGGGGGCCAAAATTGGAACTAATTATTATGCCTGTTAAGTTTTTGTTTTTATTATATTATATGTTAGAATAGGTGGGACTTGAAATCGTAGCAGATAGACAGACACACTTTCGCATCCATACTAATATTATAACCGCGATCCACGCGGACAAAGTCGCGGGAATCATCTAGTTTATAATATTAGTATGGATACTACTTTTTTTGCTTCGATAGCATGGGTGCCATAATCAGTGAACGATAATAAACATACTAAGATACACGTCCAACTCTCTTGACGTTCTCGTTCATACTGAGTTAGGGCCCGGTGGTAAGTGCAGTGTAATAGCAACGCCAAAACTTAACGCCCACGCCAACCCTTACCACAGGGCCCGGTGAAAAGTGCGGTGTAATAGGCCTATAAATGGTAGTAAGAATGTTGGCAGCATTTCCGCGTTCCGCGTTTCGCGTTCCGCCAGGCTGATTGATCCTATGCGCAAAAAATGAGCCAGCTGTTACCAAATTCATAAATTATCAAAATAATATTATTGTGTCAGTTTCTACTAACAATTTTGTGTTTAGATAATAAAAATCAAAATCCACTTCTAACTCCTCCATTTTATAATCAAAAATAAACCTGAGGCCATACTGTCAACGCTTAAAGCCATATTGTTTCATTATTGTTGACATTCGTGTTTTAGACTTACAATCCTTATTTTCAACGTCAAGGTTCGTGTTATCAAACTGTAATTTTTAGTAATATTGCTTATGTATTGCTTTCCGCGTTCGCAGTATTGCCCCCGTTCAGTATGTTATGTAAAGCCTCAAAACTTGTATTAATTAAAACAGTGCCCGAAGTAACAGCCTTTCCTTCATCAAAAACATTTGATTAATTAGTGGAAATCCCTTATAATACCTACATTTAGTATTAAATATACCAATTAAGGCACCATATGTGTTGTTATGTACGCTAAAATCATGCATGTCCCAGCATTAAAGCATCACTTTTTATACTTTGTATACTTGACGTTCATAAAGTGTACTGTGTTGGTACCAATTTTAAATCAACATATTTTGATTTTGACTTTTACTTAGATGAAAGTAAGTTTCAGATACCTTATTTATCTCGGAAAATTAAACAGTTCTCATGTGCAAAAAACATATTGAAGTGAAACTTCTTTATAATCGTTGTGATTTGAAAATTCGATGAAACGAAAAAGCAACACAAAAGAGACAAACAAGATAGAATACAAGTTATATTTATCTCATTCTCTCGTAGGCTATTTTTCTGAAGTTTCACTTCAACCGTGTGTGAATTGCACACACACTTTTTTTTCCATATGGGCGTGTTTTTCATATACGTGCGTGACGTGGAAGGTCTCGAAAGCTATCTCACAGCATATCCAAGTTTTTGTCATTCCTTATTAAGGGGTGAATGTCCTAGCCGTGACAACGCATATCAGTCGATTGCAATTGTTTCGAAATCGAAAGCAACGTTGACCCAAATCGGCAGCAGGGTGGGTGACCGAGTTTGGTGGTTCGAATTTGGCCTTTTCGTTTCCTCCGTGCCTCGGAGAGCACTTTAAGTCGTCGGTCCCGATTATTATCACTAATATCTGATAATAATCGTAACAAACATAAGTTTAAGTACTCGAGTCGTATGCGGAAGGACGTGGGAACCCACTGCATTATAGTCCCAAGAAAACTCCGACCATTGTCCATTAAGTGACTAATGGAATGGAATCATGAGGAACACGACGAAGAGAAAGAGAATATCAGTAACATCGATCTCTTACTACGCTGCAAGGAAGCGCTAATAGACGGACATATTATATGACGCAAATGGGGCTGGATTCAAAAGAAAATTTAAAGACTGGCTCATACAAAGATGTTTTTAAAGTGTAGAAGTTTTTTAAGCGAATAGAACTCCATAACTTGATCAATGTTATATTAATAATTGTAATTTTGTCTTTTATTATCAATATATTAAGTAAATTAATAATGTATAGACAAGAAGTAAAAATAATAATAGTATAATGAGTATAATTATGCTAGCAACGCCCTGACAGAGCTCATGTTTATGTACTTAGTATATTAATATACTTACTGTACTTATTATAGTAATATTAGGCATTAGCAAGTAAGGCCTGAAAACTATCAAAAAAAAATTGGCAGTCATAGGGACTGCCGGTAGTAGTAAAAACGAATATTTAAATTTTTATTTCTTTTTAATTTATTTATTTTTAATTTAAAAAAAGAATCAATTAATTAAAATATAAACTTTAAAACTAAGGCATTATAGTTTAATTACGAATGTAGTATATTAATATTTAAGACTTTTTGTCTTCGTAACAACGCGAACATGTCGCTGTTCGCGAGAATGTCGGTCACGCGAATCCAAAAGACATTTACCCCTACCAAAAAGTGCTCAACGCGACTAAAGAAGTTTCACTTCAATAAATTCATTCACTAAATGGATTAGCCACACCCAACGTAGGGGGCCAAGAAATATCGTGAGGCAAGGCTCTCGGCTAGAATCCTCATTGAAAAAGAAACTGTGGTCGACCCAAACAAACTCTGCGGCGTATGGTTCTGGCGGAGATTACCAGGATAGGGATGACGTGGGATGAAGTCAAGGGTGTACCTTCTAACCGCTTGGGATGGCGCAATTGTGTAACAATAACATAAGACACTAAAACATGTGCAAAATAAATGCAACGGCTTGAATTTCTTGCCGGTTCTCCACAGAATAATTTTCTTTCTGGACCGGTGGTAGAGTCCTGTCCCATCCGAAGTCCTACCCTACATGAAATAAATATTTCATTGCGTGATTTTCAAGCAAGCTGTCTGGTGGTTGGACACCCCGTAAGAATGACACCTCTTTTTCGCTATGCTAATAAAAAATGCAAATTACATGAGTGGGATTCGAACCTGCGACATATTGCTTACGTTGAAGCTCTGCTACCGCTGCGCCACACAAAATATGCAACTTTACTAAAATAATTTCAAAAAAGTACTCTACTTCTCTCCATTTATACTTTAAAAGATAGGGACAGATACTAACGCTTTTCCGTAACGCTCTAACAGAGAGAGACAGATCCTACTTACGCTTATTCGGTTACACTTTTTCCAGCCCGGCTCTGTGTTTTATCCTGCCATAAAGAACATTTCCCAACGTTCCCAAAACCTAATTTCAAGCGTACGAAGTTTCAGGAATCACCTTGTGTTATAATTGCATAACGTTAGCTGTGACGTCAATGCTTGCGTATTCTAAGTGCCATTACATTAACATTTTCCATGCAGTGAAGCATTAATTTCGCCGTGTTTCCCCTGTTTTGTTTGGGAAGGATAATTTGTCAATGACTGGCAAACAAACGGCAGACTTGAAGGTCAAGGACATAGACTTAGAGGCCGTAGGGAAATTTTGGTAGGTGTTTGATAAAAGCTGCTTTAAGCTAGTTTGTTAGGGTGATTTATAGATAAAAGGACGGTTTTCACAGGCATTAGTGCTTATTTTACCTTCTGTGAGTATAATTTACTTGCACTTTGTTTGCCATTGCTATTACATTAAAATTTTCCATGCAACTAAGCATTAATTTTGCCGTGTTTCCCCTGTGTTGTTTGGGAAGGATCATTTGTCAATGACTGGCGAATAAACTCCAGGCAGAAGGTCAAGGACATACAGTAGGTCGTAGAGAATTTTTGGAAAGTGCTTGATAAAAACTCGTATTTGGGAAGCATCATTTGTCAATTATTAGGGCTAAATTCCAAGAGCTTAAAAAAACCGCTTATTCTTAATATTCTGTAAGGTAATGTGAAGTCTGCCATTCCGCACTTGGCTAGCGTGGCGCACACGCCAAACCCATTCTAACAAGTAAACTTTTAAAAGCATTTTCAGAAGCCCACCACAGAATTCAGGCTTACATGTTATCTGTAACTATGCGAAAAAAAGACTGTATACCTACATTCAAATCATTTTAGATCTCAATATAGTAACTAATCTATTTGATTACTGTTGACTAGTGTTATATTGATTCATTATTCTGCCCTCATTATAATCAGTTTTAGGCTAATAGCTACAATTTGTATTGTTATATTCTAAGCATATTATGTACGCTAATATATTATTATTATATGCCACAACTTACTGGATCTCATCACTGTTAATTTAAGTTAATTTGTTGTTTTTTTTTTGTATATTTTCCTCTAAGATTACTTTTTTCCCCGATTCATAGTGTATTACAAGCTATGGTAACCTCTAAGTAGTTTAATAATAATACATATAACTCTTTCTTAACTAGCTAAATTTTTCCTTTTATTGCATTGTAAGTTGTAACCTGTTGGTAAAATAAATAAATTAAATTCAGCTTGGATCAAGCTCCTTCTGAAACTTTTCCACTGTCTCCCGAACCACCAAGCCATAAGTACAATACTTCGATGGTTATAACAACGTCGAAACTCGGATCTCTCGTCAACCTATGAATTATTCAGAAAGTGATTTTTGCAACGCTTTATTCTCGTTAGACAATAATATCACATTATAATAATGGTCTAAGGAAACATTTTCTTGCTCTTTTACTTTTCTAAAACTGAATGTTCAATCATCGTCTTTAGATAATACTAGATGATGCCCGCGACTTCGTCCGCGTGGATTAGGATTTTTTGATTCCCGGGATACCCCTATACCAAATTTCATCAAAATCGGTTGAACGGGTGAGCCGTGAAAGCGTAGCAGACATACAGACGAAATCGTCGCGGAAGTCGCGGGCGTCATCTAGTACATCCATACTAATATTATAAATGCGAAAGTGTGTCTTTCTGTCTATAACGGCCCTTTTCAATCGATTTTGATGAAATTTGGTATAGAGATAGGTTGTATCCCGGCTAAGGACATAGACGTACTTTTCATCCCGAAAAAAGAGGTCCCGCGGGAATAACAAAACATAATCAACGCGGTCGAGGTGGCAGCAACATCTAGTTTATGACATTTGCATGGATTTTTGAAGCAAATGATCTGTTCAAGTTCAAGTAATCTTTTTCAATACACTTGCTCGAAAAATACACTTGCAGACTAAGTACCTAAACCGGGTTTTTAAGCTAAATTTACTGCCCTCGTGCTTTTTTCTTGCAGAATTTTATTATGCAAGAAAAAGCACGAAGAATTTTACTGTGCCTTTTTTTGCAGTTTTTTTTTAATTTTTGTAAAGCCACTTTACGTTTAAATAAAAGTTTTCTGGCAAATCTTGGTTCATAATGATATTGACTTTGCACGTAGAAAACTTAAAAAATAGTAACATTTAGATGTGGATTGATGAAATTAATAAATGAAATTAAAAATTGTATTTAATTTAGTTAATAAATATTGTTTAAAATTTTATATACCAAAAAAGTAAAGGCTGAATAGTCCAGGCTGAGAGTTAAGAACTAAAACCTAGAGCCATGAAGGCAATTAAAAAAACGCAATTACAACGACGCGCTATGAATACTCGTACCTATTAAAACCATGAAACGCTCTTATATCACAAAGTACTATTTTAGGTTTCTTGGTAGTGAAACTAGAAACCATTAGCCAATGTCCTAGGTGAGCGACGAAAGCGAAGCGATGCAACGCGACGCGATAGAAGATGACAAACTTACCTACACGACAACGTAAGCCATGTGAACCTTCATTTTGTCGTATTTATCGCTAACGTAGGGGAAATGTTGAATTATAAACGAAAATTCAGGAGAACGGAGTCGCATGCAATAGCTGTACTAATAATATAAGTTTCTTCACTTATGATTACAATTTCATAATAGTTTTCCACGCATCGTTAGGCGGATAGGATCAATAAATCTTCACAGACAACTCCGTGCTTAATGTAAGTACAAGGCATTTGTTTGAGTAGGCTAGTCCTTTAGACATTAAGTAAAATAGTAGATAGTTCTGAATAATCCCTATAGGCAGTGTAAGTGTAAGGGAAACCTTAATATCTTACCCACCTTACCCACTTCAACCCAATGCCGGCTCAATACTGCCCCCCGATTGTGTAAGGAAATCGTAATCGTTTGTCAAAAATATAATTCGACCTGTTTATGGACGTCATAGATGCCTGCACATCAAAAAACATGCAGGTATGAACTCCTTAAACAGTTAATATGTTTTAAGCTGTCAAATGATTACGATTTGCTTAGACCTGCTTAGACAATTGGACCTCAGATCACGAGTCTCCTCTCTGAATGAGAACAGAGAAGGGTTGGGCCATAGTCCACCGCTCTGGCAGACTTCACACTTTTTGAGAACATTATGAAAAACTCTCGGTCATGCAGGTTTCCTTGCCGTTAAAGCGAGTGATATTTAACTTCTTAAAAAGTTAGAGGTGCAAGCCAGGGACTCGAACTCTCGACCAGCCAGTTAGGAAGCCGGTCATTTTAACGAATCAAGTTTAAGAAATTAAAGAGTTCCCGCGGATCTGCGTGGATTAATCATAAAACGCAGATGAAGTCGCAGGCATCGGCTAGTAGTTAATATAAATAGTCTTTATTTCGAGCAACTGGGGCTCAAATTGTTAGTGTCCATACAATTTAAATCTTAAAAACTAACGTTAGTAATACAGCGGGAAAAAAACGTGTGGTGTCGTAGGACACCAGATATTACTTATTTCATAAATATTGATTTCAAGTTCTATTTTTACGTTTTTTTTGTCCTCCCCTCCGCATTGTCACAAGGAACTTCGATCCAAAAAGTTGCTTGTTTCATAATAGTTTTCCACGCATCGTTAGCCGTGTAGGATTAATAATAATTAATCTTCCTAGACAGCTTCGAGTTTAATGTAAGTACAATACATTTGTTTGAAATGGGCTAGAACATTAAGTAAATATAGTCCTGGATAATCTTAATAGGCATAGGTGTAGACATAACCTCAAGCAAGGTTCCCGCTGCAAAAGGGTAATAACACGGAAATGGCTAAGCGGACAGTCTGCGTTTAGATCAAATAGCTTTACGATTTTTAATGTATGTCGATGCATATCTCCGTGATTTTTAAACCGATTTGAAAAAAAAATGTTTTCAGTGGTTAGAGGAAGCTCGCGAGTTTGTCCCATAAAAAATTCTGACTCCAAATCCTCAACGATACGACTATACGATTCAACTCAGAGTCCCAACTCCTCAAACCTGATGCTGCAGGGTACAGATCTCCTTAAAAATAGCTATTTAGGATTTTGGTATTCAATCACGCCAGAAAGGCTGAATGGATCTGGCTGAAATTTGGCACAATTAAAGATTATAGTTTTTATACAGGAAAATTAAAGAGTTCCTGCGGAAACTAAAAGACCTCAATTCACGCGGGCGAAATCGTGGGCATCAGCTAGTAACACATAAGTACTTTATCCATATTAACATAATCGTTTTGATCTATATTTTTTTTGCATACATAAAGTTCTCGCAGTAAGCCAAAACCTAAAATTATACTACCAAATGCAGAGGTCAGGGCAACCACTCTTACATATTAATAAGGCCGATATTAGGACATGTGTTTGCGTACAGAACTACCACAGTTTAGCAAAATTACAGTCGGCAAACGATTAAATATCCTTCTATGTCTGATGGCAACTTATTCTCAGATAAATAAATCTTTGGAACTGATGTATTGAACTAGCTAATAAATACCATAGTTTCGAAACCACTACAGTTTAAAAGTGCCTTTTTAGCAGAGTGAAGTCAAGTTTGACAGACTGTTATCAAAGATGTGACGTAATAAAATTAACATTTTATTTTGACCAAGAAGCTATCATTAGACTACCCCGAATTTATCGACTGCTTCTATCCAATTTTATCTATCTTATAACCTGATTGATCAGCTATAACTACATTATAGTTTACTAAATTACATAGAACAAACTGCATGCTCAACAAAGTGCGAATATAGGCGGCCTCTAGTCGTTAGCCAGAAATATACACTTAGTTATGCCATTGTATACATTGACACAATTGTGACATGTACACTAGAACAATGTGTACTTGTGTACACTGCTAAGGCCCATTTATCTAAGCAAATCATAATCAATTGACAGCTTAAAACGTATTACTCGAACTGTTTAAGGAGTTCATACATGCTTTTTGACGCGCCGGCATCTATGAACTTCATAAACAGGTCGAATTATCCGTTTGACAAACGATTAAGATTACGATTTCCTTACACAATCGGGAGGCTGGTCCGACTGTATGCTTGCTACACAGTAGCATTGCGTACCTGATGCCGCTTATGTGACTTCAGTTTCAAGCTTTGCATATTGTATGGAACCCAAATTGTTTCTTTTTACTTCTCATAAATAAAAGAACCTCGTTCGTGGATTTTTAAATGAACTGTACGTATAAAATCTTTCTGGATCACGCAACGAATGGCTATCCTTGTCCCTTGATTCAAATTCAAAACTCAGGGTCCATACTGCCAAAAAAGAAAGAAAAAAATATATTCATTCAATGATGACGTCACACTATTGTAATTACCTAATAATATGCTTGTCTGTTACACAACCCAGAATGGGTGTACAGCTCAGCCTTTTGCCCCACATCATAACTTGCATTTGCAAGTTTTTTGTGCAGGGCGCTGATTTCAGTTGTGACCCGGGTGACGTCACATACAACGAAATTAATATACCTGTCACCGTAAAATTGTAAAAACTGTTAGTTTGTGATCTAACGCTTTTTATCTCGATATATTGTAAATTGTCGAAAGATTGTGAACCGTTCAATGTTCTGAGTGTAAATTTTTGAAATATTCATTGTATTTACGTTTTCTTGTCGCTTGTGGTAAAATACAGAAGAATGTGTGTCATATTTTTTAAAATTCCACCCTCAATGGGGTTAAAATGGGGTTGAAAGTTCGTATGAAAGTCCGTCATTTTTCAAGCTACTATAGCCATGAAACTTGGTATTTGGGCTTTACAGTTACGGTCCGTTAAATACCGATTTTACAGTTTTTGAAATTTCTATCCCCAATCCTCCTTCAATCAGAGCAACAGATCGACGTGGTTTTTTGCATGGGTATAATTGGGTACTTGGAGACTGACACAGGCTTCTTTTTAGTCAGGAAACCTAAGCCACGAAGTCACGGGCGTCCTCTAGTTTGAATTATATTACAATATATAATCAAAGCTTTTGATGATGATTTTAATGATATTGTAGATGATAATGATGATTTTGATGGTGGTGATGATTGTAAGCATTTAATTATTATTATGAGTGTCAAAAAAGTAATTTTTAAGTGTGCCTAATAAATAAAATAAAAATAAATGAACCTGAAGTGAAGTGGAGCTTCACTGTGAGGCTAACTTTATTTATATTTATTTAGTACCCGCTCAAAACTTAAAACTCCTTTCGTCAGCCTTAACCAAGTAATTAGACAAAACCTAATAAACGCTGGTCCTCACTTTCACTCGTAAATAATCTACAGAAAGGTCGACAAAGTTTTCGCCAAAGGGGTTAAATTCACGTACTTTGCAATTTCAAAACCTGTTATCGGCTTGTCTGTATTTTAATAGTTAACCGACTTATTTATCTCGAATGTTAATTACTTTCTACTAGCGACGGCCCGCGCATTCGTTCCCGTGGGAATTTCAAAATTTCCGCCTTATTCCTTGTCATTATGAAGGGAACCTTTGTGCTAAATTTCAGTAGCACCAAAGGTTTGGCGTTAATGTGTGAGTAAGTCATGACTTTTGTTTTTATTTACTCAGACTACAGCCACACTATGCAATCAGTCGTGAGACTATAATTGGATGTGTTCTGCGAAGTTGACTGTTGCAGATCCTTGGAGCTGTAGGCGTCTATCGTAGTTCATCGAGCACGTCAACTCGTTATAATCTTTTGACTCTTGGGGACGTCAGTTAGCAAGTAGGTTTATTTCTAGATGCTTAGTGAGCCGATCTTTGTGCTCTATGGAGTGTTTCTTTATTCTTCAACAACCGTTAGTAGTTCCAGATACTGGTGGATTTCAGTGTTGGGTGTGCGTTAGTTATCGACCTCAGTATTTTATTTTGGGCCCTGTAGATGCGCATTATGTTGGTCTTACAACTTTTACCCCACAGTTTTTTTCAGTTCAAAAAAGCAAATCGTTGCATTCGTATCGATACAAACGCTTGCATAACGTGTCTGTGTCTGAATTTGTGGACATGATCAGCCGCCATACTGCCAACGCTTAAAGCAAAACTTAATATTACTCAAAATGACAGTGTGATGTCACGTACCTTGACATTGCTAAAATAAGGATTATTATTCTAAAACACGGAAGTCAACAATAATGAAACAATATGGCTCAAAGCGTTGGCAGTATGGCGCCAGTTCGTGTTCAGTTTGTGTTAGAATCGCGTTTGTATCGCGTCATCTGCACGTGAAAAATACGCCGTGCGCATAGGTTCTTAGAAGACATATTAATATGCAGATATAGAGGCTGCGAAGTACTATAATTATTACCTATTCTGTTGTACTATTTCTCACTTTCACAAATAACCTAGCGAAAAACGACAAAGTTTGTCACAGTTTTAACTTTTAGGAGTACCTAAAAAAACATCACTAGGTTGTTAAAAATTATTATTATTGTTATTATTATTGAATTATTGAAGTAAAACTTCTTAAGAATCGTTGAAAAACTACCCTATACGCAATACGCATTTGTACGGCATGGCTTATTTATGTAAATGGAATAAGCACAAACACAGGTTCTTTTTCTCAATACTCAGTTTATTTCTTACTAGCTGATGCCCGTGACTTACTCCGCGTGGTTTAAGTTTTTTTGATTCCCGTGGAAACTCCTTAATTTTCCGGGATAAAATGTAGCCCATATCACTCTCCAGGTTCTCAACTATAATACCAAAAATCAAAAATCAATCATCATTCCGTTGCTCCAATGCGGCGTGATTTAAGGACATACCAACAAACAAACACACTTTCGCATTAATATATTAAGTGCGAATGAATGTGTAGTCACTTAGGATAGTTTAGTACTATTAAGTATACTATGGTTTTAACGTTAACGTTACGACACGATATTTAAAGTTACAATAGTTCAGTACTATTAAGTTTCTATACTACCTTCCAACAGCCGTCCATACAACAGCAGTCGAGGTCTCACAAACTTAGCTGACCCGGTGACAGCGTCGCTAAACTAAACTGGCATAAAAATTAGTACAATTTTTGGCCACCGGGCCATATAAGTTGTTGGGCTTGTATCAGTACCAAGATATCATTCTCTGAATTCCAGTCTGTCATGTTCGTCTCAGAATTAAAATTACTTAAAATTTATTTTCGTCTGCGGCTCCCTCCGTGACACGGCTAATTAAAAGGGCTTACGAAGGGATCTCACGAAGGATGCCCGTTTACGAATTCAATTTCATTTCGAACTTTAAATTAACTTTTTCTTGGTATTGTATAACTTGGTCGGATTACCTGGGAATGCCGGGGCCTGTTTCTGCCTTGAATGGAAAAAATTGCTGCCGTGGATCAGTGACAGATTAAAAAAAAGGACTTAGGGGTTTCAATGACCTTCCTGGCGTAGTGGTGAGCGCTGTGGTCTTACAATGAGAGATTCCGGGTCCGAATCCTAGCAGAGTCATTGTGGGGATTTTTAATTTCTGTGTAGTCTAGTAGGAAACTTCGTCTGTGGCAGTAGGCAAAGACGTGCCGCTAAGTGATTTGGCATTCCGATACGAAGCCGTGTATAAGCCGATTAGGGTATGGCATCGATATGGTTTTTATAAAACTGCCTAATAGGTTAGCCTACTATCACCTTAGACATCATCACTTACCATCAGGTGATACTCGTGATCAGTAGTGAGTCTGCATTTTTTTTAATAATTTTTTTTTTCTTGACAATAAAAAACATACAATTATATACCAATTTTGAATAATATGAATCCATCTAATCTAATTATAAATAAATTATTAACCATCAATGCAATTTAAATAAATACAGTGAAATATTATATTGGGTTGAACCAGCGGCTAACTAGAATTCGTACAATTCTGTGTTGGGCATTTGGTTGGTAATAATATGATGATGGTGATGAGAGAGAGAGTACTAACGTTTCGCTAGCTAATAAAAATTCTCTACTATATTTTGCAGAGTGTAAAAGCGCGTTGAGAAGCTTTTACACGGTACCACTAATGATTAATTGGTTAATCATTAGTGGTACCGTGTAAAAGCGCGTTGTAATTATGGAGTTATGACATTGCCAACGTAGTTCATGGTTGGCAACTTGCCACTTAACCCGGCAGCACACGCTAGTGGACAAAATATACCACAGCTGGGTTATTTGAAGTAATATTTAATGTGATGAACCTATGTTATTATTGTGACTAAATATAATGTTTATAATAATTTTGATTTGTATTTTTGTAATGTTAGTTACAATATTACATACATTACATAGTGTGAAACTGTTGAGTCTTGTCACTTGAGATAAATAATAAATTAATTAACCTAAATTAAATCACATTGTAAGGTTTCTTTCCCTTATTTCGGAACTGCTTCCTGCGTAATCAGTAAAGAAGTACTCAACTATACAAGGCAGGCACTATGCTAGTGGACGGCCGAAATTATGATGGGTGTGGTGAGTTTCAGATGGGGAAAACTCGAGAATTTTGGTGACTAGAAAAATAGGATTTTTTCAGCATATTAGAGTATTAGAGCATTCTTATTGTAAGACCAAGTGGCATTGTGATTTATCACCACCTCTGTGGTATTTTATACCCCATAGCACCTCTTGCTGGGTTAAAAGCTTTTACGTCTACGTAACCCGAGACGATCCAGGTTTATTTACACACTGCACGCCAGGGACGTGTCTAAGCTGTGATCTGTCAATGTGAACACATACACAAACAATATACACACATCTTGTACATTGTATATTTGTGTAATTAAGTCAAAAAAAATATATACAAACTTCTCTCCTCTCCCACTCATAAAAATTAAAAATACAAACTACTACTATCCATAATGAATTTAAACGCTTTTATTAGCTCAGTGCGATTAAAATTGTAACCGGGAAGTTGTACACGTGATTTAACATTTCCATATACAAATAATACAACGCAAACAAGTTCCTATTTGCATACCAGATGTAAAATTTTCTGCTCGCTGAATAGCTAAATAATTTTAGCTTTCATTAATTTACATTATTTAAGAGTTTTAAGCGTTAAAGCGGATTTCACTGTGGCATAACTAATTTACGAATACTATATAAAAAAATCTAGCTGTTAGAAACATAATATTTGGTATTTTTATCTTAGTTAATATTCTGTTGAAAAAATTTTTGTAAGGGGTTTCGTTATTGGAAAAACGGAACAATAAGGTACCAACTAGCCTAAGGCACCCGGTACACGGTTAAAGTCTAGATCCACTACAGAGGCGCGGCAGGTAGCGGCAAGTATTATTTGTATGGAGCTTGGCCCACTTAAGCGACGCGGCACGGAGATGCTACGTGCCGCGCCGCCCCATGCATCTCAAGTGGGGCTAGACCTTTAATCTGATCGCGATTTATTTAGATTGTCTATGTACCCGGGCACCTTAGTACCTATTAAAATACCTGTTTTAAATACCGTCTATGTATTTTGTTTGTGTGACCATTAAAATTGTAAAAGATTGTAATTTAACGCTTTTTAGCTCGATAGATTGTAAACTGTCAACAGATTGTGAACCGTAACATACTGCTTACAATTTAACGCATTATTTTTCGGTAAATGGTAATCTATTAGGTATATTTACCCGATAGAACCTAAGTGCCCTGCGGTCGGGCACTACCTGAATATTTTTGTCAGACCCTAACCTAAGCTATAGTCGAATAAGTTATAGTTGAATGCAGAGCAAATGTATGGTGACACATACATTTACTCTGCATTCCACTCTCGCGCCAACTGTACAAGAAGGAGACGAGAACGTTAAATACAATAAATATTTCAAAAATTAATACTCAGAACATTGAACGGTTCACAATCTTTCGACAGTTTACAATCTCGCGGGATAGAAACCGTTAGATTATGATCTAAAGTTTTTTACAATTTTACGCTGATATAATTATACAACTGGTTTTAACATGTATATTAATTACATTATCATTAAAAGGTAAAGAATTTTTTTTTTTTTTTCTTTAATTCCAAATATACTCAAGATAAAGTTTAAGTAAGTAGGTAAAGATAAAGGTAGCCTTACATAAAGGGTGCCTAACAAGCAGAAAAGTGATAATAGTAAAAAAAAAACATGAAAAGCACTTTAAAGTACGCAAAGAATCATACTTTATAGCATTTGGTTCTTGGATATGGACGACTTCCCTGGCACAGCGGTGAACACCATGGTCTTATTAGAGAGAAGTCCCGAGTCCCGGGCTCCAGGTTCAAATTGAAAGAAATAATAAATTTCCGAATTGAAATCCGAGTTAATTTGGGAATTATTATTTCTGAATATTATCTGGTCTGGCTTAGTTCCCACCAGGCCAGACTTCGGCCGTGGCTAGTTATCTCCCTACCGGCAAAGACGTGTAGCAGTCCAGAGCTGTATACAATCCGAATAGCAGTATGTACCCAATAAAAATAATAACTAGTGTCACGTTTAGTAATTTTTTGAACTTTGAATTTACGACAAATTTCATCACGCCGATATGGCTGGCGCACATTGTTTAGTCATCCCCGAATTAATCCAGTTCGGAAACACATAGAGTCGAGAGCCGAAACTACGACGTGAAATATTATTCCAGCGAATATTCCAATATTAGACACTTCAGCATCATCAAGACCAATCAACATCTCATTTCACATATTCATACAAATAAATCATTTCTTTCTTTCTTTCTTTGGGCATCACTTGCTAATTAATTGCTTCACTTACTTATTTCAAACTAGATGATTAATTACCCGGGATAAAAAGTAGCCTATGTCCTTCCCCTGGATACAAACTATACCTATACCAAATTTCATCAAAAACGGTTGAGTGGTTGGGTCGTGAAAGCGTAGCAGACAGACAGGCACACTTTCGCATTTATTATATTAAGAAAGTATTGATGCTATCATACTACACAATACATATCATGTCACTCTGATAGTTGATTAAGATGAGTGGGGTGAGGTCCTCAGGTCTACTTGTCTTCTTTGTCTACTTTGTGATAGACAAACGCACTTTCACATTCATAAAAATAAATTTGTGAGTATGGATTTGGGTATTAAAATGATAAACTAGTAGTCCATGGTGCCATTTAAAAAGTTTTTTATTCAGTCAAGTTCATTTAATTTCTGAACTTTCAATTTGCGGCAAATTTCGTCACGCCGTTATGCCAGGCGCACATTGTTTAACCACCCCCGAATTAATCCACTTCGGGATCACGGCGAGTTAGATGGGAAATATTGTTCCAACGAATGTTCCAATATTGAGCACTTTGGCATCCCTCTATTTGCTCCACCCATTTCAAATGCATTCATACTCATTACACGTCATGCCATTGTCATCGGTCGTCTCACGACGTGCTCTCCGAGGCACGGTAGAAACGAAAAGGCCAAATTCAGGCCAAATTTGGACTTCCAAATTAGGTCACCCATACAGGTACAGACTTGGGTTAAAGTTGTTTAACAATCGCAATCGACTGATATGCGTTGTCGCAACTAGACCACTCGTCCCTCAACGTCGTCGTAAATTAGCATATTTCAGCACTCTAGGTTATCTAGGTCACCTTCAAAGAGTCTAGAGTTAATCGAAGATAATAAAGGGCAAATAAAGCATCCATAACCTCGACTTTACCATTCTTGTGTCGTGAATTCATTTATCACTGACAGATAGGGCCTTGAGCGATCGGGAGCGTAGTTCAAGGTCTCATCCATACATCATACTAGCATTAAGGAATATTAAAAAGCATGTATAGTATTTCTTGGATTGTATTCAGATCGTTTTTAGGGTACTGTATAATAAAAGAGAACCCTTAAAGCCCTCTGAGGGTCACTTCTGAATTGGATATTAATTTAGACAACTATTCAAATATATTATTTTTTTGTACTACTAGCACTGTAAGGTGTGACGTCTATTTAATATACAGCGAAGCTTTATAGTTAGCTATACTGGTTACTATTTAAAACGGAGTTATATAAACTATTCTGTGACGGAACGCAGTTCAGCTGTTCAGCTGTGCACTGAGAGCAAATTGCCTCGAAAACGCCAGTGCTCATAGCAAAAAAACGGCGACGATTTATGACGTCCTTTATTTCCCTAGGATACTGCGGCAGTATACTGTCAGTCCATAACGGAACGAATTTATCCCCAGTAAAAGCACTCATTAGTGCTTGCAGTGTATATCGGAACATACCCTAAGATTTGACTTGTAATTTTATTTGACGATTCTCTGGTCTGGTCTGGTAGGAGCTTTGACCGTAGCTAACACCCTGCCAATAAGACGTGCCGCTAAACAATTTAGCATTCCGGCAACTACCATCTTAGACTGCATCATCAAGAGTGGAAACCTACCCGGTAGGAAGATAGAAAGAAGACTGAAACTGGTAAGAACTCGCTTAATCTTAATCCTAGGAAAATAGGAAAACGAAGGTCATGATATTATAGGATCTGAACACAAAATAAGTTAAGTTGGTGCTTTTAAGCCAACTAACATAAGAAGTATTTGATTTAGAGAAGCGATTTATCCCGGCGTAATATTTAATACAACTTTGCATTTCGAAATTCACGTTTATTTTCATAATTCATAATTCATTTATTATACTATTGTTACTAAATACAGGTATTACTTTTAACATAGTAAGGTCAGGCATATGTTCTACCGTGGCCGCATTAATCCTTAACTTATTGTAATATACAGTAAAAATGACAAAAATAATAAATTATTACGTAAGAAAAGTTGTTAAAAGTTTGTATCAGTTGAAACGTCTGTACAAAATGCGTCCTTGTCTTAGCATTGATGTTAGAATTCATCTTAGAAATTATTTTTACGTAATAAGGCCCAAGTGGCGGTAGCAGTCAAGAGCTGACTTGTACTTAATAGAATAAAAAATACATTGGTCCTATTTGTAAACTCGTCCATCAATTCTACGTTTTTCAGAGCGGAACAACTCGGTTGAATCTCGCTGGAGATTTCAAGAGATTATAAATGGCGGCCATTTCTTTCACCGTCCTCTAAAATGAGCCGATATTTTATCGACCCTAGCTTACTGCCTTTGAGAGGAGATTTGGAGAGCTATTTACCAGCGGACAACTTCATCTATCGATTCTGCCTATGTAATACTAGATGGTGCGTGTTACCTCGTTCACGTGGGATAAGGTTTCTGAAAAATCCTGTGAAAATTCTTATATATCCTATGATATAAAGTAGCCTGCGTCCTTCCCGGGATTCAACCTGTTCAGTAAAAAATTAAAACAAAACTTATAAAATATTAATGAGCTTGATATTAATGTGCGTGTACCTTTGGCCCAGGGGCAACCAGGTCTTTTTGATTTAGATTTTTTTTGGACGTATATAAGGACTAGCGAATGCCCGCGACTTCGTCTGCGTGGTTGGAGGACATCCACACATCCATCCAAACTTTCGAATTTATAATATAATATAGTATATATTATAGTATATAGTATATATTACAGTATAGTATGGATTTATTTAAATTAATTTTATAGTTAGTTTAATATTTAGATTTTAGTATATTATAATATTTGTTTATTTTAGTTTCACTTTTAATAGGTAGATTTTAATTATGCAACTGTTATTTTATACAGCAATAAAGATCTTGTTTAATGTGCTCGAATATTTTTGATTCTACTTACATTAGTTTTTATTTGGAGATAATGTTATTTTTACTGTAAAGTCAGCCCTATTCTATAAAGCTCAGTATGAACGAAACCCTCAATTCAAATGGGGTACAAACGATTTATCAAATCGAGATAGCTCCGACGGAAAAATAGAATAATAATCCTGCAACAAAATTAACTTAATTTATTTGTTATTAGCTATGCTAGATGGATATCTTTTTTTTTGATAAATGTGCAATAGGGTGGCTATCCACCACGACTTTTTTATCTGTAACTAGATGAGTAACGGTTCAAATTCGGCCTTTTCGTTTCCTCCGTGCCCCGTCGGTAACGGATATTATCACTAAAATGTGATAATAATCGGTACAAAAACCTAAAAGTTTAATACTTTTAGTCGAGTCGTATGCAGAAGGATGTGGAAACCCACCGCATTATTGTCCCAATGAAAATTTCTACCATTAGGTACGTGATTAATGGAAAGGGGTCACGATCTTCGATGAGGAATACGAGGCAAAGAGAGAGGCCATAATAAATACTTATATTGAAGTCGGACGGGTAAAGAATGCCATTACTACCGAATATCGATAAGCTAATCGAGAAAGTCGCTCGCCTGTGTATAATGTATTCATTATATTGTTATTGGGAGGAATGCTATTTCTTAAAGGAAATAAATCCCGTGGGAACAGAGTCCCTCTTTGATTTTCCGGTATAAAAATTAACTTATGTCCGTCCTCTTTAATTTTCTGGAATAAGAAGAAGCCCATGTCACTCTCCAAGTCCTCCCCCATGCAAAAAATCACGTCGATACGTTGCTTTGTTGCAGCATGATTGAAGGGTAAGCCAACAAAATAAACACAATTTTTCACTTGTTAACATTTTTCTTTACAATGCGATCGTTATTTAAGTACCTATCAAAAACGGTTGCACAGAAAGTGTATCCATTCATACTTTTTTATAAATGTAAAAGAGTGTCTCTATGTCAGGTACGCTTTAATGGCCCATCTTTTCAACTGATTTTGATAAAATTTAATACAGAAAACTAAGGGGTTCCCGCGGGAAGACAAAAAAAACTTAAGCCACGTCATCTAGAGTAAAACAAAGATTTTATTTTCTCTTCTCTTAATATTGGTATCGCTAAAGTTTGTTATTCCTTGGCGTGTTTATAAGAACTGAAATACTTTTCCCGCAAAAGGGCCTCACGATATTGATGCCAGCTTATAGATATAATAGAATGCGATTATTGCTTTCCTCGGGGACTATTGAATTGAAATCGGCGAAAAGATTTCCCATAAAAATAGTTCTGGACGTGTGTAGACTGTATTACCGTTTACGGCTCCTTTATTTTGTCCCTTAATAAACCAAAATATTTTTTTGGCTTGAATAAAAATATACAAGCAGTCCTACTTTAGGATCTTTTCGTATTTGAAAAGCGTAAGAGTATTTAGAAAGCTTACGTTTTAACCAATAGACATCCACTGATGGACCTATAGTTCGCGCATGAGTTGAATGCAGTGCAAATGTATGGTGACACATACAATACATTTACTCTGCATTCAACTACCGTGCGAACTGACGGTAAGGTATAAGTACGACAAACTTAACTGACCCGGTGAAAGCGACGCTAGTGTATATGATATGATGAATAAAAACTAAAACTAAACAGGCATAACAAATAGTTCCAATTTTGGCCACCGGGTCAGATAAGTTTGTTGGACTTATAACCCAAATGAAATGTTTTATTTCATGTAGTGACTCGTGTTAACTCTCACTTAAGATACTTAGGCCTCTACTACAGGTACGAAAAGAGTAGTGAGAAGTCTACTTAGAAGAATAAGTGAATTACAAACCTAGACCTCAACATTGCTTTGTATTAAGCATATTCTGAAAAAAAAAAGAGTTTGACTCAGACAAAAACTAACAAACAAACACACTTTACACTTTCGCATTTATAATATTAGTATGAAGTAGGTATGATGTTTATAAGTAGCATTAAAACCGTTTTTTAAAATCACAATAGAACTCTAGATATCCCGGGATAAAATTACCCGGATAGGTTGTATCTAAGAGACTGATGTCGTCTTTGAGATGCAGGTTATCTGTGTACTCTCATCAAAATCATGGGCCGGTTTTTTTGAAATAAGAAAAGTTGTAGAACAAAGTATTATATTATTTTTAAAATTTTAAATTAACCCTGTAGAAGAAAATTTAGAGAGAAGACATAGGCTTTTTAAATCCCAGAAATCAAAAACCTAAATCTACGCGGACGAAGTCGCGGAAATCATCTAGTTTTTTGTAAACCAAGAAAAGAAGTGCTTTATCAGCTCAACGTGATCTCAACGCAACTTTGTCCTGACGTGTTGTTAGGATAGCCATCCATCACGGGTGTCGCGCGATATTGCTTTACTTGAAACTTCTCAAGTTTTGCCATATCAGTCGGCTGCCAGACATCGCGAATGCTAAGGCCTACCGCAGACCGCAGACTATTGATCGATTAATGGTATCAAGTTTGGACTCTCTGTCTAACAGTTAGACCGATTATTGTGAAAATTGATAGAAAACTTGATACCTCAGACGAATTTAAGCTAGGTACGTCTCCAATTTTTTTTAATGGACAACCAAAATACAAGAATTAAGTTTCTCGCCAAACTACACACGTGCGGGCGTGTTCGCAATCAACAGTATTTATTTGCTACTAGATGAAGGCCGCGACTTTGTTCGCAAATTGAATTTAAACTTAAGTTGGGCCGTGAAAGCGTAGCGAGACAAACAGACAGACACACTTTCACATTTATAATATTAGAATGGATAAGTATGGTTATTACACTTTAAGCAATGGTAGTAAGTCCCTTGGGCTGGGTAAGTCTCGGTCTCGATAAAAAGTAAATATAAATTAGTCTTACCATTATTTTATTCCCTTTCTAATTATTACATGTATTGTACAACGTTTTATACTATAAAACCGCTTCCATAATAAGCTCCCAGAAGACTATATTCAGATATTCTGTCTCTGTATAAGTTCAAAGTAAACTCATGGAAAAATCTTATTGCCATGGAAAAGTTATTACCATTATTTATCCTTATTTATTATTTATTAGAAAGCTTGACAAAAATTTAAGTAGTAATAAGTAACTAGTTGATGCCCGCGACTTCGTTCGTGTGCATCAACTTAAGTTTATTAATTACCCCGGGCACTTCTTAATTTAAATTTCCGGGTTAAAAAAATCATATTTCATTCTGCAGATCTTAATCCCACCTTTGAAAAAAATCTCGTCGGTCCATTGGTCTGTTGCGGCGTAGTTAAAGGATAAACCAACAAACAAACAAACCCACTTATAAATGCGATAATATTAGTATGATGAATTATCAAAAAAATATTTCGCCTTAAGCCTACCTACCTAAAGATAGATTTGATTACATACGAATTTTTGTATTTAAGTAAATAATTAAAAAATAGGAGGATCTGCACACAAACTTTCTTCTATTTACCGTCCTGGGGGATAGAATTTTCAAAACCTGTGAAATACGTATTTCATCATTTTAAACCGCCAGCCGAAATACCAATTAGTTTCATAGCTATAACTTGAAAAATGATGGACTTTCACATAAACGTTCACCACCTGTTTAACCCCCTCTGGGGTGGAATTCCTTAGTGAGCGCCTACTTCACAAACGGAACCTACTGTCAAAATTTCAAGTTTCTAACCCCAGCGGGCTAGGCTGTGCGTTGATATATAAGTTAGTCAGTCAGGACTTTGAATTTTATATAGTATAGATTGGCCGTCAATAAGAGTACAATGTACCTAATTTGAATATATAAATTTGAGTTTGAAAAATCCGTCTTTAGAGTATGTCTTGTAACTGGGTTCCACACATTATGGCTGCACACGGCGCGCAGCAGTTACGGAGCGCTTTAAGTTTTTTACTTCCAATTTACGGCACAAAATTGTGTCTATTTTTAAACTAATTTAAAAAAGGTCGTAGTTTTACTAGATTAAATATAATTCAATCGGTATTACGTAATTTTGGATTGGTTTTATCATCGATAACTAGGCAAGCTGACCCCGTAAATTCATCCGCCTTTTAACATCTCGTGGAAAGTTATGATTTCAGATGAAGTCTGGTCAGATTCAAATTATATCCTATGTCTGACTCCAGGATGCAAGATCTTGCCAAGTGTATGGAAGCAAATCGTATCAAATTACGTCAAGGGGGGTTGCTAAACCCCCTTGGCTTAAAACAGTATTTTTCAAAATGTCAGTTGTATGTCCCGTACTTTGATGTCCCTAAAATAAGGATTATAATTCTTAAATACGAACGTCAACAATATTAAAACAATACGGATTTAAGCGATAGTTAGACATAGGGCATACTAACTAAGTTAGTATGCCCCCTGCTGTTCCGGTTCGAGATTCGGATAGGTTCGAAAGAAGCCATGAACTATTACAAGGTGAAAGTGTAATTGTGTGTGATAGCTCGTAGCTTTAGTTTTAAGACACCGTAATTTATTATCAGCACCATGTTTTATAAGCTATTGAACGTCAATAAATTTACAGCGTCTCAATTTTTTATTTTTTTCTACCTAATTAGAATAAATAAATATTCATTATTTCTATGATTAGCATGCATGACTATAAGTGGATGGTTGATAACTACTAGTGATAAATACTACTCGTATAGACCGCACCTTGATGTCCGTAGCCTCCGGCGTAGCAGGCTCGTAGCACATTGAGCTTGACGTAGCCCCTAAATAAAAAGCTATGCAGTCAATACCCAATGTATGACTTACAGTTGTACTATTGTAACTGGACGATTTCTCTATATACATACTAATATCGTCACCTCCATGGCAAACTTACGAATCTGCAATTTTAGTGAAATCAATAGTTCGATGAAAAATCGTAACCATAACCAAATGTAGTACTGCACACCGTAGTAAAGTTACGTATTTCTGGCACTGATAGATAAAGAATTCAAATCAGTGACAGAAATACGTAACTTTACCACAGTGCTACATTTGGTACGGTTTTTCATGGAAATATTGATTTCACTAAAATTGCAGATTCGTAAGTTTGCCATGGAGGTGACGGTATTATGAAATAGTGAAAGTGTGTCTATATGTCTGCTACGTTTTCATATTCCATTTGTTCCACCGATTTTGAAGGGTACAAAGATTGGTTGTATCCCAAGGATATATTTTATTTTTTAGGAATTTAGGATTAAAACTCTGTTTGGCCTTCAGTTAATCTCCATACACCAGTTTTGTATGGATTTGCCATTACATAAATGTAAAGACTGTGTTAAACAGTATTTGTTAAGTCGAGGCTATTACACTATCGATGATTTCCTAAATAACAAAGTTGCATGGAAGCAACCGGCCTCGCATCCAGTGACCCAGAAGTCAGTGTAATACTTAGTAACGTTACGTATGTGTTGTATTGTTTATTTATTGTAACCTTTTCTTTTTTAAGAAAAGAGCAACCTGCTAGGAGTCTTGCTGGCTCTTCTCAGTAGAATCAGTTTTCTGAACCGGTGGTATAGTCTTAGCGTATCATAAGGGACACAAGTTTTCCTACGTGAAATAAATAAATCATTTATTTAATAATTACATGCAACATAAAATAACCACTGACAATAATAGAACGAGCCAACTGAAACTGCAATTTTACTCATTTTAATTTGCAAACAGTATCATAGCTGCAATAATATTCCCATTATATTCCGTGATTTTGCAAACTAATTGGATTTTGCTCGCTGAAATCCGTGAGCGCATAAACACCCATCGTGAATATATTTGATGCCGCTTTATCCTATTGGTGAAAGAGTTTAAACATTTTTAATTTTTAGGAGTGTTTATTTTTGTTTGAGGGTATTTTTATACCCTTACTAGCAGTTGCCCGCGACTTCATCCCTGTGGATTTAGGTTTTTGGTTACCGAACGCTTTGATTTTCCGGGATAAAATAGGAGGATAGCCTATGTGTTTTTCCAGATTATAATCTATCTCTGTGCCAAATTTCATCCGTTCAGCAGTTCTGTCACATACAACAAATATCCATCCATCCGTCTATCAATCCAAACTTTAACATTTATAATATTAGTATAGACTTAGGACCAATCGATTACTGAGACTCTGAACTGAAGATGCTGGAATGGCGACCTTCAACTGAAAAGGGAAGCGTTGACCCCCTACTAGGTGGACAGACGACATCAAGTGAATTGCAGGGAGCCGCTGGATGGTTAAGTCTTCTTTTATTCCACTACAAGTTAACCCTTGACTTTGATCTCACCTGGCGGCGAGTGATGATGCAGTTTAACTTTTTAAGGCTAACACAGAACGGCACGGCATCTTGCATGGCTACCACGCGCCGTGCGCCGCACTGTTATTGGATGGCTGCTGCTCATATTATACTTGTATTTTTAATTTATCCACTACAAGTTAGCCCTTGACTGCGATCTCATCTGATGGTAAGTGATGATGCAGTCTAAGATGGTAGCGGGCTAACCTGTTAGGGGCATGGCAGTTATATTAAACCCATACCCCTGTTCGGTTTCCGGCATCGTAACGGAACGCTAAATCGCTTGGCGGCACGTCTTTGCCGGTAGGGTGGTAACTAGCCACGGACGAAGCCTCCCACCAGGCCAGACCTGAAAATTCAGAAATTATAAATTCCGGGGATCGAACCCGGTACCTCCGCACATTAAGACAACAGCGCTACACACTGCGCCACGGACGTCGTCACTTGCAGGTATAGTCCTCAAGTCCTTACCAGGATAAGGCAGAATTGTGTCCTGCAATGCCGCGTGTTGCATACTTGCCACTCTATGTTTGGTCACACCTTAAGGGCCTAGGGGTACACGGCAGTTATATCAAACCCATACCATTACCCTAATCAGTTTCTACACGGCATTGTACCAGAACCACAGAATAGTGCGTTGTACCAGAACGCTAAATCACTTGGCGGCACGTTTTTGTCGGTAAACTGGTGAATAGTCTACAAAAACAATAAATTTAAAATAATTATCAAAGTACAAAGACATGCACAAAATAATATAAAGAATTCGCTCTACATCATTTGTGGATCAAATATCCGTTATTAAAGCCATATCTCTTAACGGAATATCAATGAGATGGAAGCTCTTAGAGCTCTTAGAGCCGTAATCGAATATTTGTTGAATATTCACATTCAATGAAGATCATTATCATAATATTAACTGCCTCGTTGGTCTAGTTGTTAGCATGTTCAACTGCAGCTGACGAGGTCCCGGGTTCGACTCGGGCCATAATTTAAGTTCTGAATTTTTCTCACAAGAAGTTCATTAGCCTGGAGTTAGGAAGTTGGCAGTGTTTCACCCGTGACGTGCCTCGGAGAACACATAAAGCCATCGGTCCTGCGCCTGATCTCTCTCCGAGATAGGCCATCGTGGCCGAAACTTGGTCGAGACGCCATTATTATCATTGTTTAATTACATGCGGACTTTTTGTATGCCGAACAATAGTGTGTTTTTACTTTAATAAATACGCGCTTAGTCGGGAATACCTTTTTAAGTCGGTTAAAAGTATAACAGCTCATAAATATCTCGTAGCATTGGTTTGAATTCAAGCTTAATGTGACCATTTAAATGCATTGCCAGTTTCCGCGGTATCAACAGTTGGCCTCATACGAGCCGGGCGAGTTTAAATCCGCCGTGAAAAGCGTGTTTAAACATATCATTACCGGCTACGGAAACGCTATGATATTTATCATTAACTAGCTAATGCCCGCGACTTCGTCCGCGTAGATCGAGGTTTTTTGGTTCCCACGGGTTGTGTTCCCGTGGAATCCGATAAAAAGTAGTCTATGTGCTATTCCAGACTATAATCTATCTCTGTGACAAATTTAAATATGATGCTGATAAATACAAGATCTCCTAGATACAAAAGCAAACTTTTTCATGTCATATATATATTTTCATCTAATTTTTTTTTTTTTTTTTTTATTGAAAATAATACAATAGAACTTAATGCTAGCTAGCCTAACCTAATTACTATATAAATCATGCCCACGTGGAATGGTGGCAAGAATGCTGGCTGCATTTCCGCGCTGGACAGCCAGGCTGATCCTTTGCGCAAAAAATGAGCCAGCCCTTCTGTCACCATTCCAAATAAGACCTAAAATATCGAAATTGTATGCTTTAGAGTGAAAGTGAAATTTTGTGTTGACTTTATAGTATCTATAAGAAAAACTGTCGATGCAGGCCATGTCGAGTTTCACGCTGAAATCAGGTCGCAGCCGAGCCTTTCCGGTTGGCAGAGCACGCGAGCAAATGGGTTGCTAAAAGCTCTGTTGGTGCACATAGCTGTAGACGTGTAAACAATAAAGCAGGGGAAACCTTTCGATAACGGAAGAATTGTATCCCATAATTCTTCTCTCCTCGTCAACACTCGTAGCTTTAGTTCTCTGAATTTAATTATATCACCATCACGTCTTATATTTTATTTAGGTACATTTAAAAAGTAAAAAGTACCGTATACCAAATTTTGTCAGATATTATGATCGATTGATTGTTACTACTCTAGCGGCACGCTATGATGGCCGGTTTGACGTTTGTCCGCTCATGAAGTTCCGTATTAATTGATAACGACTTTGAAGGAAATAATTGTATTACTTTATTGACGATAGTGATGTGCAGAGATTCATAAATTTTATCGAATGTAGTTTTAGGTTTAGGACTCAAAATTTATTTATTAAATTGATTTCTTAAATGTATACAAGTGTAGAAAAATCAGTTTGCACCATTTAAGGGGTGAATGTACTTGTGAATATGAACAATTTTCACTATGTGGACAAACCTCTGAAATCGCAAAAAAATATCAATAATTTTTTAAAAATGGAATCTAATACGATCGTCACATAGGATCGCTGGCTAGCACAACTACTACCTCCGGCAAACTCGCGTCAATGCTCAATGCAAAACAAAGCAGTTTCGAATTGACGTTGCTTCGAAAAGTATAAACTGTCAGTGCAATGCGATTGTGATATAGTTTTGACCTGGCTTTGGATTTCAAATATTGATACTGCATTACTGTTGACCCTTGCTCGTTAATTTGGACTCTGTTCAAGCCCTTTGTTGTGGATTTCGTCGATATGACCGAACGTACGCAGAGAACTGTTCTAAATAGTCAGACACGTGAGTTCGTAATACGCCTTCGTAACTATTTCGATCGTGAAGCTCAAAATGGAGGGCCAATTTTACCTATAACGTCAGTGGTTGAACGCGTAGCTGATGCGCTTAATATTGGACAACGAACTGTTAGACGGATAACTAAAAAAAAATATGGCGAGACTGGCACAGAAGAAAATAAACTTCACACACCAAAAAAGAGAAAACGAGCAAAACCAGTCGTAGGCATCGATAGCTTTGATGCCGATGCTATCCGAAGACATGTTTACGGCTACTATTTACAGAAGGAGTATCCAACAAGAAAAAAGTTGGTGCATTCACTGAAGGAAGCTGGATTATTCTTCGGTGGGGAAAGTTCTTTAACGAAGATTTTGAAGACCATTGGATTTCGATACAAAAAATGTAACAAACGCAAAATATTGATGGAAAGATTTGATATAGCGATGGCAAGGTATACTTTTTTACGGCAAGTGAAAGAAATCAAAAATTGGCAAAATGTTGTGTTCTTGGATGAAACATGGCTTAATGCTAACCATACTGTAGGCCGTTCTTGGAACGATGACACAGCAGCATCTACTTCCAAAGTTCCTGTAGGAAAAGGATCGCGACTTATAATTTGTCACGCCGGAACCATCAACGGGTTTGTCGAAGGTTCTCTCATGGCTTTTGCGTCAAAAACCACTGGAGACTATCATGAAGACATGAATGGAGAAAAGTTTACTGAATGGTTTACCTCAATGTTGTGTAGCCTCCCTGAACCATCTATTATAATTATGGACAACGCCCCATACCACTCGATGCAAATTGACAAGCCACCTGCCCAATCCCAAAAGAAAGCTGATATCGTCGCATGGCTTCGTAAAAATGGCGTAGATGCAAACATGAATATGTTAAAAGCGGAATTAGTACGTCTTTTAAAAGAAAACAAACCAACCAAGATCCGATACGTCATTGACGAAATAGCATTAGAACATGGGCACAGAGTTATACGGTTACCGCCTTACCATTGTGAGTATAATGCGATTGAGTTGGTGTGGGCTCAAATTAAGGGATATGCTGCAAGACACAATACAGAACCCCTCATTTACCACAAAAAAAATGCTAAAATTATTAGAAGAAGCTTGTGAACATGTGACTAAAGGAGACTGGGAAAAGGTTGTGAATAGAACTGTTAAATTAATAAGGGAAGATTATGAAAGAGATGTGAAAATAGATAATATTATAGAAAACGAACATATAATTATTAATGTATGTGATGATAGCAGTGACGACAGTGAAAATAGTAGTATGGACGAATCTGATTAATTATGGCCTTTTGTGGCACCTTTTTTGGTATCTTTTGTATTCATATGTTTCTTGTGTGCATATAAAGTATGTATATTCATTTTCGTTCAAATATTCAGTTCGTTCAAATAAATTAAATAAACATATACATTTTTGTTTTATTAAACCTATTTAATCAGGTACAAAAACAAAACTTAATTGTTTTTTGTTCGAGAATAAATTGACATTCCACATCACTATTGTAATGTGTCAAACCGGCCATCATAGCGTGCCGCTAGTTTAGTCTTCGAAACACAGCTAATTTATACATAAAAGATCATTACTTCTAAAGTGTATAAAGGAAAAGGTGACTTACTGTCTGATTGATCTATCAACATACCTACAGCGCCATCCACTGGAGGATCGGGCTTATAGATAGTTATTATGAAGTAGGCATCAACTAAGAATATATTTTTGAAAATTCGACCCTTAATAACGGGGTAAAATATGGGTTTTAAATTTACCAATCAAAGTTGAACAGTAACGAACCGACGGGTAAAAGCTAGATTTATATAAGCAATCCGGGGAGGTTCTTAAGGGGTTTTATGTGTAAAGGGGTGTATCACAATTATGCCCGATCCGTCCAGTGGTTAGAGCTGTGTGCGTTGATAGATCAGTCACCAATTTTTCTTTTATATTATAATTTAGATTTGACCTCGCTCTTACTGATACAATGCTTTGTCTAATTAAAGACGATAATTTTGACAGATGAAAGTTGTATAGCAATAGTGAAAGACTAGAATCAGTACAATGCTGTAGGCGTTGACGAAAATTATCATCCTAAATTAGATAAACCATAGTACGCAAATCCGTGGACCCGAGACGTTGCACTGTTGTACGGTGGGCACTGAAAGTGTTAAATAAATAACTTTTTATCACGGGTCTGATATGACAATTTGTAACTGCCAGAACTTCGGCAACATTCCTGTAGGCGGCTTAACGAAGTAATTCGGGCGGCGGCTGCTAATAAGTGCTCGTTTTCACCTTCACTCGACTCGAGGCGCTAGGCCGACTAACTTTGTAATGAGAGAGTTGGGAGCCTCACAACTCCCTAACTCCGAAGTATGTTAGCGGGAGTATATTTCAATCTTGTACAAGATTAAAATTCTCGTATCTTGATACAATATCAGAATAAAAAACGTATTAGTGACGTTATTATTATTAGTGACGACAACATTATGTAGAGTTGACAGGCATGAGTTACATCTTACAGCCACTTATGTTTGTCAAACTAATCTGACCCGGTGGCCGAAATTGGAACTTAATATTTGACCGAGGGAAGCGAAGGTCTACTTGAGTGAATTTGACGGACACGTGCCGTCCGTCCATCCGTCCGTCCGTCTGTCAGAGCCTTATAACTTCTGAATTACTGAACGTAATTACTTCAAATTTAAATATAATATGTAAACCGATGGCCACCAGCCGAATATGGCTTAAAAATATAAAAAATCTTTATTTCAGGGGGGCTAGAATCGAATGCGAAGTAAAATATTTTTTATAGCGTTTTTACCAGTCGCTTAGTATGCGCGCTCCACATAAGAGTGACTGTTCGGACTTTTTGTGCACTGGACAAATTTTTCCGTGCGTATTGTGTTTTTTTGAACAATATGTAATTAATACCTAGATACTTATGGGCTGCCGCGGGCAAATATTGGATAGAAGCAGCCGTTATTTTGAGGAAGTCTATGATTATGAAGTAAATAGAAGTTTAATTCGCTATAATCTGCCAAAACAGACAAATCTATGTGTTACAGCGTAGCTTGTGATATTTCACCCAATATTGGCTGGCTTATTAGGCGGTGACAATCATAAGCTACACGTGCAAGCTACGCGCAGTACCACAAAGATTTGTCTGTTTTGGCGGATTATGGCTTCGTTCGTTCTAGTTCCTTTGTTAAGGGTCGAGCATCATCCAGTGTCTGACAAATTTAAATTAAATACAAGAATTTGACATTCAATATAAGTCAAGATGTAACCACTAATTTAAGGCGAAGTGTCTTCAGTGTGAGACGCTGTCGCTGCTCAAACGATGCTTCAGACGGAGTGAAGGATCTTACGACTGCTCGAGATGGGAGTGACGTCAGCATTAATTAGAATAGGGATGATAGCTATGTCAAAAATAAATAATTTCTAAATAAACCTTATACGACCTTTAAGTTTGAAAAAAATTACCGTCATAGGGACTGCCGATAGAAGTGAAAACGATTTTTCTTTTAATTATGTATATTAAAATATAGAAAATAAAATAAAATATATACATTAAAACTAAGACATTAAAGTTGAATTACGAATGTAGTATATTTATTTTTTGGGTTGTGCCATGCGTGATATGGTTCATCCCTGTGCCTCATCGATTGTTGTTTAGATCTTGTTTAGATCGTTGAGGTGCAGGGGTGATCTACCTCTTTAGGTATGCTTGTTATGTATAGCACAATTTGGAAATAAATTTCTTTTCTTTCTTTCTCTTCTTATATTTAAGACCTTTTGTCTTCGTAACAACGCGAGCATGTCGGTGACGGTCACGCGAATTCACAAGTTTACCCCCTACCAAAAAGCCTCAACGCGGCTACAGAAGTTTTCACTTCAAAAAGAGTTGCTGATTTGATTGACTTGTCATAATCCCTATTGACAGGCACGCGTACCTTAAGCGGGGCCATACCAAAAGTAAGAATTCCTTGGTATGTATTGTTAAGTACAGTGATATTTAAAAACTTAAATTAGACTATCTGACCCGCCCCTGCTATGATCAGGTTGGATTATCCGAAATTCCCTTGGATTTGGAATTTCCAAAAACCTGAATTACGTATTTACAAGTTATCATGAATTTCATGGATAAGCATATGTATAAGAAGTATATTATAGGTCCTTGGAAAAAAATGATAAACCATTTTAAATAAGTACACATTTTAAAATCATTTGAGTTTTGCATTGTTTTTAGCATGACGCAGAGAGAGAAAGAGAAAGTTAAACCAAAGTGTTTTTTACACTTGAAAAAACTGATGACGCCTCTGCGGATTTGCTTCGACTTGAGAGGCCCTTGAGGAAGTTTCTTGGATGGTTGGATATTGCTTCCTCTTATCAACTCCGGTTACAACTGGCGCCTGTGATGTATACCTACCTTTTAATCTACATCTACCTAGTTACCGTACTACCACATTAATATGTCTAAGCATAATTCCAGATGTAGGTATTAATTCAACTAATAACTTTTAATAATATCGTACTCTCAATTAAATTTGCACGAGTAAATCATTGATGTAGAATTTTGTAAATAACTACTTACAAGGTCTCACGAGAGATTTAATGTAAATATGTTCTAAATAGTTAATTACTGACACTCAACTAAGCCTTAAGGCAATATTCATTTGATCCAGGCGCAATTGATATCGGCACCATGTGATCTAAACACGCTGATTCAAGCTGAGTCTGTCGGACATACTGAATTTCCAAAGTCAAAATAGTAAACCTACTCGTACTTATGTAAGTAATTATTCCAATATGGCGTTCCCGCCAACGAACAACAAAGTCACATCTAAATATTCAAAAACTGCTTAGATGAGCTGGTTTTTTAAAGAATCTTGTACTTACTTACATCTTATTTTGTTTGTAAGTTCTTTAATGAGACCGCAGGCTACCGCAAATGCTTAAAGGTAAATAAGGCATCAGTAAACTTTAAGCTGATTGAGTCGACTGAGTACGTCAAAGTTTCCTCAAAGTAAATTAAGTATTTTAGAAGCGACCCAAAATATACTTAAACTTTATTCATAACAAAAGTTTCTGAATTACCAAAATAAGACTTACATCGAATAGCACTTACGACTCGTAATAATTAAAGAAATATCAAGTAGATATATCGAGTAATTCAAAATCCATCAGTTGGACCTAAAGCTACGATTACACTTTTAAGTTTTAAGCATATAAATGATTTATTTATTTATTTTACTCAAATAAAGTATGTGATATGCCGCGTATATGAGCAACTTTTTTTTTTACATTATAAACATTATTCTTTGACATTAATTTTAAATGACTTGTATTTAATTAAAAAGACTGTGTTAGGTAACTTGAAATTACTTGGAAATAAAGGCTTTATTTATTTTTATTTATTTATTTATGAGTAACTTACGAAAGTAACGTCTTGTAAGTCGCGTATCTTATGCAAATGTTAGTTCTGAGACTCGACTAAGAGTATTTAAACTTTTACGTTTTTTGAAACGATTATTATCAGATGTTAGTTATAGTAACCGGGACCGACGGCATAACGTGCTCTCTGAGGCACGGAGAAAACGAAGAGGCCAAATTTGAATCTCCAAATTGGATCAGCCATCCAGTTACTGACTTGGGGCAACGATGCTTACAATTCGCAATCGACTGGCATGCGTTGTCACAACTAGGTCACTCGTCCCTTATTCGAACCTAACCGATTCGATCGAATCGTAGCCTAAGCTAGAGTAAATTTAATAAACGTGAATAAATATGAAAGTTAAAACCTAATAGGCACCTTTGACTTTCCAGAGTCAATTCCAAATTCAGATATTTTTTATCTATCCTACTAACAAAGGTTTGCTTCATTCAATAAAAACAACAATATTTTGTTTGTCACACGAAACCATTTTGGTGCCCGTATTGTGAACAATTCAAAGCAAACTGAAAAGAGGACCATCTAAAACAGTTTGTTACTCCCGTTGTTACAAAGGTAATTGATCTGATCGAGAAATAATGTTCTAAATACTTCCAGTTCTATTTACTTAAAAAGTATTAGCTGAATGATCTTTCAAAAGCACAGCTCAAAACACTGGACGGATCGCGCTGAAATGTAGCATATAAATAAACTAGAGGTCCCCCGCGACTTCGTCCGCGTACAATTGCTGATTTCCTAACAATATTGTATAGCCTATATATTGAGGCTTTATATAGCTTATATGCAGGTTCTTATTATTTAAAACCAATAACCTAATTACTTATGCAGTTTATTATAACTTAAAACTAATAACCTAAATCCCGATTTTCAAGTCTATAACTTCAAAAACTTGGGCCCCTCTTGTGGTTGAAAGCTTCCAATTCCTTTTGGGGTAGATTTTCATAAAATGCTTACATAGGTTTTTATTATTTATAACTAATAACTTAATTGCCAATTTTCATGTGTTTAACTTGAAAAACAAAAGACTTTCAGCAGAGTCGATTCGGGAATTTATAATTTCTGAATTTTCTCTGGTCTGGCCTGGGAGGCTTTGCCCTGGCTAGTTACCATCCTACCGATGTCGTGTAGAAAGCGATTGGAGTATGGGTTTAGTATAACTGCCATTCCCCCAACATATTAGCCCGCTACCATCTTAGACTGCATCATCACTTACCGTCAGTTGAGATTGCAGTCAACGGATAACTTGTAGTGGCGTAAAAAAACATTTGAAGCGATAAAGCTTACCTATCTCGGTTAAGTTTCCTATTCGGAGCTTTGTCGATTACTATACCTTGGTGCTTCTAGCTTCTGCGAATCTTCTTTCCAAAAATAGATATAACATTATAATCCTTAATTGAGTTATCTAGGTACTTCTATACGATATTTTTCCATTTCTTTCCATCGTGAAGTGGACCCAGCGTTGGACGTCTATCAGTTGCAACACCGATGTACATAAAAGAAAGAAAGAAATCTTTGTTCGGGGATAGAAGTACACGAAATAAAAGACTTTAAAGAAAAAAATCGCGAAATGAGACTTGATCCCCAAAATAGTATTCACTCGGCATAGATGCTAATATAACATACATAACATACATACATAGAGTAAAATAATATCTGTTACATTATTTTTATAATGTAGAATGCTTTGTAATTAAAACAGTATTCATTGTTCATGAAAGAACTTGAAATTCAATTCGCTTCGCAATTCGTAAATCTATGTAGGTAGTGTGTACTGTGTATCTTGCAATATTCACCACACCACATAAATCTTCCAAATTATTCTCAACACACGTTTCACTCCGACACCGGAGCATCTTCAGGAGAGGTTGACTCGACAATGCACGATTGTAGTCTTTTGTCATGGACTTCCGCTAAGTTACGCCTGCTTCTATCCAATATTCCTTGTTTATTTCTAAATATATTATTTTGCATAACAAATCGAATACGGCTACAGTAACTGTAAAACGCCGGGCCTATCGTTTTCGGACCTCGTTGTTTGTCTTCCATTTATTTTGGCCTGACTAATAATGGACGCCCTTCAGCTATTTGTCTTTGTTTTTATCATTTGCTTTTAATTAGCTTCCCTAATGCTTCCCAGGTCTTAAGGGCCTTTTAACTTTTATATTAGATCCTTACTTAAGAAATTGCCGTTTTGTCATACTTGATCCACTTTGATCTCAAATATCTCCTCTTTGGTTAGGAATTTCAATTTCAAATTTATACAGCTTTTTACTCATGCAATTGTGTTTTGAAAACCCCTATTCATCTGTTTTTTCCTCTTTTGGTTTTTTCTTTGCGTCACTCAGTTTACAAAATGGAAAACTTGAAATATCGCGTTATTTACGAGTACGAGTTCCATCGTGGTACCAGTGCTGCAGAAACGGCTCGAAGGATTAATGATGTATATGGCGGCGGTGTCGCAAAAGAAAACACAGTGCGGTTTTAATTCCAACGTTTTCGTTCTGGAAATTTCGACCTGCAGAACAAGCCCCGTGGACGGCCGGAGACCAAAATTGATAATGAAGAATTGAAGGCTATTGTGGAAGCGGATCCATCGCATACCACGTCTGAGCTAGCTGCAGGTTGCGGTGCTAGTGATAAAACTGTTTTAATCCACTTGAAGCAAATTGGGAAGGTGAAAAAGTTTGAAAGGTGGGTACCTCATGAGTGCAGCAAACTGCTGCGTTACATTACTCAACCGGCATAATAATGAAGGGATTTTAAATCGAATTATTACCTGTGATGAAAAGTGGATCCTGTTCGATAACCGGAAACGCTAATCGCAATGACTGAATCCTGGCGAACCAGCCAAATCCTGCCCCAAGCGAAAATTGACTCAAAAAAAATTACTTGTGAGCGTTTGGTGGACTAGTGCCGGTGTCGTTCACTACAGCTTTCTTAAATCTGGCTAGACGATTACGGCGGATATCTATTGTCAGCAACTGTAAACCATGATGGAAAAACTAGCTGCTCAACAACCGAGGCTCGTCAATCGCTCTAAGCCACTGCTACTTCAGGACAACGCTAGACCACACACTGCACAACAGACGGCTACCAAATTAGAGGAGCTTCAATTGGAATGTCTAAGACATCCACCGTACTCCCCGGACTTTGCTCCAACAGATTACCATTTTTTTCGAAATTTGGATAACTTCTTGCATGGGAAAAATTTCAACTCCGATGGGGCAGTCCAAAGCGCCTTCAAAGATTTTATTGATTCCCGTCCGAATGGTTTTTTTAGTAAAGGGATCAATGAACTACCTATGAGATGGCAAAAGTACATGATAGGAATGGTACATACTTTTATTAAATAAATATATTATATTTTAAAGAAATCGACTTTATGTCCCTCCCTTACAAAACGGCAATATTATTAAATCCAATAATACCAGTTATTACATCCAAAGCAATGTAAATTAAACATGACTACCAAAGAACGATTACCTTAATTCGTTATCCGTTAAAACAGATAAATCTATGTGGCACGCCTGCCGTCCCGGTCACGCAATACAAGACTTTGACCACCTCCCTGGCGCAGTTTGAGCGCTGTTGCCTTAACCTGGGAGGTCCCGGGTTCCATCCCCGGCGGTGTCAATTCAGGAATTTATAATAACCTAGTCCATACATAATAAATGAGAAAGGTTTGCTATGCTTTCACGGCTCATTATTCAAACGAATGTTTCGTTTCACTGTGACATTTAAAAACTAAAATTTAATAAGATATAGGTAATTTAGTAAGATTCAGGTTTTATTTTAGCCTAGCTTCTATTTATATTCCTATTTCTATCATCTTTGTCTTTGGATCTCACAGTTCCGGCCATTATGTTTCCCGAGGGATCGTGGCATTATGGAGACAAGCTGTTCTACATTAAGATTATAATTACTCATTAAGAACGTTTTACTCGTTTAACTCTGTTAATTGCTGTTTAATAATTCAATCTGTTTTAACGATGAAAATTCCCCAAGTGACAAAATGTTAAGTCGTCATCCTCGTCAACCGATAGACGCCTTCTGCTGGAACACGCTTAATCAAATTTAAATGTTTTTTTATTCAAATAACCTTTTGAGAGTGCTTTTGAATCGTCGACTGAATCTACTACTGGTTTAGAATATCAATCCTACCGAGAAGATCCGGCAAGAAACATGGTGGTTGCTTTTTTAAAAAAATTACATCGATCGAAACATTATATTCATTACATCGTTGTGTACATAAGTCTCCATCTCTCCCATGAGAGTGGAGGCCTGTGCCCAGCAGTTGTAAATGGGCTGTAGTGGTGGGGGTGGTACATAAGTAGCCACAGTCCTAAGCATTTCTGGAGCGAGTCAAAACCATGCTCTTTTATCATTTACATAATCTTCAACAGTAATCGGTTTCCACACAGCTTCGTATCGGAACGCTATATCGCTTGGTGGTAAATTACGTCATCAATCTGCCTAATCTCGGCTGATGGGCGAACGCGAAGGCAAAAGGGCTTATTTTACGTCATATTTTATGATCCCTTTGGCGTTAATGGCGACAATATGCAAAGTAAGAAAGGTAAAAATATTATAAGTTTTAGCAAAGTATGTAAGTATGTTTGTATTTATGTATGTTCCACTGTAGTGCCTAAACTAATCAATCAAATCAAATTAATATTTATTTATTCAAATTAGGTACACTGTAAACTTATTGACGTTCAATTACCTACTTATATGATGGTGATAATCAGTTACTAGAGCTAAACCAAAACTACGAGGAATCCAAACGCGCCCTGGTCTCAGAAGAGTCCCCAACAAACTCAGCCGGTTTTTGTTTTTACTTATCACCCTCTCACAAATCATCTTAAACTAAGGAACTATCAGAGCCATAAGAGCAAGTTATTGCCAAGCTCCCTTGTCATTTAAGTAATCCTTTACATGGTAATCTATACTTCTACGTATACTATATTATAAATGTGGAAGTTTGGATGGATGTTTGTTACTCAATCACGCCAGAACAACTGAACGGATCTGGATGAAATTTGGTACAGAGATAGATCAGTCTGGAAGAACACATATGCTACTTTTTATCCTGGAACATTAAAGAGTTCCCGCGGAAACCAAAAAATCCGAATCCACGGGGAGGATTTCCATGATGGTCGTAACCGTAATTACTAGGTAGTCTTCATGATAATATTAAGTTGTGCCTACGAGTATGATTGAATGTTCATTTTGCCTCAAATCACTACAACCATACAATTTTCTGAATTATTATGTTTCCGTCCAAGTTATTATCTAATACGCTACAGCTGTAATTCGATGGGTTAAAGAGGGGCTTTATTGGTGTTCTCATTAGGAATTCCGATGACGATTAGCCGATAGCGGCTGGTAAAATATTAATACGAAGAATACAACAACAGAGTGGTTGAATTACTTGAATGAATTGATTAAATGTCTGGTGATTTATAGGGTCAATAACAACGAAACTCTTAGATAACAGATGGAGGATTTCATCAGGATGCAGTCTAAGATGGTACGCGGGCTAACCTCTTAGAGGTATGGAAGTTATAATAAACACATACCCCTAATCGGTTTCTACATGGCATCGTACCAGAACGCGTAATCGTTTGGTGGCACGTCTTTGCCTGTAGGGTGGTAAATAGCCACGGCCGAAGCCTCCCATCAGGCAGAGCTGTGCAAAGAAGCTCAGAGACGACTATTTGATTGGTGCTAACTATACGTTGCTAAGCTATCGATGTGTCAAACCCACCAATACTTATTTTATAGGTAAGACGGTACGGACGGAAGTACGGCTCTTTATTTTATGGCTAAGATTGCTGGCCGCTAGTGGGTTTTATAAACATCCGAACTTAGCACATCTCTGGGTTTTATAGCAGCTTTATAATCACTTTAGTAGTTAATTTTGTCAGTTCTCTAAGAAAGACCTTTGCCAATTAATTACCAACGCCCCACAGATTAGAGTACCTAGGCCGTCGCTTATTTCGCCCGCCGGCCTATGAGAGTAGTCGCCGATTTCTCACGTCACCCGGACGTGGACTCGTGGGCTCGGGAGCGTATTGACTAGTCTAGCGCAAGCGACCTCCCATCCGTCCCAATGCCGCTTCGTCCGAAGATTCACAAGGTCGCCTTTACCCACGTTATCCTAGGTGACCGATAGAAGCTACGCGACACGATACAACGCCATACTTGTCTACGCGACAACATAGGCTACGTGAAAGGTCAGCTACTGTTTGAGTCTGTCGATTCGCGTCTTTGTCACTCACGTAGTACAATGGGTTAGGAAGACGCTGTCCTCCAATGTCTTCATTAGACGACTTCAGACGAGCACAACTCAATCTGAAAAAAAAGCTATGAGACTGAGAAAACTCGCAATATGATATGTCTGAATGCATTAAGTTTCAATTATAGTACAGACGACCAATCAACTTAACCTATGAAGTACCTAAAGATGCTCTGTTTTGAGGTCTTGACTTAGGTCAAAGCCTTCTTGAGCCGTCACGTCTAAATTAATTATAAAGTCTAGTACTAAGTAATAAATTGTTCTTTAGAGAATGTGAAATAATTAATTGATATTGAATCGAGATCGCAATAAGTTCACTGAATTCGTGCAATTATTATTTAATTAATCACTCTTGTTTTAACTAAATTGCTAGAGTTTTGGTAAAGAGACTTCGTAATTTAGATTATTTTTGAAGCTCATTTTAATTAATTATATTGAAGAAAATGCCTAGGAATGTTATTTCAAAGCATGTTTGTTTTACTTAACATGACATGACTTAAGTATACATTTTAGTATAGGTTTATACCTTTTACTGGTTATATATTGGAACGAAGTTCCTTAAGGAACGATGCGGAGGCGGCAAAAAACGTCCTTTATTGTTTATTGCTTCACTGTTAAGGTTTAATTTCGAATAAACTATACATAAAAATCTTATTCCACGCATTTTCGTTAAGGACGTTTTTTGCCGGCTAGGGTACCCCCCGCATCGTAGCTCCATAGCGCGGATAACGTGCTGTGTGAGGAGCCGCCATGAAGCTACGACGTTTTGAATATCACGCGATCGCTTGCCGGTAGCGCGCTGCCGCTGGCCGATGGTTAGTCTCGCGCATAAAAAGTACTCTGTGGTGGTGGTGTAACGCGCTGTTGTGAGTGAACGTCATCTTTGCGTGTTACGAAATTTTGCGTGCTGCAAGACATATCGCGCCTACCGGCCGCTCACACGCTTTCTTTTAGCAAGCGCGTTATAATATAGCATATTTAAAAGCATGATAAAAATGTATAGTTTATAGTCCGTAGCGTGCTATAGATTTATAGCAGTTTTGAACTACTCTAAATTCTGAGTATGACGCGAGAACTGGGCCATTTTTTTCATTTTTGAAGGTTCCATATTCTTAAAATTATTAATTAATCGAAAAAAGCAAAACATAGGAACATGACACGGACGCACATGAAGATTTTATGGTGCAAAAATATTTTCTCTATTGTAATTATGCACGGAGAAAACAGACTAATTCGATTGTATGGGGAAACCGCCCTGCCGTATCGTCTTAAATGTGTTTATATTAAATTATCTATGCCTGTCCTCTCATGTCAACTCCGAAATAAACTTACCTATCACAAAAAAGAGACAGCATCACATCATTTAACTAAATCGGTTTAGGCAGTGCTACACAAGTCGACCATAATCACTTAACTAACCTAAAATGCCAGTGTTAAACATAAAGCTAACCCTTTCTTATTCCCTGCAGAAAGGGACAGAACTGGATTTAGAGGTGTCATTTTATTTTAGAGATTGTGATATAGGTACAGAATTGGCCACACACTGTGGCTAAAATTGTTGAACACAAAACTAAACTAAATAAACTCTCTAAACAAAATTAACAGATCTTAGTCTACTGCTGTCCTCTTCTGAAGGAAACTTTATAAAATGGAGTAAGTCTGGTAAGTTTTTTACCCGACTGCGGAGCGCACATGGTTATGTGTTCATAAGTGTATATATACATATTTTTTGGTTCCTTGCAGGACAGATACAGCCTAAACGCGTGGACCGATTTTGATGATTCTTACACCAGTATAGATGCCGAATATATCTTCCGAGTTTCAGTGTGGAAGCCGAATTAATGAATAAACAAAATAGAAGCTCTAGAAGCTCTAGAAGCCATTACAAACACAAACAAACACAAAAAAAAAACAAATTAAAAAATAAAAGTCGATAGACTATGCAGGCGAGGCGGGTATCGATGAAAAGGTCTTGTTTTAGATCGATGACTGTATGCTGTGTGTCTGCCTGGTGGTAGGTTTTGGCCGTAGCTAGTTACCACCCTACCGGCAAAGGCTGCCAAGCTATTTAGCGTTCCGCTACGATGCCGTGTAGAAACCGAATAGGGGTATGGGCTTTATAAAACTGCCATTCCCCTAACAGGTTAGCCCGCTACCATCTTAGACTGCATCAACACTTACCATTAGGTGAGATCGCGATCAAGGGCAAACGTGTAGTGAATAAAAAAAAAGAAAGTCTGTATATCACATGCCATACATATACTATACCTACCCTCCTACACTGAGGTGCGTATTTGGCATGCCTATACCAGCAATTTGCACGTTGTAGTTTCCATCCCCATATGGCCACTGATTGCCGAGCCGGCCATTTTGTTCGCTACATCGCCCCCGAGGGACGCCATTCATCTCTGTAGTCTGTACTAAACCGTTACACAATATATTGTGCGTGCAGCAATTCTGTTGAACACGGATGTTGGGTATTAGAAATTTTATGATTTTTATCAGATGCATCGACCCAATTCAGTAATTGGATGGCTACTTTATTCCAGCCGATTGCGCTGGATAAGCAACGTTAATCGAATTTGGTTGGTCATTTATTGGATGACCAAATTTAGTAAGTCGTTGGTTCCATGTCTCGGAATTTCGGAAAACAGGCTACTTGACAAACACAAAACTTTTTGAATTGAAACTTCTTTAGAATCGTTGTGATTTGGAAATTCGATAAAACGAAAACGCGACACTCTAAAGAGACAAACATATTCTTATTAGGATTTAGCTTGTGAGAGAATGAGAATGAGAATGAGAATGATTATACAAGTTATATTTATGTCATTCCCTCGTAGGCTACTTTTCTGAAGTTTCACTTCTGCCGTGTGCACACACACTTTTTTATTCAAGTGGACAACAAGTGCTTTTGAATAGTTGTTGCTCTTTATTTTTTTTTTTTATTAATTTACAATTCACATCAATGTGTAGATTATACGCTGTCCTTAGTACCTATAATAAGCTTTTTTCAGGACCATACCTTTAATGGATTTCTTAAATTAGTGTGAAGGCAAATTATATTATTGGCTATAGTTCCTTTGTTAACCACTAGGTAGGGACTTCTTGGTACGGAAACTAAAAAAATTACAAAATCTGAAATTCGTGCCAAAAGCCGTGTGCAGAAACCAGTTAAATTATAAATGATTTATTTATTTCACGTAGGACAACTTGAGTCACGATGATACGTTAAGACTTCACCGGATGTGAAAGCTGATTCTACTGAGAAGAGCCGGCAAGAAACTCAGCAGTTACTCTTTTCTTAAAAAAGTAGAAGGTTACAATATGTAATCAATACAACACATACGTTACAAGTATTACACTGACATGTGGGTCACTGGATGCGAGGCCGATTGCTTCCATGCAACTTTCATCGATAGTGTAATAATCTCGACCTAACAATAATGATGTTTAACAGTCTTTAAATGTATGTAATTGCAATGTATGCTATATCATAACAACGACTAAAACATAAGCGCTCGGGCTCCAATCTAATAATGCGCTCATAAATTTCAAAGCGTTGCGGTTCCAACCACTCTAGCAGCTTAACAAATTCTAATGCGCCAATAATTATGTCAACCAAAATAATATTACGAACTTTATAATGTGATAAAACCTTTTCAAAATGTTTCGCTCTAGCAGAATAATTTAATTTGGACATCAAAAGCTTTATTAATGCATGTGCACCTGTGTCAGTATAAACTACTAACTATGACTCCTGAAAAAAAGCTTATGATACTTTTGTAGATTACATTAACGATAAAAGAAGGATTTGACTCGCTCCAGCAATGAATAGGACTGCGGTTACTTATGTACAAATGCTTTACTTATTTAAAATGCTCTTGCTGGTTCTACTCGGTAGGAACGGCATTCCGAACCAGTGGTAGATTCATTCGACTAATCAAAAGCACTTGTAAAAAGTCTACTTGAATAAAAAATTTTGATTGACTTTTGATTTTGATTGAATTGCGATGTTACCTATTGGCAACACAATTACACACAAACACAATATTCATAGATTATTAAATAAAGGGCCTGCCAAAAGATGTGATTTCCACGTCTCTTGTAAATTTTATGTTTGATAAACATTTTAAACTATTTTGATGACGTCACAACTATGTATTTAATACAAAATTCCATACTGGAAGTGAGTTTTTTAATTTAACATTTTTCTTTAATTGATACTTTAACATGATTATCAAACTAAAAACTAACAGAAAATATTAATTTAAGGTCTTTTCACCTTTTACCGGTAAACTAGAAATAATAATTTTATTATTATACTTATCCCATATTAGTATAATATTATACTTAGTTACTATGAAATACTATGGACACTACATTAAGACCAGCGTAATAAATGATTATTATCTAAATATATAAAAGGAAAAGGTGACTGACTGACAGATCTATCAACGTCCAGCTTTAACCACTGGACAGATCGGGCTGAAATTTGGCACACAGATAGCTTTTATGACGTATGCATACGTTAAGAAAGGATTTTCGAAAATTCAACCCCAAAGGAGGTAAAATAGGGGTTTGAAATTTGCATAAAAATCTAACTTACCGTGAGCCAAGCTGCGGGCAAAAGATAACTACTATATTATACTAATAATTTTGTAATAAGAATCATCACGAGTATAGTTAGTTGCCTACTATGAAAGGCCAGCGTTATAAATTCGATAATACCGCGAGAATTAACAACTCTAAGCCGGGTATAGCTGGATTATAATTAATACAGCATGTTTGCGGTTAGAAAATTAACCAATAGCGTCATAGGCAGGTGCTTGCTATAGTTAGATATCTGATAGTGACATGTGATGTGGGCTGTGGCCTTAAAAGAATTCACGGGTTCGGTTCTAAACTGGGTAGTACGCCATAGCCCACCACGCTGGCTGAATACGTATAGGCAGACATCACACACTCTAAGGCATGCTTTCTATGCATTTTTCTTCACCGTTGAACAAGTTATATTTAATAAGAGCTTAATAACCACATTGTTCTGATGAGTAAGTAAGCCCGGATTCGAACCCCAGTCCGACCGAATAGAAGTAAAAAGTCTTAACCACCTAGGTTGTCACGGCTTAACGACATGGGAGCCGTTCTGCATTATATAGCATTTAACGCATATCAGTCGATTGCGATTGTTAAGCAACGTTGACCCAAATCAGTAACTGGATGGGTGATCGAATTCGGAGGTTAAAATTTGGCCTTTCCGTTTCCTCCATGACTCAGAGAGCACGTTAAGCCGTCGGACCCGATTATTATCACTAACATCTGATAATAATCGTTTCAAAATCCTTAAAGTTTAATTAATACTCTTACTCGAGTCGTATGCGGAAGGACGTGGGAGCCCACTGCGTCATTATTGTCCTAAAAAAAACTACTACCTTATGCGAGCGACAAGACCGCCTTATTGTACCTACTTATTGTTGATTTCTTGTTTGTATCATGTTTCTTTGTATATTAGTGGTGTACAATAAAGTATATACATGCAAACATACCATAATGTTAATAGTGGGAAGGGATCACTACCCTCAGTAATGAGAAATACGATTCAGAGAGAAGAGACACTCAATTTGATGGATTGCTGGACGTGCTGAGATAGCAAGAAAAGGTAAAACCTTAACTTAAGCCTTAATAAATGGACTGATCCTGATGAACACACAAAACTGATTAAATACGTCTGTAAGAAGCCGAATGTAAGAATTCTAGTGCCTAGTTAGTGCCCTATAACATATTAATATATTTAGAATGAACTCCACATATGACATACATACTAATATTAGAAATGCGAAAGTGTGTGTCTGTCTGCTGCGCTTTCACGGCCCATCTGTTCAACCGATTTTGATTAAATTATGTATAGGGATAGTTTCTATACCGGGGATAGGACACAAGCTACTTTTTATCCTGAAAAATTAAGGAGTTCCCGCGGGAATCCAAAAAACGTAAACCACGTAAACGAAGTCGCGGGCATCATCTAGTATTATTATAAATGTGAAAGTGTGTATATCTATCTGTCTGCTACGCTTTCACGGCCCAACTGTCCAACCGATTTTGATTAAATTTGGTGCAGAGATAGGTTACATCCGGGGAAGGTCATAGGCTACACCGGAAAATCAAAGAGATCCCGCGGGAATCAAAAATATCAATCCACGCGGGTAAAGCCGCAGGCATAACAATTCTAGCGCCTAGTTGGCACCTCAAGAAATAAATCTAAAGAGATTTAGCGCAAGGAATATTAGACGAAGCCGTACAAGCTCAAAGTCAGAGGGTATTTTTCACTCGGTGTACAGTGACTTGGTTTAATAACACGTATTCAATTGTATTTAATACGGGAATGTGTAAAAACTGAATTAGTTTTTAAAATAACTAATTTTTAAGTAAGTTTCACAAACTAATGGTACCAACTTAAAAGTAATAAAATATTATTACAATATTTTCATCGGTTTTTTCGTAAAGTGTGCAAAATTTTGATTTATACACACATTGACATGTAAAGATTTGGGGATTATAAGGAAATTATAAGACTTTAAGTACTATTGCTAATCAAAATCTAATAAATTATATGCAATAAAGATATTAAAAAGCGCGTAAAAATTTTAAAGAAGACAAAACTAGGGATTGAAAATGAATTAACATCGATTTTAACAGATTTTCAATCTTAAAATTAAATTTAATACAGTCATTTCTTAAAAGTAAACCTGCCATAGAGCTGCAAAATATAAAAAAATATCTTAAATATTATACCGTCATATCATCGCTGCCAAAACATGACAGTTTGGTAATGTTTGGTATCATGTCGTAAACATGTAAAATTTAAATGTGGAATTAAGTAAAATATAAATTTCAGTGTTGTATTATACAAATACGCTTATCTTTGTTAATATTCAAATTACAGTGTCTGAAATATGAAAGTTAAGTGTTAATAAAAGTAAGAACTACTTTTGATTTTTTCAGATCTAAGCTCAATGATAACAAAAACCAGCCATAAATAAACTCAAACAGAAATGCATGCTCCTGTGTTAAAAAAATGTCATTTGATAAAAATTCAATTCTTCATGGTTTTAATGATTCTATTCTCAATGTACCTTTTCGTGTCATATTCGTTAGTACAAACAGTGAAGAAGAAAACAGCCAATCACAAAATCCGTGCCCAAAACTCAGCAGTGAACTTACCAAATGTCGTGATGCATTTGGATTTAAAGGGCTCCCCACCGAAGCTCAGTTACCTGAAGAGTCTTTTGCCACAGCTTCAAGAGCTTGGAGTAACTGGCTTCTTAATCGAATATGAGGATATGTTTCCATATGATGGTGTATTAGCAAATTTGAAAGCGAAAAACGCGTACAATAAATCTGAGGTACGTATACCATTTTTTTTAATTGGAAGGTAAACCTTGTTTACGCTTGGTGCTAAACCTCAGAGGACCTTTTAAAATATGTTTGCCAAAGTCACGATGTAGTATGAGATGGGATAGAGAAAATATATTGTACATTTTACTACTACATCCATACCCTTAATCGGTTTGTACGCGGCAAACTAACTTGATATTGGTAATACATGAATCGCTTAGTAGCTACGTGTTTTAGAGCATAGGGTGGCAACTAGCCACAGCCAAAACCTCCCACCAGACTAGACCTGAATAGAATAGACTGACAGTTGACGCAGCAATATTTTAGTATTTTTTTGCTTTTCAGTTGCAGAATTTTCTAAAAATGGTTGTAAATTTGGGCTTCGACGTAATTCCGTTAATCCAGACCTTTGGTCACATGGAACATGTCTTGAAGCTTGAAGAGTTCAAACACTTAAGGGAATTGCCACGTCATACGAAAGTCATCTGCCCTAGCAAACCTGAAAGTCTAATACTGATCAAGAATATGCTAAATCAGGTTTGGATAAATATAGCTTTTTTAAAACAGGAGGCGTGTGGAAATAATTTCCGTAATAGCAATAAGGTCTTTTCACATGTAGGCATTCAGAACCGAAACTGAATTAGATCTCGTACTAGTAAAAGGAGAAACAACGTAATCTTAATAGTGGGACATTATGTTACCTAGTAACCTCTGTTAGTGATTACTACTAAGATACTTCACTAGTGGACACCACTACAGTAGGCCTTGTTGAATTTAACTTTTTAAATGGCAAACACAAAACAATTTTGGTGCAATATTTATTGAATGAATGATTTATAATTCAAACATCCATCCACTCATTTTATTCATATTGTTACAAATTGCCTCAAAGTCAAAGTTAAAAGATTTTAAGACGTGATGGTGATAAATAACTACCGTATCATAAAACTAAAGCTACGAAGATTTTGAACGCGCCCTGGTCTGAGAAGAACCCACAACAAACGCAGCTGGAGTATTTTAGTATCGTTAAATGAATTACTAATTTTACTAAGCCTTTTATGTTTTCAGGTGATCGAATTCCATCAAAATATTTTCCCCCTAAATTATTTCCACATTGGATCCGATGAAGTCTACTATATAAAGAAATGCAAGCAATGTTTGCAACTCAATCAAACAAAAGCGTAAGTACATATACCTATATTTTATTAGAAATTCTCAAAGACCAAACAGAATTTACGTAAATTAATCTTATTCGTAAATAATACAGATTTATTTGTGACTTCAATCAACAATTTTACTTTTGAACGCTTTGCTAATAAAACAACAATCTCATTGGCATATGCCGTTAGACCTGTTTTTTTGGTAGTTCAGGCCTGCTGGTAGGTTTCGGCTGCAAATTCTTGTTACCCTACCCTAACACGGAATGAATTAGAAAATAGTTTTGCGCTCTGATTTCCAAGTATAAGATGACAAAAAATTTACCCTTTGCTTCCATAAGTGTCCACTTTAAAATAAAGGCCATTATTTGTGCATTCCAAGCTATGTAAATGAATTCAAATTTTATATGGGTCTATTGTATAGTTACATCGACAGACAGCCACACAGAAAAAAGACAAAAGGATCTAATAGACAAAGAGGCAGACGTCTATAGGCGTAGAGTAAGGTCTCAGGTATACCATGACAACCGACATTACTCAGTCAGTTATAATCAATTGTTTTTTAACTTTCAGAAATATATTTATCAAACACGTGAAATCTATAACCGACTTCGTAAAGGAAATAAGCCCACAAACTGCAGTATTGATGTGGGAGGATATGCTACGAAGTATGTCGATAGCTGAATGGAAAAATGTTAAGAATTTGAGGGTAGAACCAGTATACTGGAGTTACCAACCAATACTAAAAGTATCGCATGTAGCTTTAAATATGTATCATAAAAAATTCGAGAATATATGGATAGCATCCGCATTCAAAGGTGCTGATGGTATAAATTCAACAATACCTGATATAAAAAAACGGTTTTCGAACCATTTGAGTTGGATGGAGCTTATACAGAACTACAAATTTGGTGGTGAAGAAGACATCTACAGTTTCAAAGGTATAATTTTGACAGGATGGTCGAGGTACTTCCACGGTTCACCGCCTTGTGAGTTGCTACCTGTTTCTATACCCAGTTTATTCCTTAATTTGGTGCTAATCCAGCGTTTTAGGCGCGGCAACAATTGGATTCAGTGTGACAGTCTCAGTGACTTTTTTAACAAAAATTTAAATGATGACTTCACCGGGTTATTATACTGCAGTAATTCTATTGAAATTGACTACTTTGATATCGATCAATGCTATTTTGATGGGAACGATCTTTATCAAACTCTAATTCACTGTGACATGTTCACAGCTTATATTTCAACAAATATTAAAGACATACTTGAAAAAAACCCAGCTTTCTACCGTAATGATATCGATTTAGACGATCATTACGTCGAATGGCGTAAAAAGACTCTTAGTGAGTTACTGACTTTAAAAGATACGATGGTTAAAAAATTGTCTCGGTATTATGATAAGGATTTTGTTACTGAATATGTCAATCATAAGTTGATGTCTTCGAAACAAATGATGAATAACTTGTTGAATTCAAGCGTTAAACCTGCTGTATGGGTGATACGCAGGAATAGCTGATGTACTAATGAACAAAAATAGCTAAAGTCATAACCTTGTCTTCCTAGTCGAGTAAATTAGTTTTGTGTCTAGACTTTCAGATGAATCAATGGACAGTGGTGATTAAAATACATAATTAAAGAAACAAGTTATACGACCCCTTAAGCTGATAGGATATTATTATTTAGATTTAATTTATAAGAACATAAAATGTTTTAAACTACAACGTACGTAAAAACGTACCTACTTGTGGAGGAATGTATGCATCAAATTCTCCACATAATCAAAGACAAGTTTATTTTAATTAATGCCAATTGTCAATTAATCGTTATTATTATGAACAGTAAATTATAAAAAATAATAAATCCATTTCTTTTAATAATTCTTGATTTATTTAGCCCTCACCTAAAACTTTTGCATCATCCGACAACAAATAATCAACATACAAATAATTATAAAGAAATATATATATCCAAATAAACCAAAGATAGCCAATTTTTTTTATAAGAACGCATATCCAAGACTGTATTAATAGTTGGGGAGAAAAACGTACAAACGAACTTAAACTTACCCAAGGGCTAGTGTATTGTGAACCGGCCATAAATCTGTCAAGATAATGTAAACATCGTGAAAGACAAAACATAAATTATAATAGGTAGGTACGTAATCACATTCCAAGAGCGTACGTTTTCTCAATAATAATGAGATTATCTCCTTATTATGATTACGAAAAGCTCTTATCTTATAATAGGAATAACGGTTTTTATTGTTATAAAGATACAAATCTTTTTGTGCCTAAGTTTACGATTGGGATAAAATTATATCAGACAGTTTGGCAAGAGGAAGCGCCCGTTAGCACATAGGTATAGTTCCTTAAGCGATAATGGCATCAACGGGAAACTTTGAGAATAGTTATTGAACGATTATATTGCCGTCCTCGCTATTGAAGCGCTTTGAGGCTACAAGACTTTTCGGATTCGTTGTCCAACTACCTCGGAATGTATTCTAGGTCTAGTTATGGGGTCATTGTCCAGCTTAAAATAATAATTGGACAGCCGCCCTGTATTATCACATGGTTAGACATTGTAATAGGACCGATGACCGCGAAATGAATAAAGACATTATTTTATTTAACCAAAATGAAATGCAAAAGCAAGGCGTATATAATAATCATACAATGAAGAAAGGAAAATGTATCGCTGCAGTGTTACCAGCGCTCAAAGATAAAAGATCACATTTTGCAACAATAGCTTCATTTTAATTCCATGAAAGTGCTGCGGGCCATAATTTCGCCGTAATGTCTTGAGTATAATCAATCAATGTGTAATGCTGCTGCGATAAAAGAACCTTTCAAACACGGGGAAATAGTACATTACATCGCGAGACCGGGAAGTACGCGTTTTCTGGTCGAGTGTTATTTAGGTCGGTTATATACGAGACCAGAAATGCTCTCCCGGTCGAGGTGTGTATAGTGCTTTTCTAAAAAATGAAACAAGTGACTTTTTTTTAAATATATTTTTTTGCGCTGTGAGTGCTGAACGCGTAATACGGTAGAGTTCCAAATTTAAACTATTTAGGCCAAAGAACATTATAACAAGTTACAAGATATTCAGGAAGAAAGATTCCAAATTCAAACTTATGATATGTAATGAAAATACATACATTCTTTACTGGCCTAGGCCGGGAAGTTTAACTTTCGAACTCATTTACAGGGTATGAAATGTGCACATTTCATATAATTTTTTAGAAAATGTATTTTTCTTTACACAGGCTGCTTGCATACGTGGCGCTTACTGAAAAAAAATCAATGCTATTGACATCAATCATTATCGTCCCAACCCACTGTATCTTTGATTTGATTTATTTATTTACCAGATGATGCCCGAGACTTCGTCCGCGTGGATTAAGGTTTTTTGATTCGAGCGGGATCTCCTGAATTTACCGGGGTAAAAGGTAGCATACGTCCTTTCCCGGGATACAACCTATCCCTGTACCAAATTTCATCCATATCATTTGAATAAGTGGGCCGTGAATGCATAGCAGACAGACTTTCGCACTTATAATTAGTTTAGATTTCTTGGAGTAGGTCAACTTATGTTAATTGAAATAAATAAATAAATCAAATCAAATCAACAAATTTTATCGGATCTCTTATCAGAATGAGAAGCTTTTAAGCTAAACTAACATATCCAAATGCTATGTTAGGATAATCGTTAGTATTCTATACTTTTTTCTCGAGTGACTGTATATCATACGAGGAAAAGAGATTCTCTATTTATATTATCCTAATAGCATCTAGATACGATAAGATACGATAGTACTCTATGCTACACACTACGCTGGAGACTCTACACACCTTTGAGGACGTTGTGAAGATCTCTCAGGTATGCAAGGTTTCATTTGCATGGACATAGACACAACAAATATAAGTGAGGGTTCATTCGCTGTTTAAAGCTAGTGATGGTTTTTTTAAACGCACAACTCCGATAAGTTATTGGCACGTACCGGGTGTCGAACCCCTAACAATGCCTGAGTATCAATCTATATGTAATACTCTGTAGTCACCTTTGCTTGGAGTCTGCAGCAAATAAAAGGGAAAAGCAAAGAGCCATTCAAATACAGGTAAAAAGGAAAAATGTAAGCTGCCTACACGCGTGGCGTTTTTAAAGCCTATGAAAACGAGCGGTTATCTATGGTCCCCATAAAGCGAATGGAGATTGAAAAAATTGGACCAGTCTCATCGTTAAGTAAATTGATTTGTTTCTTTTTAGTTTGACGGCGCAGTGGTGAGCGCTATCTTATAGTGGGAGGACCCGGATTCGATTCGATTTGGGAATTTATAATATCTGAATTTTCTCTTATCTAATTTAGTGGGCGGTTTCGGCCGTGGCTAGTTACCGTCCTAGTAGCTAACTAAGTAGTAGCTAACTAAGCAATTCAGCGTCTCGGTACGATACCGTATATAAACCGATTAGAGATGTGGGTTTAATATAACTGCTGTAACCCTAACAGGATAGTTAGCCCGTTACAATCTTAGGCTGCGTTATTACTTACCATTCGTTGAGATCGCAGTCAAGGGCTAACTTGCAGTGGAGTAGAAAACTAATCTGCAATCAGTTTTGTAAACTGGCACACAGCTGCAAGCGCTCAAAACGCAAGTGTGTACCCAGCCTAACCTGAAATCTGATCCAGACAGTCGCTAAAGCCCCGGCTGGATTGCAGGCCCATAATTAAATTGTTCGAAGCTTTTGAGTCAAACAGCATACGTCCTTCCCATTAGCCGTAACAACGAAACGTGTTGAATGGACGTTTCTGGCGATACATAGTGGGATTTTAAGGAAAAATTCATAATTTCGCATGGACGTAGACGGGGGCATCTACTAGCTATAATATATTTGGCACCGTTTCAAAATATGAGCCTGCTTCTCTAATAAAATATAAATGCAAACATAAAACGTAAAAACCTTTATTTACACACACAACAACAAACATCAATATAAAATCTTGTATAATATTATTTATATAAAATCACTCGTTACATAATTCCTATTCATCACACAATACGTATACTAACCGGGTTTTCAACTATTTTACCTTGTCTTTGAATCATCTTCTATAGTTTCTTTACTTCTATTCTCTTCTGATTCGGCCTTAGGTTTATGGATAGCGGGAACCTCAATAGGAGGTGGTGTCATTGGAACTAAGCTACCATCTTCTTCTGCTACCTTCAAACCAATAGTAGCCCCAAGTTTGGCACTTGCTTGCTTAAATGTATCCGACAATTTCACTTGTACAACATTAATGCACATAGAAGTTAGTGCAAGTCCAAATACTAAATACAAAATAGACGCCATCATAAACATTGGATGATCAGGGACCATGTCTCCTAAACCAATGGTCGACATTGATATAAAAACGAAGTAAAAAGACTCGAAGAAGTCCCAATTCTCCCAAAAGTTGTAGCCTACAGCACCAATGATTATATAAACTACCAAGATAAATATAGCTACAGATATTGGTAAATTGAATTCGTCATCTATTTCAAAAACAGATGGAGCTGGAGTTTCTGGTTCGGTTTCGTTTTCGAAGTCTCTAGGAAGAGTGCCGGGTTTCGGTGGTAGTGGTGGTGGTACATCACTAGACTTCCTCTCCAAAGGTGGAGGTTTATCACCATCGGGCATCGGTGCTCCTTCTATGTCTTCCTCCGTAAATATCTGAGAAGGCCGGCGCACGACGTCGTAGAAGGTATTGAGACCTTTCATTACTTCCTGAAATAGAAATTGTATCACGTTCTTATTTTATAGCGAAAGAAAATTCTGGGGCTATACTGCCAACACTTAAAGCCATATTGTTTCATAATTGTTGACTTTCGTGTTTTAGAATTGTAATCCTTATTTTAGGAACGTCAAGGTACGTGAAATCACACTGTCATTTTGAGTAATATTGCTTAAGTATTGCTATAAGTGTTAGCAGCACTTACAATACTTTAAGCATTGGCCATCAGTGATTTGATTGGTTTTCGGAAGCTAGAAGCTACGATTTGATTAATATTTTAAAGTCGGTAGCATCGAAAGGCGAAATTTTACTTGACGATTTCTTCATTCGCTAACTCGAAATTTGGATGCCAGTACATCTCCATATGCCAGAATAAGTTGTAATTTTGATACCATATGCACACTGTAAAAATCGCCGAAATTCGATATAGTATTAAAACGGGTGCTTTTGACGCTTATATCAAGCGCATTCAGTTGATAAAAATTTCGATATGACATCGATATGATCATACTAGTATTATAAAAGCAAAAGTGTGTTTGTTTGTTGGTTTGCCCTTCAATAACGTCGCAACAGAGCAACGGATCGACGTGATTTTTTGACTGGGTATAGTTGAGGACGTGGAAAGTAGCTAGGGCATCAGCTAGATCACATAATTGCTGAAATTTGTATTGCGTGTGCTTTAGCCCTTAAAAAATTCTAAAAGTGTAGAAACATTATAAAGCTCGAAGCGATATCATTATTTATTCCTGTGAAAGGCCACGGAGTGCTTTGTTTCATCCCTAAAAGGAGTAATTTGAAACATTTCCTGGAAACAAGATAAGACGAATTTTCTCTGATAACGTAGGTAGGTATAAAAAATGTAAATCTGTACCTGTCTGTCCGTATGTTACACGCTTTCAGGGCGCTTTCACTATATATATATATACCTATGTATTAATATATACCTATGTATACACCTATAATAATAGTCTGGTGGGAGGCTTCGGCAGTGGCTAATTACCACCCTACTGGCAAAGATGTACCACCTAGCGATTTAGCGTTCCGGTGCGATACCGTGTAGAAACCGCCTAGGGTATGGGTTTATTATAACTGCCATACCCCTAACAGGTAAGTTCGCTACCATCTTAGACTGTATCATCGCTCACCATCAGGTGAGATCGCAGTCAAGGGCTAACTTGTAGTGGACTAAAAACATACAATATTTTTACCTGCATATGTGCCGTTCGTCTAACTCGTCTGCAACTTCGTGTATAATAGAACCGTCGAATGAACGCCCAGAAGAACTTAATGATTCTTGTGAACAGCTTGCCGAAGTCAGCCAGAACGATCAAGAACAGCGGTATTCCAATAATAGCGTAAGCTATCGTGGCAACCCGACCGTAGGTTGTCTTAGGAGCTATGTGACCGTAACCTGGAATTGAAAAGATCTAGCATTATTTAAACAAGCCACATTATTATTATATTTATTAAATTAATTAGCCAAGCATCTGTGAACAACAATGTTAATTCGATCGCACACTGTCTAAGCTAAATTGATAGATCTAAAACTAATGCTTATTAGGAACATCGTGAAAGACAAAAAATTCAGACCTGCCAATTAAGATTTGTTAAGAGCTTTTATACAATTGAAATAGTCTCAATGAATTTCCAAATAAATAGAAATTTTTATGCACACTAGAAATTAGAGGCACAGAAAAACATTTGCTTATTCTGCTTGGTAACGGAATAAGTTTGATATTTTGGTTGTTTTATGTATAAATTAATGCCATAATTAAATGAAAGACATTCCTTTTATATTCCAGATGTATTTTAATACACACATTTGGGTAAATACACAAATAAAGTTGCAAGTATAATGAGCTTTATATTTATACTTAAACTTATAGGTTATAAAATGCAATGGGTTAAAATAATTAGACATTCAGTACCTAATAAACTGTTACGAATATTAACAATGATAGTCTCGTAATCATTGATAACACAAAATATACTGCCATACTACACACATTTACAAAAAAGAGACAGCAACATGTTTGTACACCATAAGATTATCAGGCTTAGTTCATCTCCCCTTATTTATAAAAAAAAATGTATCTTACCAATAGTCGTCACCAATGTCATACAATAGACAAACGAATTCATAAAATTCCAAGATCTCTGCCCACTATAAGACGTTACTCCAGCTTCATGCGCTGTATGCAATTGATCCTCGAATTCATACAGTTTCTTCCTTGCCATAGACTTCCAATCTTCTTCCCTGAGGTAATGGCTCCCACGCCAAAGACTTTCAATGAAATCCCTTTTCACATTTCTTGTGCTACACTTATAAGCGTTTTCAAAAGATCCTTCCAAAGCTTTGAACATCATTCCACCTAATCCACACATTATAATTATCAAAAATAGATCGCATATACATCTATTTCTAAGATATGTTATCTTATCGAATTCTGCTTTATATTCTTGCTTAAATTCTTGCCAATTTGCTAGTAATTTCCACCGTGATCGTGTTATTTTTTTGGTTTTAATATCCTTGTTTTTTTCTGGTTTTTTAACTGCAATTTCTTTATCAAATTTCTTTGATAAGGTTTTATCTGCAATTGATCTTTTTCTCAGCACGGACCTTGGTGCAGATTCTGCTTTTTGGTCAAGTTCTTCAGTAGAAAATATGTCACTCTCATTTCTGCTTTCTCTTTTTCTTAACTGATTAAGCTTACGAGTTAATTCAGCTGATCGTTCGAGTAAATCGAATTCGTATTCATTTTCACTTGGTGAAGAAGAATAAGAACTAGATGTGTACTCGGATTGGCTTGCATCTACATAACCGGAACTGTTTCTGCTATGCTTTTCGTGATCTAGATTGACTTTGGATTTTGTCAAACCTGATAAAATTTCTCTATCGCTAATAATTTGTATAGTTTTTGGACATGATATACCTCTCGTTTGTCGCAAATTAACTGGAGTTTTGTTGGGAGTTTTCAAAGTTCTACTATGTTGTTTATACTCCGTTGGTAATCGTGGATCTTCTTTAGGTATTGACAAACTCCGAGCTCTAGCTTTTTGCAATAACTCTATTATTTCCCGACTAGTTTCACTCATTCCTGTTCCTGTTTTATCAAGCCTTCTTGTGTCTTCAATTCTTTGAACAGAATGAGATCTATTTTCTCTTGGCGATCTATTTTTTATAAACCGTCGCGGTATTGGTACAACCTTACGTCTCGCCTCACCAGCATTAGCATCTTGTTGATTTATTTGATCTTCACTCATTTCACTTTCGCTAGTTTTACTCTGTAAATATTATTATGAATAACTGTAATTAGTAAATCTTCATTGTGTGTTCAATGTCTGTAATTACATGATATTTAGTGTTCTTTAACATTTTAGGGAGCTAATTGGAAATATAAACCTAAGAATAATATAATTAATATAACCACTAGTAACTTTAAATAGAAACGCACCACAAATCTTGATGATGATTTGCTTCTTGCTGGCTTTACAGGTGGCACTTTAGTTTGTGTTTCTGTTGCTGATTTAGGGACCCCTTGCTTTACGACGACTGGTTTAGTATCTGATTTTTTACTTGGAGTCCTCACAACTCTTTGTCTTACGTCTACCACTGGTTTTTGATCTTGAGTTAGTTTTTTACTTGGGGTTCGTTCAACTTGTATTACTTTTGTAACAAGCTCTCCTGGCACAGGTGGAGGTTCTGACTTGTTTACTTTTTTTGCCTCTTTTTCTGTAACTATAGGTTCTTCTTTCTTAACAGTTTTAATAGTTTTAGGTTTATCGCTCATTTCTTTACTTATTTCATCTGGATATACCATTTCTTCTAAATTTTTTGCTGTTGCTGGAAAATTTTGAGGAGAATCTTTTCTTGTAGGAGACACTGGAGGAGATAAAGAGTTTCTGGACTCCAGTTTATCCTGAGGTTCTAATGTTATTGAATTTCTTCGATTTAGGCCATCATCTTTAGGACTTATAGAATAAGTCGTACTTAACAATTTATTATCGGGATCAATGAAACTTCCTTTTCGTCTCAAATTACACATATCTTCTTTGTCCGGTAAAGCAAACGGTGAAATACTCCTCCGTCTACGTTCAGTCGCTTCTTGTGCTCTAGCCTCTAGAATTTCATCTGTGTCCAAGTCATACACAGGATCCTTGGCATTGGCTTGTTCTTGAACTAAACGTTTCATTTCTTCATACGTATTATCGGCTTCAATTTCCCTTGACGTACGTTGTGGCTGATTTTCTTCATCATCTGATGTAGTGTCTTCATGGGGAATATTAGCTCTCCCTGGCTCAGGAGTTTTTTCGCGGTGTCTCGGGTTCTGGCGATTTTTTGATAAATTCCGTCTCTTTCTCATGGACATTGACTGTTGATATGATTCGTCCTCCATATCGTCACGTTTGTTTTTAATCGGTGAAAGTGTTTGAGTTCCGGATTTTATTCGTTCGGGAACTTTAATTGATACAACAAAATCGGAATCAGATTTTTCATCAGTCATCCTGGAAATATAAAAAAGCACTTGATTTATAGATAGTTAAATCTAAATCAGATCTTTACGGCACATTTACTCAAACTAAATAGATAAAAGTCATCATCATAGTATTACAACTACATATTTGGCAATACAAAGAGTAGTAGAGAGTCTTCTGCCAATAAAATTCAGTGTTGACATGACATTAGGGTGAGAACAAATCCAATAAAGATAATAAAATACACTCACCATCAAAAATTGATCCATAATCACATTGGGGTCACCATCTATTAAAAGAATCTATTTGCAGCAATCCGTCGTCCAAAACGTAAACAAACATTTAAAATTGAAAATCAAATAATTTTTTGGACGGTATAATGTTCAGTTTTAATACTTTACAGAAACTTTTAAGGGTAATTCGTGAATATATTTGTATTGTTACGTAGGTATGAAATTAAAGTAAGTTTTCTGTGTAAACGTTTAGAATGCGTGGAGACCGAGCTGAAGTGCGCCAAGATGGTGGGCACTGTTCCAAATTTAAAACAACTACAGCTACGTTTAGCATGTTTGCGTGGTTAAAAATATAAACTGCAGAAACCAGGTAGTCTTGACCTATGCAAAGAAAGCTATCTGTTTGATTTCATCTCATTACGAGGGGTCTTTTTTTATTTTATCCTGCAGATTATTTACATTTCGATTTATTTATAAGAATCATTATCTATTTATAGAAAAACTAGTCGAAAGCATAAATTCTTACCTATACCAAACATAATGTTAAGATATGGTTGTAAGCTTTTATTTTACTCTCATTAAACCTAGTTAATAAATTTCTTTGTTTCTTGGTTTACATATTATTGTCAGCAATAAAGAGTAATCTAATTAAGTATCATTATAACTAAGGTAACTGCAATTTTTTCTCGTTAATTACTTAAGATGATTTGGCTGTTGTGTTCATCTTTACATGTACATGATACAAAGTAATATATTATTAAAACAGGACTCCAAAAGTGTTTTAAAGACCCAAGACTCTTAAAGTTCTATTGTTTAGATGGCAAAAGTATTAAATGCAAAGTAAATGCTTTGTTTGATGCAGTAATGTATCTGCCCTTAAACTTGCAGAGGGCATTAAAGGCATGGACAAACCGACCTGGACGTTAGAAACTGCGCTGTTATAGTCGCGTATGATCGGTGTCGCACTGGTACATCGCACGCTTTTCTGGCATTATTCTACGTGAGCGATAAACGCGCAATGCGACTCGATACGATGCGACGCGAGAGTAACAAACTACACCTTCACGTGCTCTACATTTTCCCGTAGATAATTTTGTCATTTTCTATGGAGTCGTATAGCGTTGCGTTGCTACGCGTCACTTACCTATAAAGACGGCTCAAATGGTTACCAGTCAGCGCTGACAAGCAACTGCGCTGAGTTTTGTGATGTTGAACGTACTTTATGTATTACAACGAAGATTCTTAAATAACGCTGTAAGTTGGTGCTGACTGATGTGACGTTTTGCCTAATTCCGCTACGCTTTGCGTCTGTCCAGACCTTTAAACCCGCATGGAGCTTTATAGGATTGTGTCTTATACCTGTATGTGCTTAAAACAAAGAAATAAAGTTCACTCCATTTTCTTTGAGAACTTTATGCGAGCGCAGTTAAAAAAAGCAACGATTGAACATTCTAGGTGCTTGGTGCTAAAATAAACACTTTCAGCTAACGCCTGCAAATATTATGAATGCAAATTGTCGTTTAAACGTGAGCATTTAAATTTGCTCTGCGTATTATAACAGGCGCTCAGAAAAAAAAACTAGAATCTAAATAAACACAAAAGGATTGAAATAATATGATGTAGCATTATTTTCCAGCCCTCTCTTCTACGTATATGTGTTTTCCTTCTTAACACAGTTTATTGTTACGAATAGCATTTTAAAATAATAGCTCTTTATATTACACTAGCAGACTTGCCCGCGACTTCGTTCGCGTGAAATAAGTTTTTTAAATTCCCACGGGAACTCCCTTATTTTTCGGGATAATAATATATAGCCTATGACACTCACAAATAATCAGGCTTTCTATTGGTATCAGAATTTCCAAAATCGGTTCAGTAGATTCAGAGATTACCCCCTACAACGTCACAAACTCACAAACTCAAACTTTACCGCTTTATAATATTAGTATAGATCAGGAGCTTTGAAATTTATTACTGCTTGTGAACAAAATAACAATCTTCTGTTTCTCAAAAGACAATATACAACTTATGACAGCCATACTGAAATAGAGACACGTGTATTATGAATTCCTTTACTCTTATAACACGATGGTATGGAAAATCCGACACGTCCGGAAAGAGATCAGGCGCAGGACCGACGGCTGTACGTGCTCTCCGAAGCACGGGGTTTCAACACCACCACCTTCCTTACTTCGGGCCAGTACTGAGAATTAGGTACTTGTCAGAAAAACCCAATACTTAATTAAGGCCCGGACCCGGGACTCGAACCCGGGATCTTGTTGGCCACAGTCGAACATGTTTCGATGAACAAGTCGAAAAGTAGGTAGCCCTCGAGGAGACATTTTCAAATAAATACAACAAAAACAGGGGACCAAAGCCAATCTACTGTTTGTTTTCCATTACGTAAATAAGATTAATACGATTAAGATTATTTACGTAAATAAATTACTAAATAAGATTTCAAAATAAGAGACAAAAGGGATAACTCAGCGTCGAAACAATATTGTTTTAGTACGTATCAAAGTAGAATTTCAATACATTGTCCAATCCAATGTACGATTCCATGGCATATTTATGAATGAATGTATGTTATCTGTATTCGTTTTAACTGCAGGTATTCGATTTGAAAAATAAAATCGACTACGATGAATATAAAAAGCCTACATAGTACCTAAACTATGAATGCGACGTATTAACTCTGTTACTCAATAATGTTCACAAGGTGTGTGACACTGCGAGTCTGCACTAGGTCATCGTGGTGAAGTATGGCCTAACTATTTCATTCTAAGAGGATACTCGAGCTAAGTACTATTTTTGTTAAGATTGACGTATCCACTTCCTATTGAAAAGGAAATATTGAAAAGATTTTTTTTAATTGAACTATTAGTATTAATTCAAAACTTAAATTTCAACTTAAGCTTCGTCAGATCTGCGACTTGTCGATACCCCAAAGCTTAAAGACGAAAGTCTTTAACGAGTGTGAAACGTAGACACTGACAGCTGGCCTTCTCCACAAATTTAAGGTCGCTCAGCGGGCTATGGAGCGAGCTATGTGCTATGTTGGATGTTTCTCTGACGGGTAGAATCCGTAACGAAGAAACCCGCCGGAGAACTAAGATAACCGTCATAGCCCAGAGAATTAGTAAGCTGAAGTGGCTTTATCCCGGAAAATTAAGGAGTTCCCACGGGAATCAAAAAAAAACTCAAACCATGCGTACGGAGTCGCGGGCATCACCTAGTAGAGCATAAGTATTTCATTCTTCTCGCGGTACAATTCCTGCTTTTTTACTGTTTAAAGTCGCTGTCAGACTATAACTTGCAATAAGAAAAGTGTTTGTGGTTTACCTACCTATAGTAGTGTAAATGGTGCCAGCATAAAACATGGCGTTCCAGAAGGTCCAGGTATTCTTCTCTGTGTCTAAGTTGTTGACGTGCTTCTGGTACACGATGACGCTCTCCTCATACGTCTGCAGGTCTTGCTCGATTAGCGCCAGGATATCTGGAATGTTCTGCACAGAACAGAACAGAAAAAAAATATAAAACAACTTAATAGATAGAAGCAGGCTTTACTTTGCGGAAGTCCACCATAATGAAGGAACTAGAAGTATGTGGTACAGTGAGTATCCCGCACCTATAGCCCACGATACTCACCCACACCACAGAAATCCACCAAAACCAACGTACGTTTCACTCCGATACCAGAGCATCTTCAGAAGATGTTACCTCCACAATGTACGATTGTAAAGACACACTTCATTAGATTTTCCTGTTGTCGCGGATTATAGCGAATTAAACTTCTAGTTCCTTCATTAATAAAACAACGTTTTTACTTTGGACGCTGGCAGCGGATATCTTGATTAGCTCACAAAATGAATTACTATTATAGTAAAAAGTCGGCTTCCGATACCTCTACCGGCAAAGACGTGCCGCAAAGTGATTTAGGGTTCCGGTACGCTGCCGTGTAGAAACCGATTAGGGGTATGGGTTAAATATAACTGCAATAACAGGTTAGCCTGCTACCATCTTAGACCGCATCATCACTTACCATCAGGTAAGATCGCAGTCAAGGGCTAACTTGTAGTGGATAAAAAAAATACTTAAGACGGGGCAGTTCCGCTAGTATTACATTAAGTATTTTGATAATTATTTTTATCAGGCAACCTGATGATTACATCAGGCATCTAGGCCCATATATAGGTACCTAAACTTAATATAAAAAAATAAACATTATAAAATAATTAAGTACCTACCTCTAAAGAGCTTTGGTTCTTTATCGCAATCTGTATTCGTGCCGCCACCTCCCTTCGTATGTCCGTCAGATTCTTGTCATACTGCTCCTCGTAGGGACCTGAAACAAGATGTTTTTAAAGATTAAATAAAAATTATAGTGAAGTTTATAAAAATAAAAAATTGCGTCCGACGCACGACTGTAGTTTACTCCTTACGAGCGAAATGTGCTTCCATGGAAACATAAAGTAAATAACGTAACGGAGAAAGTTTAATTTTACTCCCCATAAATTTTCATACCCCGGGCTTATATATGTCACCGTAAGATTGTAAAAACCGTTACATTATAATCTAACTCGCGAAATTCTAAACTGTCGAAAGATTGTAAACTGTTCAATGTTCTGAGTGTCAATTTTTGAAATATTCATTTTATTTACGTTTTCTTGTCTCTTTCTTGTAGGTTAGGTTAGAGTTCGACATAAATAAACAAGTAGTGCCCCAGGCCGGGCACTTAGGTTTTATCGGGTTTAAATACCTATCAGATTACAATCTACCGGAAAAAAATGCGTTAAATTCTAATCTTTCGACAGTTTAGAATTTCGCGAGTTTGATTATAATCTAACGGTTTTTACAATCTTACGGTGACATATACATCGATTCCTAAGGAGGTAAGCTCCAATAAACTCCAGGTATAATTTACTAATACTGATATTGCGATTTGCGACTATATGCGAAAGTGTGTTTGATTGTTGGGTTGTCCTTCAATCACGCCGCAACAAAGCAACGGCTCGACGTGATTTTCGCATGGTTGACGACCTGAAAAGAGATACCTATAGGCTACTTTTTAACACGGAAAACTGACGAGGACCCGTGGGAATAAAAAAAAACTTAAACCACGCGGACGAAATAGCGGGCATCAGCTAGTAAAATTATAAATTTGACATTATGGATGTTTGTTTTGGATGTTTATTATTCACGACGCAACGACTGAACCGATTTTGCTGAAATTTCGAGAACAGTATGCAGAACTCTCGGGCATGTAGGTTTTCCAACGATGTTTTCTTTCACTTCACCGTTTTAAGCAAGTGATATTTAATATCTTAATTTGCACATAACACCGAAAAGTTAGAGGACAGAGGTGCTTGCGAGAATCGAACCCTTGACCACCCAATTAGGAGGTCGGGTTTGTAAACCACTAAGTATACTAGGCTTATTTTAATAATAGACCCTTAATACAACATACATTCAACTTACATTCACTGGAATATTGTTAAACTAGCTGATGCCCGCGACTTCGTCCGCGTCCATCTATCTATCCAAACTTTCGCATTTATAATATTGGTATAGAAGGGTGTTCGGCAACTGGATAGTTTCCATTTAGTATCAGGTTATTATAGACATTTCCAGTGCTTCCAAACAAAAATAAATCTCTATTTTATAAAATAGGTAACACTACAGGAAATCTGGTGGGTTTGCTAAAAGTTGTTTAACAAAATTATACGCTATTCTACATGCAGTATAGTGATTCATTAGAAAGTTCTAAATTGCAGTTTAACACAATTTTGAAGGAAATTAACCTTTTATAATATTTCAGCACCAAATAGCTAGCATGTTTTAGATTGTTTTCCATACTAATATTATAAATGCGTAAGTGTGTCTATCTGTCTGTCTGTCTGCTACGCTTTCACGGCCCAACTGTCCAACCTATTTTGATGAAATTTAGTACAGGGATAGGTTACATCCCGGCGAAGGGCATAGGTAATACATCCCGGGAAATTGAAGAGTTCCCGCGGGAATCAAAAAACTTAATCCACGCGGACGACGTCGCGGGCATCATATCATATATAATAATAATATATATGCGATTATGAATGCGAAAGTGTGCCAGTCTGTCGGATACCTTTTCACAACCTCTCTGTTTAAACAATTCTGACAAGTGCAGAGATAGGACTGACATAAGATACTTTATACTTTTTTACCCGGAAAATCAGGAGCATGCACGCTAAAAAACAATGCAGGGCAAAAAGCGGTTGCCTGGGTTATGCTTTAATTTTAAAACACCCAACACTCTGCTCTTAGCCGAGCTGCTGTTTTAAACAAGATATTGTTATCCCGCTCAAAAACACCGCGTGTTCATTTCCACTATACCTTCATATGAGTTGACGTCCCATGGGCCATACTATCAACGCTTGAAGCAATATCTAAGCAATATTACTTCTTCTTCTTTAAGCAATATTACTCAAAATGAAAGTTTGATGTCACGTACCTTGACGTTCCTAAAATAAGGATTATAATTCTAAAACACGAAAGTCAACAAAAACGAAAAATTATGCCTTTGGTTGTGTGGCCCCTGGTCTCGATTTTAAGCATGAAAGTACTAAAGGCCCCCTTCATTGCTTCAGCTTCACTACTAGTCGAGAAATTTCAGTAATTTACCATTTCAATGTATTTTCATGAAGTCCGCGACTTTGTCCGCGTGAATTAAGTTTTTAAATGATTTAACGAATATCGTGAATTAACGAATATCGTATGTAGCAATGGGAACAGTGTAACATCATCATCCGTCTTCCGTCACGGTTATAATATTTTCCGTGAAAAATCCCCGCAAAGCCTCGCTGAGAGCGATTCTAAAGCCCTACCCTACCGCACATAATAAATGAAACACATTCCACTTGCTTTATCTGATAAACGCTACTTCGGGTTCTACTTTCCATTTTATAATTTCTTTTGAAAAAGTTGCCTTATACTTACGTCTAACGAAAACCGATAGTTCAAATACACATGGCAAGGTACCTACTTTAAAATCTATACTAATTATGTGTGGTACTTCAGGCACTGTTTGTTACACATATATTTTTATGTAATTTTTTTTTAAGACTAATTATAAATAATAATAATTAATAATATACTAATACTAATATTATAAATGCAAAAGTATGTATGGATGGCTGGATGTTTGTTACTCAATCACGGCAGAACGCCTGAACGGATCTGGATGAAATTTGGCACTGAGATAGATTATACGAATGCACAACATTCATAAGATGGGCTCCAATATGTAAACTACGGTAGTACTTTCTAGTCGTTGTGATGAGAATGATTTCAGTGTGTATTTATTCACAAACTAAACGATTCCCGCAAATTGGTTCGCGTGGATTAACTTATTTGATTCCAGCGGGAACTCTTTAATTTTCCAGGATATAAAGTAGCCTATGTCCATCCCCGGATTATAGCCGGTAATCCAAATCTGTACCAAATTTCATCTAAATTGGCTGAAATTATGGGCCGTGAGAGCGTAGCAGACAGACAGACACACTTTCTCATTTATAATATTAAGTACTAGATGATTCCCGCGACTTCGTCCGCGTGGATTGAGGTTTTTTTGGTTCACGCGGGAGCTCTTTGCCTATGTCCTTCTCCGGGATACAACCGGTCCCTGTACCAAATTTCATCAAAATCGGTTGAATAGATGGGCCGTGAAAACGTAGCAGACAGACAGACACTTTCGCACTTATAATTAGTTTGGATTTCTTGGAGTAGGTCAACTTGTGTCAATTGAAATAAATAAATAAATCAAATCAAATCAACAAATTTTATCGGATCTCTTATCAGAATGAGAAGGTTTTAAGCTATACTAACATATCCAAATGCTATGTTAGGATAATCGTTAGTATTCTATACTTTTTCTCGAGTTTATATCATACGAGGAAAAGAGATTCTCTATTTATATTATCCTAATAGCATCTAGATACGATAAGATACAATAGTACTCTATGCTACACACTACGCCGGAGGAGCGAGTATTGGCAGACTCCACACACCTTTGAGGACGTTGTGTAGAACTCTCAGGTATGCAAGGTTTCATTTGCATGAACATAGACTAAACAACAATAAGTGAGGGTACCGCCTATTTAAATACATCCACTTGAGTATTTTTAACAGAATATAACACTTTTATGGCTAATTATCCTCAAATTTTTATCACTTATCACTAGATTTGTTCATAATTACCACATACGAGATATATCACGATTTCAGAGAATTGTACTTACTTTAAACACCTAAAAACTTTTTATATTCAGAGTAGACGAGGAACGTGTGCATTTGACGTTTATTTTTTAACCTCACCTACTACAATGAGGTACTATATTATAATGAGATTGTTTTTTTTACGCAACTACAAGTTAGCCATTCACTGCAATCTCACATACCCCAAGCGGTTTAGCGGAACGCTAAATCGCTAAGCGGTACGTCTTTGCCGGTAGGGTGGTAACTAGCCACGGCCGAAGCCTCACACCAGGCCAGACCAGAGAAAAATCGGAAATTCCCAGAATTCCCGAATGGACCCAGCCGGGTCACAGCGCTCACCACTGTGCTAGGGAGGTCGTCAAAATGGAAAGGAATTACAAGTTTTACAAGACAATGTAGGAACACATCACAGACGGAGGTAATGTTATTCTATTAGGTATATTTGAGTCATAAAATACTGTTTATACGCCATTACACTACGGAGCATACAAATTGGGGTGTTAACATCTAAGTGGCCTACTTTCAATTTTAACAGCATATACAATGAGATACTTTAGCACATTTGCTTGCCTGTGAACATATTTCACATTTTCTTGCTTGGGAAATCTTGAACATGAAAATTTACAACAGACAAAAATTTATTTGATGAAACTACAATCCCAAATATTAAGATGACAAATTGACAACGTTTTTCAGTAAACATAAAAATATTAAGTTAAACAATATTCTACAATAGGTACATTTTACTCAAATGGTGTTAAATTACAAACTGCGTAGATTCACTCATTATTTAAAACTTTTACTAGGACCTTTTTTAAGAATTTTGTTAAATCCTAATAGCAAAAATATCAATTTAAATACATTAAAATGTTAATAAAATTTTGTTTATGGAGTAAAATGCTCATTCTCACGGACGACCTTCCGGCGACCTTGAGGTGGTTTGAAAAATGACACCTTAAAGTAATTTATTTATTAAATTATCTTTTAAACTTACGCGCGCGCTTTGTATTAAATATGTTCCAAATCTGTTGGTGGGTGAAGAGTACTTTATTTTTCCGGGATAAGTAAGCCAATGGGGCTGATTCTGTTGTACCACTACAGCCCATTAACGTCCCACTGCTAGGCACAGGCCTCCACTCTCATGAGAGAGAGGGAATTAGAGCTTAGACCCACCACGCAGCTCCAATGCGGGTTGGCGGGCTTTAAAGACTATTATCATGTTAGTGGTAATAACAGGGACCGACGGCTTGACGTGCTCTCCGAGGCACGGGGGTGAAACGCCGCCAACTTCCTAACTCCGGACTAGTACTGAGAATTTCTAGTCAGAAAAACCCAATACTTGTTATGGCCCGACCTGGGATTCAACCCCGGGATCAAACCCCAGCCGCAGTCGAACATGCCAACCACTAGACCAACAAGGCAGTTGCTAAACCTATCATGATACTCTCGGCAGTTATAAGGGACTAGATTAAGAGGTATCATTTTAGTGTAGTTTAGACTCTATAAATCTACTACAGAATCTCTAAACTTTAGAGATTCTTTAATACAGAATTAGCCACAATGTAGTTCTACGGGATGCAACCTATTTCCTCAAACTCTGGTAAACAGATTCGCTGTGAAAATATAGCATACAGACAGACAAACAAACAAACAAACAAATTTTCGCGTTTATAATATTAAAGGGTATTTCTATTCTAAGACTATCAACACCAATCAAGCTGTAAATAAGCGTAATCCCACCTCTTTAGAGAAATTAGGCTAATAGCTATAGATTTATAATGTTTAGTACCGTCTTATACCGAAATCTTTATCTTTGGCAGTATATTACAAACAATAAAATAATAATAATTGTTGCACTGTTTTCGTCGTAAAAATCTAGTTGTTGCTCTATGGCTCTGATAGTTTCCTAGTTAAGATGACTTGTGAGATGGTAATAATAAAAAGACGAAAAAACACCCGGCTGAGTTTGTTGTGGGCTCTTCTCAGACCAGGGCGTGTTTGGTATCCTCGTAGCTTTATTTTTAAGATACCGTAACCAATTATCACCATCATGTTTTATATGTAAGTAATTTTTAACGTCAATAAGTGTACCTATATTGAATAAATGATATTGAGTATTGAGTATTGATAATCTTTTAGGTAAGTAGTTAATACAGAATGATATTTAGGTTTTATTTATTTAGTTTTAATTTGATAAAAATTTGCACTTTATTTTTGTACCACTAAACCTCGTTTTTAAATAAATAGGTATTTGTTTTTTTAACAATTTTGTGTTTAACTGAGCATTTTATTCGTCTTTATTGAGAAAAAACATAAAAGAAGTTATAATAAACAAACGAAAAGAAAACCTGTTAAATTAGAACGATAAATAAAACCCCGAAGCGACACTTTTCCAATTTCAGCAACAACTTAGTGCCACAAAAGTTTTAAAGCTGGCTTTCGTCAAATCAAATCAAATCTCCTGTTTTCAGGGGAGTTACTACAATCGTTTAAAGCAGTATTATTTTAAAATGGCAGTTTCATGCCTCGTACTTTAAAATAACCTACGACCTCTCTTAAAATAAGGATTATAATTCTAAAACACGAACGTCAACAATGATAAAACAATACGGCTTTAAGCGATGGTGGTATGCTCCCAGAAGTCTCATTAGGCGACTGGAGAAACTTATTATGAGATTAAAATTAATTGGAAAAAAATTACAACGCCTACTTAAATCAATTAAACGAGAAATCTTTTATTTACTTGGTGAACTTCCTGGCGCATTAGTGAGCGTTGAGGTCTTTCTAGTGGGAGGTCCCAGGTTCGATCCCGGCAGGGTCGATTTGGACATTCATAAATTCTGAATTTTCCCTGGTCTGCTCTGTTGAGAGGCTTCGGCTGAACCTTACGGCAAAGACTGCCAAGTGATTAAACGTTCCGGTACGATGCCATGTGATGCATTTCTGATACCTTCTAGCGCGGTGAACGTGTTTCCTACCAAACTTATGACTTGAGTACCTTCAAGGCAAGAGTAAATAGGCGTTTTATAGGCAAGTGCGCTCCAACATGTCATTGCATTTCTTACTTAATATAGTGCGAAAATTTGGATGGATGTATGGATGTGTGGATGTATGGATGTTTGTTACTTAATCACGCCCGAACGGCTGAACGGATCTGGCTGAAATTTGGCACAGAGATAGATTATAGTCTGGATTAGCACATGGCTACTTTTTATCCCGGAAAATTAAAGAGTTCCCGCGGGAACCAAAAACCTCGATCCACGCAGACGAAATCGCAGGCATTAGCTAGTCATATATAAACATAATTGACGTCAAGCGCATCTTGCAATTTAAAAAAAAATCGGGTGGAAATGAGCTTCCTCCTTTTTGAAGTTAGAGGCCATACTGCCAACGCTTATAGCCATGTTACATTATTGTTGACTGTCGTGTTTAAGTTATAATCCCTATTTTAGGAACGTCAAGTTACGTGACATCAAATTGCCATTTTGAGGAATATTGCTTAAGTATTGCCTTAAGCATTGGCAGTATGGCCCCAGTTAATAAAATCGTATGCAAATAACAATAACATACTGTATGACTTACGTCCGGTATTATTATGAGGACAAGATTTAACTGTCGGTTAGTTACGACCCATAAAGCGCGGGAACTCGTAAAAATACTCGTTATTTACCCATAAATACAATATTACTGTATACTGAAATACTGTTATTGTTGGGTTTAGTTATAAAAAGTTTTTCAGGCTTTAGGAATATCAGTGGCGGCTATCGAATGTGCGATCGATTCTTTTCAACGGATTGCATCAAGACGTTCGGTGTGTGATCATTTTTCTCCCTTCCTTACCCGTGGTCCCTACCGTACTCCCCGGAAAGTACCACGGATATTTTAAAACCCGTGGCTCCTACGAGAAATACAATGCAACGGAATTAAAATTTTAGCCCCTCCCGTAGTCCTTGGAAAGTACCGTCCCTCCGAGAAATACAATGCTACCGAATTAAAATTTTACGTCAGTCAAGTCTATACACTCAAAAACGTCATTATTCTTGAAATAGAAATAAGTATTTTTTTACAAATTCTTTTTCAATTTGTATTTTTGTTAGAAGTCGGTTGTTTTGTTTTGTGAAAAATTCGAAAAATTTCGGGACGGCCCGGTAAGGGTGCCTGGGACATTTCAAGTTCGAACAACGCGTATTACCAAAGTAAAGTCAAACTACGGTCTACAGATTTCAGCATTAGTATACCCACTGTCCTAATATGTAAGAAGAAAATGAAACAAGGACAGTTCACTGAAAGCTTTATTTCGTGGTATTACTTGCATACAGCAGGAGTCAGGAGCAGAATAAAAAACAGCACGCGCTCTGGCATACGATGAAGGCTACCCCCATTAGCAGGTAGCACAGGATGGGTATTGTACGGAACACTATGAACATTAGCCAAACCGCGCCTGTCACCAAGTACTCGCGGATCGAGTACACTTTCTTGGCGCGTAGACCCGAACAGATGTGGGGTTCCTTATATCCTGTAATCAATCCATCATCAATTAGTGCATAGACTGATGACCTCCCTGGGGTAGTGGTGAGAGAAGAGGTCATAACGCGGAAGGTCCCGGTCCCAGTTTCATTCCCCGACATAGTCAATTTGGATATTAATAATTTCTGAATTTTCTATGGTCAAGGCATCGTCTAGAAAATCCATATCAATACTTATAATTATTATAAATGCGAAAGTGTGTCTGTCTGACTGTTTATCTGTCTGTCTGTCTGTATGTCTGATAAGTTTTACCAGGCCATCGTTTCAACCTATTTTGATGTAATTTGGTACAAAGATAGGAAAGGACATAGGCTACTTTTTGTCGGAGTTCCCGGAATAAACAAACTTAATCAACGCGGATGAAGTCGCAGGTATTATCATATCAATTACCTAGTAGGTATATATAATAAGACTACGCGTAAGCTTAAGTAAGGGGCCCTTAGGAAAAGTAAACTGATAATACTTACTAGGCATGGTTATTGATTAAAGATTTTTCTATTTTTTTTGTTTTAATGTAACACTTTTATTTCATGTTTTTACAAATGTTTTTCACGCTGTTTCTTGTACAGAAAAATAGTTAACTTCAGGTATAGGAATTTTTGTAAGATGGTAAAACTTGTGACCATATTAATTTCTGTTTCTTGATATTTGTTCTTTTTGTCACTGACATTTTACATCAGACAATAATGGTCACCAACAGATACATAATTAATCAACAGAAAATTCATGTTTTATAATCATTTTTCAATCAAGACCAAAGTAGTTTGTTTCACTTTATTCGTTCACAATTTTTTTTTTGTTTACTTTGGGGGCTACATAAGATACCTGACGTGGAAGTCAATATTTGGGGGATGCCCCTTTGCTCACGTCCGCAGGAATTACCTACCTTCTATGTCCGTCAAACTTATCTGACCCGATGGCTAAAATTGGAACTAACCTTTATGCCTGTTGAGTTTTTTTTATTTAGCCGACTAATCCCAAGTCCCAATTTTTCAACCGATTTTGATGAAATTTGGTAGTGACATAGGTTATGTCCCGGAGAAAGACATGGCTACTTTTTAGCCCGGAATATAATAATGCATCTAGCACGAAATAATTGGATGAAAATTTAAAAAAAAATTAAACCCAAATCCATTCCTAAAAAGTCGCGAGCATCATATTTAACTAAGTAAATAGTATAATAAGGCATTAAAATTAGGCCTGAATCACATGTATCAGCATCGATTCGCATTTTCTCTATTGCAAATGCTTAAAAAATGCGTAGATACGCATTTTCAAACAAAAACACTATTTTTAAAGATAAAATGCGAATCCATGCTTATAAATGTAATTCAGGCCTTAATTTCTGCATATCTATAATTATTTATTCAGGCGTGTTGTAGACATATTGAATACGACTGTTTATTTACTTATCTACTTTTAACGATCTGTAATAATTTAATAACCGCTAATTAAACTGGTTGGTTTTATTTTGCGAAAAATGAAACAAGCGCTTGAAATATTTCTATTTAACAGTCGATTGCACCATCGATGGTGACGGTTAACGTTAAACACCACCAAAATCTAGCAAAGTGAATTGCACTAAATATTCTTAGTAGTCATCGTCTTCTTCGGCAGTATTCATACATCCATAATGGAAATGATGGCAACTCTTTATCAAACTTGAAAACGCACTTCTAGTATGAAAGTTGTATGAAATTCACAGTTGTGACGTCATCAAATTTCAACGCACTTTTTTTCTTTAATCTATAGTTTAAAATGGTTATCAAACTTAAAACTAATCAAGGATGTAAATTTTGGGTCTTTTGGAAGACACAGGCATCATCCCTATTAATATTATAAGTCAAATTTTAATAAAATTAGAGCCCAGCCGTTCGCAAACCAGAATGGCTTTACGGTAGTCAAATTTAAATAGGTAGGAAAAATATATTGGCATAATATAATATATAATATGGCGGGCATCGATGGTGAAATCTACCATGAGTCCACTTTAATTTTAACGCTAACCTTACTCTAATGACGTTATTTGCAACTGGCTCTCAGTCAACTTTCGTGACATGTAGGTGTAGACTTTAATGAAGAGAAACCAGCGACCAAAGAACTTCCTAAGCCTCATCCTCATCGTTAAAAATATAAAATGATTTTTGTAAACGAGTTTGGTGTAAGAATTATACTAATATCCCTCGAGTTTGACTGACTGACTGGCCGGTGAGTCTAGTGTTATTTTAGTTTGTGACCGGCGACCGCATAATATGTTATGTTTATTCATAATATAAAGTTTCAGCTTTAGTTATGAAAATTATCGCGCAGGTTTGCCAGAGGAACTATTATAATTACTACCTGTTGCCCGCGGGAACTCTTTAATTTTCCGGGATACAAAGTAGCCTATGTGTTATTCCAGGATATAATCTATCTCTTATATGCACTTGGCAATTGACTCTATCAAAAATTAGCACTTTAAAACTTAATTATTTCACAAATATAGCCCTGAATCGAAAAATGGTTATCCCATAGACGAGAAAAAAATTAGAACCACTTTATGTTTAGGTACCCCAAAAAAAATATTTGTTCAATACTTTATTTGACCACTTTGTCGTCGTGATTAATATGTATATCTATGCCAAATTACAGCTTTCTAGTACTAACAGCGCTAAGTCGCGGACAAACGGACGGACCGACGTGGACATGGTGAAACTTTTTGACTACGAAACCCTAAAAAGGATTTTTTGTTCTTTTTTAATATACGTGTACTTTCACGTCACTTTTTATTAACAACCTCAGATTCGAATTGAACGCCCCACTTCTAGTATAAATGCGAAAGTATGTCTGTCTGTCTGCTACGCTTTAACAGCCCTTATTTTCAACCGATTTTGATGAACTTTGGTATAGAGATAGATTGCATCCCGGCTACTTTTTCCCTGAAAAAAGGATTTCCTGCGGGAATAAAAACTCAATCCAGACGGACAAAGTCACGGGCATCATTTATTTCACATGTAATTATTAAACTGTTGAACGTTTAACACGTAGGTATGACAAGGTAGACAGACATGTTTTGTCTGGAATTTGTTATGAAGGCGACAACTTACGTCTATTTTTAAAAGACAGTCCACAAATGTGGTGCACACAAAAATAACCGCACACGTTATACAGTGAGTTGACATTTAGTTACGATGTTTTATTTAATTTGGGAATTTTATTTACCTAACCGGTGATCAAGGTTCTATCCCCAGCTACGCTCCTCTTTACTTTTTTCTGTGCGTGTTTTATATCACGTAGGGCAACTTGTGCCACTTATGAAAGTCAAGGCTCTACCTCTGGTTCAGAAAGATGAGTCTACTCAGAAGAGCCGGCAAGAAACTCAGCAGTTGCTCTTTTCATAAAAGGAAAAATATTACGCTGTAAATAATATACAATGCATACTTTACGTAACAAGTATTAATTACACTGACTTGTGGGTTGCTGGATGAGAAGCCGGTTGCTACCATATAACTTTTTTTTTATGTTCCTCTCTTTTTCCTTCGACAAAGGGGTCTAAGACTGTTCTAGATCGATACTTAGTTCAGCTACCTAGGTAGCTTTTCTATTTGCTCTTTAGTATGTTATAATTTCCACGCAACGTTGTCATTGGGAAAATCATCAATAGTTTATAACCTCGACTTAACAGTTGCTGTTTAACACAGTCTTTAAATTTATGCAATGACAATCCAGAAACTTTAAAGAACTCGTGAAGTTTGGCATTCCCGCATTCCACACTTCGCTCACGCAGTGACCCTACGCCTTTCTGTTTTTTTATTTATTTATAGACTAGCGCTTGGCGGCAATCAGACTTGCTGGAAGTAGTGATGCAGCCTAAGGTGGAGCGCGCTTGCCTAGAAGATGCCTATTCACCCTTGATTTGAAGATACCAATATTATAAGCGGATGGAAAAACGGAAGCCGAAAGCTAGTGACATACCGTTTACCGTTATTTCCTTACTCCCCAGTATGTATCATGGTTACCAAAATAGTATAGTACGCCAACGTAAAATACGGTTGAGGAAAATTAATGGCCGAGTTTTTCAATATCACGTATAAATATACCACCGTAGCTTATTATAAAGAATTATTTTATCTAGTGAGTCACTTTTCTTAAAACGGTCTATTATGATGAAACATACTTTCGTTAATAATATATTCGAAGGAAGATGTTTATATCATGTAGTCAAATATAGCAGTGTACTTTTTTTACATAAAAACATTAAAATTCAGGGCTGCCTTTTTCATATTATTAACTCTACAAATACTCTCTACAAACACAATGTAGGGCGACCTCCAGCTCGCTGGTCCGATGACCTAAAGGAGGTGACGGGAAGCGGGTGGATAAGCAACGAGGAAAAGGCCTAAGGCTGATAGATGGCTGGATGGAACTCTAACAATTGTGACTTATTTCGTAAAGAAAATTAGCTAGATGCTAATAAAACATCATCGAGATAACCTGCTGGTAAGTAATAAGGATAATGGCAGAACGTATACCTTGGGCAATTTCATAAAAAAAATTCTCAATTATATTGTGAGTAATTTTTACTTCTAATTACTACTAACTCGCTTTCATTATAAGACTAGGTGATACCCGTGACTTCATCCGCGTGGTATTTTGTATGGGAAAATATTTTTTCTTTAATTTTCTAAAGTTTTAATATAATAGTTATTCTGCTATTCAGGACGGAGACAAATACAACAAATCAAAAACCATGAAAATCGGTCCGGCTATTCTAGAGTTATAAGTGTTCCAACAAACTTTGTTTTATATATTAAAGAAGATGACACTTTGAAGTTGAATTTCTCACAATTCTGGTTGTTTTGGTTGCAGTGGCTCACTCACTGATTGTGTTCATCGGTTACTCAAAGAAGAACACTATGAGTTTTGTGCGATATCCACATACGTACTATTTACTCTTAAATGCCACTAAATGCATGGATTTTCTACAATGATATAACACGCGACTAATGGAGTGTTTATAAAATTCCAAAGCTGTTTCCATAGCTCGCTACTTAAGCGACTTGAAATTTGTGTGGTTTTCGGATTACGGAACCCTAAATCCATGGGCGCGTAAATTTTCAATATTATGTTCGCGTGAAAACACCACGTCGACTGCTTAATAACGCTTTAATGCAGCGTCTCACTTCGTGGAAACACTTTATTATAATGAAGCACACTCGCAATACGAACTCAAAGGAAAATAATGTGTTGGTGTAAAATAAGTCATAAGTGTCGTAATAAAATGAAATAAAACGTTTCTTTTTAACGCGCTATCAATGTTATTATCCATAGATGTATGAATTTTCCTAATTTCTGTGATTAGCTATAATCTGTTCATCTGCTATCTTTATTTTCAATGTTTTATTTTCACCGACACTTTGAGTGCTTTTGGATTCTTTCCCGGTTGAACTCATCAATAGCAAAACAACTCTATCTGCCACCAGGCCCCTTTTTCCCACTGGGCAGATCACCAACTGATAGAAAACCGATATTCATTAAGGATAACTTACGTTCAAAATATACATCAATAGTAAATTAATAAGATTTGAATTTGATCTTGAAGTTTTTTAAAGAAACCGTTTAAAATAACAGTTGAATCAATATAGAATATTGCTTATCTAGTCTTAATGCATGTCTTAACAAAATTGTCTTCTGACTATTTTGTTAAAACATGCATATTGCCTTTTCATAGGGGCCCCATTATCCTTATGTGCCGGGCCTCCAATAGGTTAAAGACGGCCCTATTCACCACATGCTATCTACCACCGATTATGGGTATGAGTTTAATAATTATGACTGCCACACCACCAACAGATATGCCCGCTACCGTCTTAGACTGCATCATCACTTAAAAGACCGCGAGTTCGCAGCCAAGGGCAACTTGTAGTGGATTAAATAATGAGAGAATGTGAGCTTGTACAGTGGAGGATAGACTAAACACTGAGCACAGATATATTTGATCTATTAGTAGTAGACATAGAGTAATACAATATCTATGTACTTAACGCTTGCGACAAATACCTGGGTCCACTTCGGCGCCAAGACACTTGTGTTTCGAGCCAAAAGTTCAGGGAATATACATTTCCGATTTGGCTAAATCGCAAATAAGAGGCCATTTTCTTAGTAACAAAAAATTCGCGTGGCTTGTTACCACTTACCACTTACCACCCTACCGGCGAATACCCAGTGATTTAGCGTTCCGGTATAAGCTGCGTAGAAACCGATTAGGGCAATGGTTTTACTTAATATAACTGCCGTACCTACCCCTAACAGGTACCATTACCATTTACCATTTTAAAGCCCACTACCATTTTAAATAAATAAATAAATAATATTTTATTTGCAGGAACATGAGTACATAATAAATAACCTACATAATAAATAGGCCTTAAATTAGTAATTTCCCTAACATATCTAGCATAATATAATGGTGTGCAAATTTTTAGGGCTTTATTAAATTATTTCATACATATGATATTATAAATGCGAAAGTGTGTCTGCCTAACTGTTTGCTACGCTTTCACGACCCATTTGTTCAACCGATTTTCAAGAGTCCCAGCGGGAATCAAAAAAAATTATCTCTTCAACCGATTTTGATATAGATAAACTATCCCTGCTGCTACTACTGGCTACTTTTATTCGGGAAAATTAGAGTTTCCGCGGGAATCAAAAATCAAAATCCACGCGGACGAAGTCGTATACGTACGACTCGTATTCGTACGTATATCATAAAATTTATTTAATTCGTCATCACTGACCATCAGGTGAGATTGCAGTCCAGCAGCCCGATTCTGTAACTCAGTGGTTATCAAAAAATGAAAGCCACTGACTTATATTTTTTATCCACTGAAGATTTACTATGAAATGTTCTTTCATTTTTCATAGTAAACCTTCAATGGACAAAATATATCTGTCAGTGGCTTTCATTTTTCGATAGCCACTGAGTTACAGAATAGGGGAGCTGGGCTAACATTTAAGTGGCTTATTAGGTATTTGTTATTATAGCGACAATGGAAACACACACTCTGTGAAACTTTCAACTGCCTAGATATTGCGGTTCAGGAGATACAGCTCTGTGACAGACAGACGGACGGACGGACAGCGGAGGCTTAGTAATAGGGTCCCGTTGGCAAATTTGAGTACGGATCGCTAAAAAGTACCACCTCACCACCTGGATGCCTGGTCTTCTTCAACCTCTCGTTATTCCAGGTCATTTCTGCCTCATACCTGCAACTTACGGAACCAGGTTCCATCTTCTGTGTTCTTTCATAATTATAATATGGGGCTTCAAAGGGCGGATAAACAACGGTTTCTCTGTTGCTGCAAATGTTCATGGGCGGCGGTAATCACTGAGGACTGAAACAGTAACCGAAATAAGTGGTTACAAACCACTTATTTCGGTTAATTAACAGAAACTTATAACGGTAATAGAAACGATACTGTAACCCAATCAATTTGTAACCGTTTGTTTCTGTTAATAGGTGTTTTTATATGTAGCCCTAATAGGTACATGCCCTAACAAACTGCACGATGTGACAACGCGTTCTTCATTGCATTCACTTCAGTGGACTTTACACACACTGACACAACATGGCCATGATTTTCTTAAAACAATTGCTACCATCGGTGCTTTCACCTTAGGTTCAAATTTGAACACGCGTCAACAGTAAATTTGCCAACATCGCTATTTCAGTTACACTTTAAAACACTTTTATTTCTGGTACAGATTAGTTTCTGCTTTTTTTTGAATATATGGCGAGCAAACGAGCAGGCGGGTCACCTGATATTAAGTGATTATAAGGGACTGAAAAACAGATTCATAAAAAGGTTACAGAAATATACCTAAGTGTTACAGAATGAAAGTATAACAGAATCGAAGTTGTAACCCTTTTGAATGTGTTTTTAATTCTATTAACCCGAAACTTACGAAACTAATATCTTGAACTGCTGGCAGATTTAGTAATTGAGTAATACAAAATCAATGTAATGATGATGTAATTACGAAATGGATTAATTAATAACGGCTGCCAAAGAGTTGATCAAAACAAACAAAAGCATAATATAAAAACCGTGCGACCATGTGTTTGTGCAAACAAACATAACTATTCGTTATTGACACTATTTTTGGTTACACTATGTCCGTGACTTCGTTTTTAAATATTTTTTATAGAATAACAAAAAATATTTGGTTGAATGCATTAGGTATTTTTTGGGAAAATCGCTGCTTGTTGGCTTGGTATTAAATTATTTACTAAAAGTAGGTTTTGCCATTCAGTATTTTGTGCTCATATGCACAACTTTTCACGCTTTATTCGTGAATCCAAAGTATAAAATTATAAATGCGAAAGTGTGTCTGTCTGTCTGCTACGCTTTAACGGCCCATCTTTTCAACCGATTTTGATGAAATTCTGTATAGAGGTAGGTTACATCCCGGGGATGGACATATGCACACATAGATATTTTTAATCCCGGATAACCCCTTAATTTTCCGGGATAAAAAGTATCCTATGTGTTATTCCAAACTATAATCTATCTCTATGCCAAATTTCATCCAGATCCGTTCAGCCGTTCTGGCGTGATTGAGTAACAAACATCCATCCATACATCCATCCAAATTTTCGCATTTATAATATTACTAGAGGTCGCCCGCGACTTCGTCCGCGTACAATTTCTAATTTCTTATGAGATTTTCCCGCTGCATTAGGCCTACTTATAGCGACTATAGCATTGGCAGATTTTTATTATTTAAAACTAATAACCTTAACCCCGATTTTCAAGTCTCTAACTTAAAACACATAAGACTTTCATACAAACTTAAAACCCCCATTTCACCCTCTTTGGGGTAAATTTTCCTATAATTGCTTAAATAGGTTTTTATTATTTATAACTATTAACTTAATTGTCAAATTTTCATGTCTCTAACTTCAAAAACAAAAGACTTTCATACAACCTTCCAACCCTTTAGGGGTGAATTTTCTCAAAACCGTTTCTTAGCTGACGTCTACACCATAGAAGAAACCTACCTTCCAAATTTCAAGTCTGTATGCTTTATAATTCCTGAGATATGTGATGTTCCGTGATGAATCAGTGAGTGACCTTTCGCTTTTATATATATAGATTATTTGTAGATAGATTGTAGATGTAGATTTCTAAATACCTACCTGAAATCTGCACAGTATCGATTTAGGTGAATGTTATGGTCTCTCATTTACATTTTTTACCATCAAATATAGTGAATTAAAAAAATTAAAATAGGTGACGCGGTAACATCGCTTACGCGTTTCTACGAGAATTGACTTGTTACCATTTATGTTGGGCAAGAGTTGCTTGGGCCACCTGTGGGACGTTAATGGGTTGTAGTGGTTGGGCAAGAAAATAATTAAAGACAATGAAGTAGAGAGCAATTGAAGAAGATCGAGTAGAACCTAAAATGGAATAAGAACAATAATCAGTATATATATAAAACACAAAAATTGTTCCTACCTATGTCCGTTATAGACTTTGAAATCATCCAAACCATGTGCCTCAAACCGGTTTAATTAGAAAGGCAATATACGAATGTAATATAATGACGATGTCTTTTTTTCTTTTTTTAGCATAGTAGCAACGTAACCTCACCTATAACCTATTCTGTTGGTAGTAGTACACGCCGAGTATGCGCTAGCTGTAAATTAACAAGAACGTAATCGTAATGAAAAACAAAATCACTAAAAGGAGCCCTATTTTCAATCTACTATTACTTTCGAAACGTTCGACGGCTTCTTCCGAATATCATAAAACGACTCTTTTTATTATTGCCATAAACCGATAAAAAAAAGCTTTCACAAAAATACAAACTTAGCAATTAGGGCCGTTGCAATAAGGACTTATAGAGTTTTTATTTAAGTTTGAAACTGTATTTTATAGGAACGGGAATCATGAAGGGGTGGCAAACCTTTAAGCCTCGGGAGACATATTTTACTTATAAACTACTTTCCCATAGATGGTGTATAAATACGTATACACCATCTTATCTTCTTAGTGCAACGCGTAATGCGAGTGATTTGCTTGACGCCTGAGGCTCAGATGTTATCGTGCCAAAAAGAACTGTCATTCGTGTACTTTCGCCATCTCTAAAGGAAGGGAAATAAACTGTATTGTGAATAAAATCCTTAAATTATTTTTCGTATTTCGTGAGAGGGATTCGAACCTTTTGCTAACGACGTAAACGCTCTTTTACAACCTTGGGCATACTATTGTCGCTTAGATTAGTATTATTTTAAAATGGATGTTTTATATGATAAACCTTGAAACCCCTAAAATGAGGATTTCTGAAACAAGAACGTCAATAATATTAAAATAATAATAGTTACTTTAAGCGATGATAGTAATATACCCCCTGAGTTACTAAGATCTTGACTGCACAAAACGTTCAACCCTAACTGGAATAAGTACATAAAGACTTGTACTCTGTAACTATCTCTCCATTTATACTAGAAATAGAGGAAAGTCCAGCCCAGAGGCCCAATTGTTTAAGAAAATTGTAATCATTTGAGAGCTTTAAACGTATTTGATACTCGAACTGGTTAAGGAGCTCATACTTTTGGCATGCAAGCATCTATGAAATCCATTAACGTTTATTAGCGAATGCCCGCCACTTCGTCTACGTGGTTTGAGGTTTTTTGGTTCCCGCGGAAACTCTTTAATTTTCAGGGATAAAAAGCCTATGTGCTATTCCAGACTATAATTTATCCCTGTGCCAAATTTCAGCTAGATCCGTTCAGCCGTTGGGGCGTGATTGAGTAACAAAGATCCATACATCCATACATTCATCCACACTTTCGCATTTGTAATATTAGTAATATTATTATTTTTTTACAAAAGAACGCTTCGCGTCTTGAAACTCGCTAGAGTTTATGTAGACGTTACACATTCCTCTTAAACAACAAAGTTAACAGAACTTTTATATAGATGACGAGTGATAATACAATATATCTAAATATATATATAAATCTAATGTTCTATTCTGTATTTTTCTTAAATAAGTTATGCCATCCCTACTGTGGAGGTTAAAAGGAAGGGAAATAAACAGTATGGCGATACTGCCAGGAATGTAATGACAATGGTGGTTTTACGGTTACGACCTCCTACCGAGCGTCGTTTGCGGGATTGCCGCGCTTGTGTGAAAAGCGGCTTAAATTACCGTACTAACAAATAAATAAAATATAGAAGTTTCTTAGAAGAATTAAACTAAGTATAATATATTAAGCTAAAATTATAACTAAGCCAATTTAAAATTACTGAGTAAACCTACATGGTTTCTAGACCAGATCAAACCCTGTAGCAATGGTTTACATAATAATAATAATAATCTACATACTTACATACATACTATAAATACCCAGATATGCGTGAAAAATAAAGCACCGTCCTTGACGTCGTGCGTTCGAGAAACATAGCTGCTGAGCTTTCGTATTGATAACGATGATGATCTCTTACCATCAATTAGTTGTATGACATCCGGCTGTAAAACACTGAAAATTACAATATCAGTAAAGCCTTAAACTTTTAACAGCTTACCCACGTGCGTTATGATTTTACTTACTATACGTACTCGTACATTGCAAAAATAATGAAATTGAGACTACTAGGGTATGGAACGATCTTCCAAAAGACGTACTTACCTACCAATCAAAGTCACTCATTCACATTCACACCCGATACACGAGTGTTATAGCGAGGGTATACAATACAGTCTGATACATAGATAATGGATATTATGTTTTCCGAATTAAACATATTATTACTTTTCATATCGTTTACATTCGTAAGGAATAGTGGAAAGTAAATAAATACCAAAAATTGGCTAATGTGACTTGACAAGTTTCCCTCTCATTGCAAAAGGACCGCCATTCGACTTTACGTTAATGCTCGCGTTAATGATTCATTTCGGAAATGCATCTAGGAATGTTATGAGATGCTAGTGTTCTTGGCACAATTCCAGGCGTGCATGATTTATTATATTAATTACTAACCCACAGATAATATACCTACCTCAGCTATTAGATTCGATTAGCGATAAGTAATTCCTTTTTTAACTACAAAACTCAAAGCTTATATGAGTAGAGTTACATTTAAAATTTATTTTTGAAGGGCAATAATTAAACTTTAAGTTCAACTAAGTTCATTATTACTTAATTAATATCGATATTTTTATAATATTAATACGACCATCTATACTAGTAATATTATAAATGCGAAAGTTTGAATTGATGGATGGATGGATGTTTGTTACGCAATCACGCCAGAACGGTTGAACGGATCTGGATGAAATTTGGCACAAAGATAGATTATAGTCTGAAATAAAACATAAGCTACTTTTTATCAAGGAAAACAAAAGAGTTCCCGCGGAAACCAAAAAACCTCAATCATCCGCGTGACATGAAGTCGCGGACATCAGTTATAGCTACGTAAAGAAAGTAGTACCTAAAAAGTATTTTATGGTAGGTACTTACTACTTAGGTAAAACTAGGTACTTGAGCTGCTACCTAGGGCATAAGAGATAAGTTGTCCTTGTGCTTGTCCTGTGTTTTAGTTTGGTTCAGAATAATTAAATCAATAAATAAAAATACTTAAGAAGAAACGAATTACTCCAATGTGAGTAGAGAAAGCATTGCGACACAACGCTACGCGATACGACTCTATGGAAAATGATAAACATAACGTAGACCGCGTTAAGGGATATTACATCAATGGGTATGACCCATTCAGATTGCAGTTACGGTCAGGTAAGGTACGATAAGTTACCTGTTCAATACCTACCTACATATTTTCGGTATTGTTGTTTTGTATTGTATCATATCCTATCGTATATACATAAACCCATTTTTTTTATATTTATCACGTATAAACGGTGATAGCTTAGTGATTTTTAATCCCGACTTCCTATAATACGGGGTCACGGGTTCAATCCCCGGGCATCACTTCTAACTTTTTGGAGTTTTGTGTGTTTTATGCAATTAAATGTCCCTCGCTTCAAGTGATGAAAGACAACACCTATAAGTATGCCTAAGAGTTTTTGATAATGTTATCGAAGTTGAGTGAAGTTTGCATCCACACTTGGCCAGCGTGGTGGTGCATGGCCAATTCTCATTACGAGAGGAAGCTCATTACTCATGCTGAGCAGTGAGCCGGTAATGTGTTGAAAATATGGTGTTGACGAAATGTATTTTGGAATTATACTTTCCATATAAACTGTTACAGGCAATCAACCGGTTTCCCCGCTTATTGCCAGCCGGATATTTCCTGAGGGCTTGAGGCGTACGAGGAAATTTCCTTCATAGGAATATTGGAATCAGCGACGTTAAGTATATCGTCGGAATTCTATTTGGTACAAATGTAATAAAAAATATAATATGGAGAGGGATAAAAAATGATATTTTGATGTGGCTGGCCCCGTAACTGATGATGCAGTCTTTAGATGGTAGCGGGTTAACCTGTTAGGGGTATGGCAGTAATATTAAACCCATACCCCTAATCGGTTTCTATTTTCTACACGACATCGCACTGGAAACCTTAATCGCTCAGTAACTAGCCACGGCCTAAGCCTCCCACCAGACCAGACTAGAGAAAACTCAGAAGTAATAATTTCACAATTTGTACCTGCCGGGAATTGAACCCGGGACTTGCCCCTAATATGACAGCGCTCACTACTACGCTAGGGAGATCGTCAAAATGAATGGTCAATTAAGGTTTATAGCACACTATATCGACTTAATCTTTTCAAGGAGTTCCCGTAGAAATCAAAAATACACGCGGGCAAAATCGCATCAGCTAGTATATTTTTTTATAATTTACATCTAATCAGAAAGACAATGCCACTTACACTAACTAGATGATTATTAATAAGGTAATACAAACAAAAAAAAAAGAAAAGAAGAACATAAAACTGTCAACAATAATATTATTTTAAACAAGGTTATTCGATTATAATAAAAACAATTAATTTCTTACCTTCTAAAGCCATGAACATAGCTGCACCCATAACACTGTACAACACCAAACAAATAGTCAAAAAGAAGTGCGTAAACCACTTCTTGGACAGTATCTTTAACTTATTGTAAAACCAGAACGCAGTTTTTTCTCCCATACTTAGCCCACTTTTAGCTGTGTTCATAGTAAAGTCTTTGAAACCTTCGAACTGTTTAAACATAAAGTCTGACGCTTTATTTTGATACATGTGCATAAAAGGGTTGAAATATGGATTTGTATGTGGATCTGATCTAAGTGACGCAGGAGTTTGGGGTGCCTTTCCATAGTATTTGGTCGCTGTAGGCCCCCAGTATATAGCTGAAGGTGTGGTCGAGATTTTAGGGGTAGGTGGGACCGGACTTGGTATTTTAAGGGTAATCTTTGGTTTTGAAAGTCTTTTTGGTGGTGGTGGTGGAGGCGGGTAGCCGGGCACTTCTAAGGTATCCATTTTAATTTATTATTTGTATAACCGAATTTGCTTACTTAGATTTTTAATGATTTTTATCGAAAGTCACTATCACTGAAAACTTTTTTTCCGCACGTTAGTTTTAGTTTGTCACAATACGTCCGCGAGATCTCGTCGTGGATGGACACTGGGATTATAAATAAAGCCCGGTTCAGTCCGGCCCACGTGTCATCGGTCCCAATGCGTAACGCACTTTTCCGCTTTCCACCGTTTTCCGATATTTCGTTTTTGTCACGTTATTTCACGGAATTCCTGTAGGTATGAGTTTTCCGCGGCTGTAAAGCTTTCCTGTGACTCTAAGAGTGGTGAATAAAAATATAAATAATAGTACTGTCGTAAAGAAAATTGAAGCAGGTAAGTACATGCTATTTTTTGTAATGAAATAAAAAACATTAAAAGGAATTATAAGTTAATAATTGTTTCTTCGCGCTCGCGTAGCTTCGCCCCATTGTATCCATAGTTTGCTAAGGACATCTCCCTTTACTCGACCTGTCTAAATGCTATCTGTCTAGGTAAAACGTTCCTAAACTGTAATAAAATAATGATAAACAATAATTACCTATTAGTGATGATTAGTATTACTTACCTCGTTTCATATTAGTGATGTCCAAAGTCTTATTTACAGTATCTTTTAATCGACATTCATACCCATCGGCCATCTTATTCAAGAAGACGTTTATTTTAAGGAATAAAATAATGTTAAGTAGTACTTATCTAAATATTATTCGATTCATGATGAATTCATTTAAAATTATGTTTTTTTTTGTGATATATGATCCGTCCCCTAAGCTAACCTTAACCTTAATTAACCTTAGCAATGTCATCCTTATAGCTCTTCTTACTTGACACGAATTACAGCTTTTTGTTGAGGTAGGTACACCCAAGAATAATTCATGTCCATACATATGTACACCTTATGTATGTAATTATTCTTAATCATAGGATTACCGCAATTTATCAAATACCGCAATATAGCAAATAGTACAGTACCTATTCAAGCACCAGTAAAACACACACATCTGGTAAACCGCAACGTTTGAATGCGGTACCACCTAGTGCTCGACATTACTCAAAGATCTTCCACGTTATTCCGGAATTAATAATTGTGCCCTGAAAATACACCAGAGATTACAACAAACTAGATGATGTCCACGACTTTGTCCGCATAAATATATGTTTTTAAAAAATAAAAAAAAATCCGAGAATAAAAAAGAGTGAGACGCTTTCGTCACCACATCAAAATACCGCAAATCATTTGATGATGAATAAAATTAATTGTAAAGATCGGTACCGAAACATAACACACAATATTACAGTATTCAAGCATCAGTAAAACGTACACATCTGGTAAACCGCAATGTTTGAATGCGGTATCACCTATGTGCTCGACAATCAAAGATCTTCCATGTTATTCCGGACTTAAATGTTCCGTGAAAATAAACCGGAGATTTCTGCAAACTAGATGATGTCCGCGACTTTATCCGCATGGATATACGTTTTAAAAATCCCGGATAACTTTTAATTTTTCCGGGATAAAAAAATTGCTAACGCATGCATAATATAAGGATTTTGATATATACTGTATTATTATTCTGATTACTATATTATTATTCTGCTGTTGCGGAAGGACGTGGAAACCCACCGCATTGTTATCCCAAGAAAATTCCTACCATTATGTGATTAATTGAAAGGGGTCATTACCTTCAGAAATGAGGAATACGACGCAGAGAAAGATGTTATTCTGCTAAACGCACAGCGGTAATCCGCAACGTTTGAATGCGGTAACACTTACGTGCTCAACATTACTCAAAGATTCGGAATTAAATGTGCCGTGAAAATACACCGGGATGAGTGAACCGACAGGATACGTCTCGTACTCGGTTTCGTCACTACGACATCAAAATACCGCGAATCATTTGATGATGAATAAAATTAATTGTAAATATCGGTGGCGCTTGCGTGACTCAGACAACTATTTTGGTTCGAAGTGAAGAGAAAATTCTGAGTATAATGTCACGAAAACTTTGGTAATTTTGACAAAACTAGATGACTGCCGCGACTTCGTCTACATGGATTTGGGATTTTAAAAATCACGGGGTAACTCTTTGATTTTGCGGGATAAAATAAAAAAATAAAATAGTTACGCCGATCCCCAGAACTATTTTTGTTTGAATTGAAAGGAAAGTTCTGGGTATTATTTCACGAAAACTTTGGAGATTAATCGTTCTGGTACGATGCCGTGTATCCACGACTTCGTCCGCGTGAATTGAGGTTTTATGGTTCCTGCGGGAACTCTTTAGTTTTCCGGAATTAAAAGTAGCCTACGTATCCAGACTATAATCTATCTCTGTGCCAAATTTCAGCCAGATCCGTTCAGCTGTTGGGGCGTGATTGAGTAACAAACATCCATACATACATACATCCACACATCCACACATCCATCCAAACTTTCGCATTTATATTATTAGTTAGATAGTTAGATTAGATTAGATTAGGTGTGTTGTAACTTGTATCACATATCATATGGGATAATTTAACTACTTCACCCCCATTAGGTTAGCCCGCTACTATCCTAAACTGCATTATCACATACCACCAGATGAGATTGCAGTCAAGAGTGACTTTCAGTGGAACATTAAAATAAAGGATTTTTCAAAACCTAAATATCCGTGTAGTCGCGGGCGTCATCTTTAAATATCTAAAAGCGGTTTGTTTCGTAACAGATAACTTGTCGAAAGATGTTAAGGCATCTCTCACTAATTTATGAAAATAGCTCAACAAAGTTAGCCTTCAGATTATTTCGCGGAAAACTAACGTTTGAACGTAGGTATTTTAAATACACTCCTAAGATACTAAAATACAAGTGTTTATTTAGAGTTCGGTCATTACAGTTAGATACTTACGTTTCGAAGTGTCTCAATAAATCACAACTTTTTCTCGTAGCTTCTTTCGATTTATGTTTCCAAAGAATTATTATCGAGTAGACAGTGAGTAAGAAATTGTGCAAGCGCTTGAAATATCCGTACCAAACCTGGTAAGGCTACAATTGGTATTTGACAACAATCAAATCAGCAACTTTTTTTCAAACGTCAAAACGCGCGCTTACTATGGAATGTTGTATGAAATACTGAATTGTGACGTCATCAAAATTCAACGCATTTTTTTATATAGTTCAAAATGGTTTTCAAACATAAAACTAAGGGACATTTATATTACGACTTTTGGGAGATCCTCTAGATAGATCACTAAAAATTTATTTGACTAGCTGACAAAACTTACAGCTAATATTTGCAAACGCTACAAAACTGCTAATATTTCATAAGTTACTCATGTAAACGACCTACGACCTACGTGATATGTGGAAACTTGTAATTTTATTTGCGGCCTAATAGTAAATAGGTGCTTCTAGGCAAGCGAGTTCCAACCTAGACCTCATCATTGCCTGTCCATTACATTCTATTAGCATGATTGTCGTCAAGCGCAAGTCTATCTAATACTTGTAAATGCGAAAGTTGGGATGGATGGATGGATTGATGGAAGGATGGATGTTTGTTCCTCAATCACGCCAGAACGGCTGGACGGCTGGAATGGAATCTGGATGAAATTTAGCACAGAGAAATTAGAGTGTGAAATAACACATAAGTAGGCTACTTAATGTTCCGGAAAATTAAAGAGTTCCCTCTGGAACCAAAAAACTGCAATCCACGCGCACGAAGTCGCGGGCATCAGTTTTGCAATAGATAATTTCACGAGCTTACATGGTAGCCTTGCATGTGAAATAATTCCACCGAGAAAACCTATGTGTACATATTAATAAATGGGAAAACCTATCTATATTTAGGTAGGGCACATTATAACTACTAATTGCGTTTTCAGAAATTAAATTATATCACTTTCTTTAAACGGTGAAGGAAAACAGGAGGAAAACTGCATGCCCGCGAGTTCTTCATAATGTTCTCGAAGGTGTGCGAAGTCTGCCAATCCGCACTTGGACCACATGGTGGACCATGGCTAAACGGCTTGGCTTGTTCCATATAGGACATAAAAGTGTTTCTTTTGTTACGTCATGTTTCGACTCTACCACCGGTTTGGAAAGAAGCTTTATGGCTAGGTTATAAATGCTATGCGACACCTCATTGACTGACGGTAAGTCTTTTGACTTGAGTTACTACATACAGCCAATATACTTACATATTTTGATCTTGAGTAAGAATTTCGAGAAGCCAAATTTCGGCGCAACGGAGGAGAGGAGTGCGATATGCTACAAATGACAGCTACAGTGTAACGATCAAAATCACCTCTGATTGGTTAAATTCTTCCACTGTTGACCAAAATCCTTTGACGCAGAAAAAATACCTAAAAATCTGCCAATCAAAACAATTGAGAGTGTAACAATGGTTGATGCAGGTTTTACATCATCGCCCTGCAGGTGTTTTGCGTCATGTTTTGACTCTACCACTGATTCAAAAAACAAATACTACTGAGGAGAACTAAACTGTTTAAAAAGCAAAACATTACATGACTAGGTATATACAGTGGCGTGCACAGTATTCGGAGTCCGGGTAGGCGCGCTAACTATAGATAGTTACCTACTTTCAGGCAGAGAATATTGAAAATGATGCATCGAGCTTTTTTAACTAGGCTAAGAGTACCTTTATGTCTCTATATTGTGCACGCCACTGGGTACCTATGTATTATATTAAACAGTAGTATAAGTTATTATACTATCCTGTGGGGCATAATGAGGCCAAGAATGAAAAATCCATTTAAATTATGTCAGCGACAAACATAAATCGTAGTTTACAGTAACATCAGAGGCGACAAATTTTACGACGGCCATCTGTGATTTAATGCCTTCTATCTAAATGCAAATAAGTAGTTAGCAAGTTTGCGATGCAGTAAAATTTAGTTCCTTGTCAACAATTAGAACATTATAAAATGGAAGATACTTAAATTATAGATGTAGAATTTTAATAGTAAATACTCATATTTAAAATGACTTAAATAGAATAAGGGGTAAGGTACTAGCATGGCAACCTTATACCGGAAAGCGAAACGCTACGTCTTAATTTTCCAGAATAAAGAGTAGCCTGTCCTTCCCCGGGCCATAATCCTGTCTACCAAATTTCATTAAAACCGGTTGAAAAGGTTAGTGTAGACAAACTGACTCACATTCGCATTTATATTAAGTATTATGTACTTAGTTATGAAGTTTGGATTCTGTGCCTCTACTAGGGAGTTTTCTTTTTACTAAGTACAACAAAAACTAGTTAGCCCTTGTGCGATCTTAGATGATAACGGCCTTATCTTTAAAACTATAATAACTAAAATAAATCGCTGTGGTGGTAGGAACAGACAGTAGGTACACATCCGAAGCCACGCAACAGACCACCAGACAAAATTTAGAAATTATAAATTCCCAAATTGATCCTGGCAGGGATCGAACCCGGCATAGCAAGACTCACCACTGTGCCAGGGATTTCGTCAAGATGGACGACTCAAGCGAGTTTGTATATCTCTATATCACAGAACTAATAAAAAAAACTCGAAAGTTCAAAGGAGAGTTTGGTCCCAAAAAAAACACAGAAATAGTGACGCAACATTCCTAGTAGTTCTGTGTCAGAGTACACTATTTTTATTCACAGAACTAGGGAGAATTAACCCAACCCAAGTAGTTTTGTAACTGATCAACAGTGCCTTGTGCCGCTGCTGGGATTAACCAAAGTAGATCTACCAAGCGCTCCACTCCAATTATTATTTATTGACTTTACTAATATTAAGGATAATTGGACTCACTGTGTAGGGATTAGTAGCAAGTAGGCAGGCATAAATACTAAAATACTTTTAAAAGCACGTAGATTTAAAAACACTAGAACCCAAAGCTACAAACTTAAACAATTTTCTCTGTCCTAATAATTTAATTAATTGGTGCGTAAATGTAGATGTAAACCATGGAGGTAATCCATGATGTAAACAAAGTCAGTGTTGCCGTTAGCACAACCTAGTTTGTAGCTAGGTAAAATAAAAAAGTAGAGTCTGGCTAACGAAAGTAGAGACTCGAATTATTTGCAAACTTTTTATATGGCAATACTCAACTACATTTTGCCCTAACAAGATGGCGGTTGTCTGTGGTTGTCGGTGATTTGCAGTGATTAGTTGTGATCTTGTTTACGAGCATTTACGCGTTTAAGAATGAATAAAACAATTAAAAGTGGAGTGCGGAAGATGTTGTTTTGCATGATTTCCAAATTTGAAGAAAAACAACGAGAGAAAGATGCAAAATTCAAACAAAAACAAGATTGTTTACGTGTTGTGTTAGATTTTTTAAGTCAGTATGACGCATTATTTTGATACTTTGTTTGTATATTTCTCTTTTTAAAAAACTATATCTCTATTTTCATCCACATTCATTATACATTTCATTAAACACCTTAAACCTTAATACCTACTAAATGCAACTTCCAATTAAATGGTTATTTTTCATTGGTTGTGGTAGGTAAGTAAATGTTACATTTATTAATTTGTAACACAAATTATTTTCTTTGACAGAAAATCTGGAGGATGTAGCAGGAGTCGATGAAATAGTGAGAACTATTGAAAAACTTACTGATTTAGAGCAGAATGACAGGATGAGAACCCAGAATCAGTACTTGGAAGAAATAGAATAGTATAATAATAATATAATTTGCTATTGTCAATACTGTACTTAATCGTTGTTTAATCATTCTTTACAGGAGTAAGTGTTGCAACTTTAAAAAGAATAAAAAAGGAAGGTGCGCTAAATGATGGTGTGTGGAATACCCCAGGAAAAAAACGGCCCCATAAACCCACAGTGTCTAACTTAGATAGTTTCGACATAGATGCTATTCGCAACAAAATCAATGATTTTTATATTGTCAGAAAACAAGTTCCTACATTGAGGACACTGTTAATGGAATTAAAAGAAAGCATAGGATTTAATGGATGTCGGGAAACTCTTCGCCGCATACTACTAGCTAATGGTTATGAATTTAAGAAAAACAAGAATGTTCAATATTAATTGAACGTTATGACATATCTGCCTGGAGACATCGTTTTTTACGAACCATAGCTTTGAAACGTTCCGAAGGAAAGCCAATTATTTATTTAGATGAGACCTATGTCCACAAAAACTATAAGCCCAAGAAGTCTTGGCAAGGTCCATCTACGAGTGGTGCAATTGAAAATATTTCAACGGGAAAAAGGTACATAATTGTACATGCTGGATCAGAGAAAGGTCCTGTGCCAAACTCATTGTTAGTTTTTAGCCCAAAATCGACAATGGCGGACTACCGCCATGACATGAATGCTGCAAATTTCAATAAATGGTTACAAGAAAAGCTTATACCCAATTTAAATGAGCAGAGTGTAATAGTAATGGATAATGCAAGTTATCATTCCGTCATTGTTAATAAAGCTCCAACAACACAAAATCTGAAAAATGAGATAAGAGAATGGCTTACTTTCAATGATATCCGGTATGAAGATTACCACACAAAGGCAGAGCTGCTATGTTTTGTAAAGCAGCACACACCAGACCCAGTATACAAAGCTGATGAACTTTTAAAGCAGAATGGTCATGAGGTTTTGAGACTTCCTCCCTACCACTGTGATTTAAATCCTATTGAGCTTGTATGGAGTTTGGCTAAACGTAAAGTGGCAAGTAAAAATGTAGCCTTGACTACAGTAGAGTTAGAAAGAATGATTAAAGAGTCGTTTGAAAGCATTACATCAGAGGATTGGAAGAAAATGTGTGATCATGTCATGCATATTGAAATTAAATACAAAGAAAGAGATAGAATTACTGAAGAAAATTTAGAAAGTTTCATAATCAACGTTGGAAATAGTGACACCAGTGACTCTGATGAATCTTTGCAGATAGAAGCTTTGGATTCAGATTTTGACTATAGTGACTAAAATAAATTATTATTGAATATTGTTGTTTTTTCATTCAGGCAGGTGGTAGGTTTTTTAGTATGCAATCGGTTTCAACAAAAATAAGAAAAATAATTCTAAAGTATCAAATTAGGTTACTCCAGGTCTGTCACACTAATTTTGAGTTTGCCATACTAACAATTTTTAAATTTGCCGCTCTTTTCCAGTCTCTACTTTCGTTAGCCAGACTCTAGCTAGTTTTGTAAAAAAAACCGCTCTCGAAAAGTAGCTAGAAGTGGCTAAATTTCATAGTATTTTTGGCCTACTTTAATATCCTATTAAGGTCAAGGGTCTGCCCGCGAAATTCAAATTTAATTTGGTTTTTCGCAATTTGTAAACTAATACGACAAAGTAGGCTTATGGCATTCAAATTGCGCCCTAAGCCTACTTCCATAATTCACACTAGTATTAACTGAAAAATATTACGAAAAACAAAACAGAACTACGAGCGACAGTATTCGGCTAAACAATAGTTCCAATTATATTCATAGACATATCGTTTCGGCACATTAAGACTTAGTAGTAGTACAAAACAAAAGGCTCAATGTCCAACTTAATAACATACATTTTAATTCGATCGAATCTCAATAACGTAAATAATATAAACATATACTGGGGAAACCCCGATCACAGACTACGACTGTGACGCGAACTTGGTGTGGCCTACTCAGTTAAAGGCGATAACCATAGATTTCATTCAAATCACTAAGTAGCTGGCAATAAGAGGCTTACTCGGTAGACTACTAATAGTAAAAATCTGCGGTGGGTAAAAATTACCAAAAGTAGCTAGAAGTAGCTAGATTCGTTTTAGCGGCTAAATTATTATTTTTTGTGGCTAAAACCGTTGAAAATCCGCTAGATCTGGCCACAAAGTGGCTAAAACGGCAACACTGAACAAAGTCTGTGGTAATTTCTGATGCGGTTAACTTGTCTCTTAGGACAGTGACTTTTGACAGTGACATTTTCTACAATCTTTTTATTTACGATACGTTGTCTCTGCTTTCACGGTTTTGCCAAATTGCCAACAAGAGTTTTTGCAATTTTTCCAAGCAAGTATTGAGTAAAAATAAGTGCTACTACATAACAAAACTAGAGAACGGGAAATTCAAATTATGAAACGCGCTTTCGTGTACACAAACAGAACGGAGAATGATGGCAAACTTGTGGCTGTGGAAGACGCGTTTAAAGATTTCCTCAAGTCTATCGCACTAAATTTCAACTTGTATGCGGAAGATCTTAAATTATATTCGTGTAATGGTTGTGAAATAAACGACACGAGAGTTATTAGGGACGACGAGAAGGTTTTTTTGAGTTTAGAAAGTGGAAATGTGTCAGAAACCTGTGATTCTTTAAAAAATTCGTTTGAAAGTGTGCATGTTTCGGATGTTGTAGGAAATGGTTGTAAGGGGAAGAAAGGCGTTGTCTCGGACTGGATCACGTTAAACGTTGGTGGTAAACACTTCACAACCTCACGATCTACACTATTAGTCAAGGAACCTCTATCAATGTTAGCGAGAATGTTCGCTGACGATAAGAATGTGTACCTAATGAATCCTAGTGCTAAGGATAAGGCGGGAGCGTACTTAATAGACAGGAGCCCGGAATATTTCGAGCCTATTTTAAACTATTTGAGACATGGTGAAGTTATTTTGGACAAGCATGTCAACCCTAAAGGTGTTTTGGAGGAGGCTGTGTTTTATGGTAACGAAAATATTAACAAGCATCTTACTTCATAAACTATAATTACTAGACATATTACTATACTAGCTCCCACCTATGCTCAAAACAAACTTGATGAAACTTTGCACTGAAAAAAGTTTTGTTATAGAAATGAAATACACTGATTAACAGTTTAAACTGTTTTTTTAAATTATAGACTTTAGCAATAAGCCAGCTTAAGATGCCTATTCACTCTTCATTTTTAGATACCAATAGATGAAAAACTCTTTATTGCTCACACTTAAAACAAAAAGGTTGAAAGATAAAACGGAAGGGTGCAAAGGCGGTCTTATTGCTAAAGCAATCTCTTCCAGACAACTTTTGGGAAGAGTGTGGGATAGTGCAACATCTAAACACTAAAATATAGTGTAGTAAATATACATGCATAGATACATACAAACATACATAAAAATTGGAAGAGAAAACAGTAGCAGATGGATGCAAGAGTTAAATAAATTAGTTCAAACAATGTTTATATTTTCAGGTATAGACTCAATGATACCACAGCTGCATCAGTTAATAGAAGAATCTACAAGCCAAAGGGGTAGAAACCAGTCACTCAACAGGATGGATGTGATACGGCTTATCATTATGACTCCCACTACGTCTGAACTCAGGTTTCAAGGTGTTAATCTGGCTGGTGCGGACTTGAATAGGTTGGATTTGAGGAATATTAATTTTAAGGTATTTGTTTCAGTCTCTATATAAAACCAACCAATGGAGCTACTTAAAAATTATTATAATAATGTAATGCACACAAATACAGGAAATACTTTACAAAGTAAAAAAAATACAAAGTTACATGTACAGTATCACTTAAAGCAATTTCTCACGGACAACCTTTGGTGAGAAGAGCTATGTGAAAGTACAAAATGGTGCAAAATATAAAAATAGACTAATAAACATTACATACAAATAAAAAATAATATACATGCAAGACTAAAATAAATATAGCTATGTACTTAAATATTATATACTACATACAACACTTCTACTTAGATACAGATGTCTACAATATAGAAGGAACCTACCCAGGAATCCAAATTTCAAGTTTGTATGCTTTATAGTTTGTGAGATATTGTTTAGTCAGTGAGTGAATGAGTGTTTTGCTTTGTATAGAAGAAGTATAGTTAAGACAGTGTTCTTTTCATAGAATGCTTAGTTGTATTATTAAATCTGACATGTGTATTTCCAGTATGCATGTTTGGCCCGATGCAATCTGAGTGGTGCAAATCTGTCTCACTGCTGCTTGGAGAGAGCTGACTTGTCACACGCCAACCTAGAGGGGGCTCAATTGTTAGGAGTCAAGGCTCTGTGTGCCAATATGGAAGGTAAATAAGTCCAGGAACTCGTCTACATAGATCTGATTGTTTAGGCGCTGACCCTTTTTATTATTATTACTAGCTAATACCTGCGACTTTGTCTGTGTGGATTGAGGTTTTTTGTTTCCCGCTGGAATTCTTTAATTTTCTTTTAACGCGGGAACTTTTAGCCTATGTGTTATTCCAGACTATAATCTATCTCTGTGCCAAATTTCATCCAAATCCGTTCAGATTGAGTAACAAACATCCATCCATCCATCCGAACTTTTGCATTTATAATATTATAATCTTATATATAAAATTCTTGTGTCACAATGTTAGTTACCATACTCCTCTGAAACTTGACCGATTTTTATGAAATTTTATATGCATATTCAGTAGGTCTGAGAATCAGCTACTATCTATTTTTCATACTCCTAAAACACCTCAATCCACGCGGAGTCGCGGGCATCAGCTAGTATTAGTATAGAAGTATAGATGGAAAGACATGATATTATAATATTAGGTCCTTACATATGAAATTGGCGTTTTGTCGGCCACTTTGTTCTCAAATATCTCCTCTTTGGTTAGGAATTTGAATTCCAGAAACTAGAGGTCGCCCGCGACTTCGTCCGCGTACCTACTATTTCTGATTTCCTATGATATTATGAAATTTTCTCGCTGCAAAAAGCTTATCCATTGAGGCTTAATAGAGATTATGCAGGTTTTTATTGTTTTTTTTTTTATTTAAACCTTATTGATGATTTTTATGTCTATAATTAAAAATCATAGAAATTTTATGTAAACTTCCAACCCTCATTGGACCCCTTTTGGGATGGATTTACGTAAAATTGTGTATACAGGTTATTATTATTTAAAACTAATAACCTAAATCCCGATTTTCAAGTCAATGACTACAAAAACATAGGACTTATAAAAAAATTTCAACCTCTAATTCCACTCTCTGTGGGTAAGATTTTCGTAAAATTGCGTATACAAATTTCTATTATTTATAACTAATTTCTTAACTGCCAATTTTCATGAATCTAACTTCAAAAACAAAGGACTTTCATACAAACTTCCCACCCCCATTTCGACCCCTTAGGGGTGAATTTTCTCAAAACCGTTTCTTAGCTGATGTCTGCACCATAACAGGAACCTACCTTCCATATTTCAAGTCTGTATGTTTTATAGTTCCTGAGATCTCGTGATGAATCAGTGAGTGACCTTTTGCTTTTATATATATAGATTGTACTAGATGATTGACTTCGTCCGCGTGGATTAAGTTTTTTCAATTCCCGCAGGTACTCCTTAATTTCCCGGGATACAATAAAACTTTTTAATAAGTACCCGGGATTTAACCTATCCCTGTACCAAATTTTATCAAAATCGGTTGATCAAATAGGCCATGAAAGCGTAGCAGACAGACACACCTTCGCATTTATAATATTAGTGTAGATTCTTTATTGCACACAAAAAACATAGAAACACATAAGTACATAAAAAGAAGCTTAATTTAATAGTAGAGCATGCAAAGGTGGTCTTGTCAATTGGCGATTGCAAAGCAAAGCAAAGTGCAAAGTTGCGATTTGCCCAGACAATGTGATAGGAATTGCGAAATCATGTGGCAAGCAATTTAGGTCCTTTTTGTTACCAAACTCACACCATCACAGAAATCCGTGGTTTTATATGATAGAGAAATAAAAGCAATTGGACACAAACAGTGTTTACATTTGTTGGTTGATCTCATATTGATTGTATGAAAATTAAATATTCAATAATGGCTTGTGTCTGACACAACAGAAAAGTGTTTACATTTGCGCAGTGCCTTATGGACCACAGATCTGTGTATGTTCAAAGGACTGATTTCACTGATCACAGATATATTAAAGCATGAGAAAAGAAAAAAGGTCTCAAATATTAAAAAAATATTGCATATTCTAAAGTAGAGGATGCTCCAAATGACTTATAATTCACATCCTTTTTAAATTTTATCATCATTTCAAACAATCAATAAAAAAAAAGTGTCAAATGTTTATGATGTCCCAACTCCCAAGTCAGTATTTCATAGTTCTATGTCTTAGATTTGCTGATTTGGTTTGATAAATTATACCAAATAGTTGCTACTATACATACCTATAATGGGAAAAATCAATAAGCTCTAGGTACCTAGAAGAAGCATCTTTCTTATTATTTTATTTATGTTCTCAGGTGCTCTGATGAAGGGATGCAACATGGAGGATCCAGCAGGATCCAGGGCTGTCATGGAAGGTGTTAATTTGAAAGGTATCAACCCTTTTTTTTTAAATAACTATTTTTAAAAAACTGCTTTAACTATAACACTTATATAAGTATAATCTTAAATCTGACAAGTTAGTACCTATGAGTTTCACACAGAAGCAAATTGTATTTAATTATTTTTTAATTATTCTGGAACTAACTAGCTAACCAAAAACGTAAACAAAATATCTTAGTAGAGTTTCACCAATTTCTAATTATTGGTGTATTGATTTAAAACTTTAAACCAATGTCAATGTGGCCAATTCTATATAACACAATCTCAAAACTAAACTAAAATGACAGCTTTAAATCTAGTTCTGTCCATTTCCACAGGGAGTATTATGAATGGGTTAGTAATATTTTTAATGCTGTCATTTTAGTTTAATATAAAGATTCTGCACTACAGAATGAGACCCAATTAATACTTTGTTTCCATCAAGCTGATCTGATCATGTAACCAGAGGAGGTAGATAGTCATTAGTCATGGATCTCTTGCTAATAGTAAACCTCTCAAGTTTGGGGCTCATTTAGTTTGTTTTGGCTAGTCCCATTTGCGTTATTTTTTTAGTTTTTTGAAACTACATGTTAACCTATTTTATTCAAATAATTTCAGGTGCGAACTTAGAAGGTAGCAACATGGCGGGTGTCAATTTGCGAGTGGCAACATTGAAGAATGCCAACCTCCAGAATTGTGATCTCAGAACGGCTGTGTTGGCTGGCGCCGATTTAGAGGTGACGTTTAATTTATATCATTCATTGAGTATGTATTTCATATGGAGGGTAGAGATAAGGAGTATGTGTTTAGGAAATGTGTCCGTCGAAATGCATTAAATTGAGGGCGCCACATTAGCATCAGGGTAAATTTAAAAGGAAGCGCCAAATATTATTAGAGTAGGTTTTAGAAATAAACAAGGAAAGAAAACATTCATCATTATTTTGTACAACATAAGTTGTTGGAATTTTCTAACTACTTTAGTCGACAAATATATAAAAATTTTTAATTCTGCATACTGCATCTACAATTGCTACATTCATACCCTTTGCCTATACCAGCGCCAGTGTGGAAGGTTTTGAACTGTTATAGCATCTATATAGCATGTAACAGCTATAGCAACCACTGGACACTTTTTCAACTTCTCTCCCTTAAGAGATGATTCTCCTTATCACTTCTCTCCATAGTATTTCGATTACATTAATAAATTTTACTATAAATAATAGACAAAGCACTGTGAGTTACACACACCGTCTCCATTATTATGTTCCATTTTTCCATTTCTCACAGAATGGGTAATAATTGTCAGACTGGGTAACATTGCCAACTGTTTGATGGACCGTGGTTGTAACTTTGAGTCAACTTGCTAGTTCAACGATACTCAATACTCAATATCATTTATTCAATATAGGTACACTGTAGGTCCGCTTATAATTGACGTTAAAAATGACTTACTTATTAAACATGATGGTGATAATTGGTAAAGGTATCTTAAAACTAAAGCTACGAGGGTTCCAAACGCGTCCTGGTCTTAGAAGAATAAAAACAAAATTTTTTTAAACGATTTTTTTTAAAGAATCTCCTTAATTCTAGAACACCCGACGATAAAGTTCGTAACAATGCGCAATATTCTAAAACTTCGCTATGTTCTGATTTTATAATATTTTATTTACTTATTGTTTTTTTTAGTATTGCGACTTGTCGGGCAGTGATCTTCACGAAGCCAATCTGCGAGGCGCCAACCTGAAAGATGCAGCTTTCGAACTAATGTTGACACCACTTCACATGTCGCAGACTATAAGATAATTTATTTATGCACGTTATTTATTTTAATAGTTAATTATTGCAATCGAATTAAATCAAATTTTATTTGAGTTGTTTAATTTTATTCACGTTATGAAAATAAAACATTAAGTTTGGTTTTAATTCTTTAATTTAATGACCTTTCTTATAATGACCTTCCGACTGCTTCTCATAATAAGGGCCTCCGCCCACGTCAGACTTTGTAGGGCCGATAATTTTGCAGAATAATCACCGACTTTGTAATCGGATCAACGCACACGCTACCTGGGAAATGCACGTCATGAATTATTCATCGACTGCAGTCGGTGAGTATTAAAAACTGACAGCTGCAGTGTAACGATCGCAATCACCCCTGATTGGTTAACACTCTTCCACTATTGGACAAAATCTATTAACGCAGCAAGAATATTATAAATTCAGCCAATCACAACGATTGATGCAGGTTTTACAAATCGCCCTACTGTATTCTATATCTGTATGTTGCCACCAACCAGTTTTTCTTTGATCAGTTTTTCTGGTCCATAGTAATATATGTGTCACCGTAAATTACAATCTCGCTAGTTAGATTACAATCTAACGGTTTTGGCAATTTTGCGGTGATATATGTACAACCTGCTGGTCGGTGCCAGCCAGTTCGTTCTTCAGATACCCAATTGTCTAAGCCAATCGTAATCATTTGATAGTTCATAACGTATAGCTCGAACTGTTATAGGAGTTCATACATGCTTTTTGACGTGCAGGCATCTATGGACTCCAGAACCTGAGGGCCTAGACAAACGGCATTCGATTCGCAGCGATTCCATTTCTTCTATCGCTAACGCTTTACCGTAAGCGAACTTCGTCTGCTAGACAAAGTTACCTGCAATTAACGAACGCCTATTCCATTCGGCTGTTCGATAAAAAGTAACTTTTGTCTATGGTCTTTCGTTATGAAACGTCAAATTCGTGCGCCAAACTTTGAATAGTTTGTGTTTGAGTGGTGTTTCTAAAGTGCGAGCGTGAAGTTGTTAATTAATTTAAAACTATTTCCTCTAATTAATATTATATTTCTTGGTAAGTATCAAAGTGCTTTTGTGTTTTATAGAAACAAATGAGATTTCAACCAGGCAAATAAAGATTTAGAATACTTTTCCCTTCTATGAATAAGGTTAAATGTTTTGTTTTCTCGCGTAGAAATGGAACCAAGAGGAAGGGCAAGTGGTGAGCAGTTTTCAGCTCTTTTGGAATTTATGGAAAGGTAAAATATTTGTTCCATACGTAATAAGTTTCTGAAAAGTCAAATTCTATACAGACGACCGAATGGCAGTCGTAATGTAAACAATGACGTGATTAACAGTAACGTAGTTAAAGGGCTCTTTGTTAACTCATATTTCAGCCACGGTGACTTGTCTAAACCGCTGGTGCTCAAGGTCGCATTAGAGCAGATTGTTGCCGGGAATAGTATCTTCTTTGGCGTCTAAGCCAAACACTTTCATTATGCGCTGCCCACAGTAAACGAAGCGTATGCATTTTATATTATTAGCACTAGGTACACTAAAATTTACAAACAACTGACAAAGTTACAAAATAATGCAAAAGACAACAATTTAATCACAAATTCATTCAAGAAACGTCTAAAAATATCCAAACAATCCACTCAACTTCACAACAATGGCGCTATTTGTTTCGTTTTCTACAGGGTAATGGCGTTCGTTAAAGTTTCCATCAAAAGAAGCGCTCACTATAGATAACGCTTGTCAAAAATGCCACTTGGCTAGCACTTGTCGACACATGTCTATGGGATTAGTCATTCGACATTGTCGATTCTTTCGATGGAATCGATTTAAATTAACATTGTCTAGCAAATTTCGATTCGTTTAAATTATACCACGTAGCGTTTCTATAGCTAATGTCAATCCCATACATTTTTGGACTTTTCTACTAGCGTCATCGCTAATAGAATGTCACTTTGTCTAGGCCCCCAGGGGGCCCCCTGGGGCCCCCTGGGGGCCTAGACAAAGTGACATCGGTTTAAACGTTTGACAGAGGATTACGATAACGATTTCCTTACACAATCGGGGGGCAGGTTGTACATATTTGTCTATGGTTCCCAGTATATACGTATAGTCTATGGTGCGTTCTGCATCGCGAAGTTGGTGCCTTGACTTGACTGCATTTGTTTTTTATTCGCGTTCTATTTTTGAGTGTGACGGTTCTATCGAGTGAAAATAAAAGCATTCTGTTTGCAAAAAAAAGATTGATTTGATGATTCTCATTTAGGTCGCCATTTATTCGATCTTTTCCTCCCGATTGCGAAAGTTTTCACAATGCAGAACGGAGAAGAACCGCCGGCGTCGACCGAAACAGGTACGTTCCAAGTTTGTTGTCGTAAATCTTAGCAGGACAACAAAATTAAATGCGCTGTTTTCTTTCCGGATTTCGCCTCAAATATCTTCTAGAAACTCGAACCAGAACTTGAATGTTTAACAATCTCGTGTAACACGTTGCGAGCACGTTATTTCGTAATACCCTCACGAATTAGAATGAATAGGCATGTTTTTAACGTGCGGGCGAATTTTCTAATACAGAATTCACCGTCCGGTCTACTGTCTACTTAATTGCGCGGTTCAATTATATTTTCACTCAGTTTCGTGCATAGATTTAGTGTGTTTTGTGTGGTTTCGCTTGCAATTATTAGTACTGTTGGTGGGCATAACTGGAGTGTGAAATATGAGTCACATTTCTGCCCACATATTGTAAAAATGTTATTTATTAAATCTCTGTAATTACCGCTATCGTTTCAGTGTCATACTTGATGACTGATGATATATTAGCAAAAAAGTTTGAGAGATTTATGAGAAGAAAATGTGGAGATGTATTTTTTTAGCTACCCACATACCACTATCACAAATTTCTTGTTTGAAACCTTTCTGTATTGATATGAAATCTATTTTAATCATGATGTCAAATCTTATTGGAAACTTCTAACTACCAAAGTATTTGACTACAGCTTGTATTTTACATCTACCAATATATATTTTAACTGGATTCACTGTGCATTTTAGTTACACACAAATATTGCTTAACCATACTGAATATATTATAAAGAGGTAAAGTTTGTGACATTGTAGAGGGTAATATCTGGATCAACTGAACAGATTTTAAAAATTCTGGTAGCAATAGAAAGCCATATTACTTGTAAGTGTAGGCTATATTTTAACCTGAAAAGTTAAGGAGTTCCTGTGGAAATTTAAGAAACTTTTTTTACACAGATAATGTCACGGGCATCTGCTAGTACTAAATAAAATTGAAAGTGTGTCTGTCTGCCTGTCTGCTACGCTATGCAGGGGTCTGCCAACACTTAAAGCAATACTTAAGCAGCATGACAGTTTGATTTTCCTAAAATAAGGATTATAATGCAAGAACTCGAAAGTTAACATAAATGAAACAATATGGCATTAAGTGTAGGCAGTATGGCCCGTGATATCTCTACCCAGTTGTGTCACAGAAGGGACATAGGCTACTTCTTATCCTGGAAATTTAAAGAAGTTCATGAATGAAAACTTAATCCAAGTAGCCAAAATTGCGGGTATCATCTAGTTTATATTCACTGTTATTAATAGCTCAGTGGGATATTCTTACTTATATTAGTGACTATATATAGTAATATTGTTACAGCTATTTAAATTCTGATAAGAAGTCAATTAGTGAATGGCTTCTATTCTACATAACATAGAAGTTTACTACACAATCCTATCATGACTAGATAATAATTATTGAATAATAACTATATGGGTTGTGATTTGTGAATTTTAATCTAATTTTACAAAATAACTAGAAGAAGTAGCAAGCATATTATAAGAGATCAGTTTATGGTTCAGTATCAAAAAAGATACCCTTATAAGTAATAACTGTCGGAGACCTCTATCCTATCTTTTGACTTATGCCTGATGCCTCCAATGACTAATCCCACTCCTTATTTTATAGAAAAATAAAATGAAAACTCTAAAAACTTGGTTTTGCAGTACTAAATAATAGGGATTGGTTTTTGTAACTAAATAAAAATAATTCAACCAATACATTTCTTTTTAAGCTACAGAACCATGGGTGGGCGAATCTGTCTTGCACTTGGCTGGTTATTGCAGTTACTTGGTTAATTGATTAGCTTGGATTTTCACGCTCCAGCACTGTACAAACAAAGATTGTGAATTCCTTTCTTATCATAATTAAATTTGTATTGTTAACTACTCTTCTCATGTGTTTAATAACTCCTTGATTTACTGTGAACCCTATAAAAAGTGATATCAAGGTGGCAAAAAACAGTTGATATAGGGTGTTCTTAAATTCAAATTATAATCAAAGTAAAATAGTCAAATTGACAGAGAAATCCACATCAAAATTAATTTAGAAGCTATAAAAGACAAACAATAGAATATTTTGTTTTTGCTTTTTAAAACTCAAATTGAAATTCAGTGACCTATGGCACTTAAATTAGTAGTAATGCCTGCATCACTACAGTGCCCAGTAGTGACTCTCTCTCTCTCTCTCTCTCTGCGTCGCTTTCCTGGTCGTGACCCCTTTCTATTAATCATAATATAATAGCAGGGACTTTCATGAGATAATAATGTGGTGAGTTCCAAGGTCCTTCCGCATACAACTTGACTAAATGTCCTATTTCAACTCTTAAGTTAGTAACAATTCTAACCAGATGTTAGTGATAACAACTGAGACTGATGGCTTAACTTGCTCTCTAAGGCAGTAATGACTAGTGAAATGTAAAGCTATTTAGCCACTTCAAAATCGGGCCCAGTAGTTTTCAGGGTATTAATAACAATAAAGTTGTTGTTTTGTTCAGTCCTTTGGTACCAAGTTTTGTAGATTATTTTTTGTGGTTTAACAGCTGTCAGTACTTATGGAATGTTATGTGATCAGGTGTGCGATGGCCTTGGATTCAAGTACTGCCTGTTCAAAACTCACATTGGTACATATAACCGTGATCGCTTAGTAGTTTAGACCCTTGCTGCCTATTCCAGTGGTGGTGGAGTCCAAAAACTAAATTCAAATCTATTTTACGCAAGTAGACTTAGAAAAGTGCTTTTGAATAGTCAAGTGAGTATGGTTCAGAATGCTATTCCTACTGAGAAAAACCAGCAAGAAACTCAGTGGTTGCTCTTTTGAAAATATTAATTTACTATAAGTATAACATCAATATAAAGATAAATAAGGATTCGCTAAAATCTAGGTTAACCAACCAACGATTTTTTCTTTGCAGTAAAAGTCCCAGAGGAGGTGACCAAGCAGTCGTTTAGGCTCAAAATATGGCGTCACTTGGAGACCAACGGCCTCGCCATGTTCCCGCGACCGGTGTATAACCGGATCCCTAACTTCAAGGGTGCGGCTGAAGCGGCGGCCAAGCTCGCTGAGCTCGATGTCTTCAAGAACGCTACCACCGTGAAGGTCAACCCTGATAAGCCGCAGGAGCCTGTGAGGTGAGTTTAAAGGCTATACTTTCCAATTCGCTGGCTTAACTATGCCCGATTTCACCGACAATACAAATTTTTAGGGAACATCTCACACCATTAGACGCGCCACTGCGCCAGGGACCTCCCTGGCGCAGTGGTGAGCACGGTGGTCTTATTGTGTGAGGGCCTGGGTTCGATTTCCGGCTGGGTCAATTTGGGAGTTTCTAATTTCTGAATTTTCTCTGGTCTGGTGGGAGGCTTCGGCCGTGGCTAGTTACCACCCTACCGGCACAGACGTACCGCCAAGCAATTAAGCGTTACGGAACGATGCCTCCGTAACGCTAAATCAGGTGAGATCGCAGTCAAGGGCTAACTTGTAGTGGCATAAAAAAATTAAAAAACGCGTGCTGTGGTAAAAAGTGTCAGTCTAAAACTCTGAACCTTGCCTATCATGCTATCATACCAAAATTATAAATGCGATATTGTGTTTGTTTATTGGTTTGTTTGGAGCAACAGATTGACGTGATTTTTGCATGGGTATAGTTGAGGACCTGGAGAGTGACATAGGCTACTTCTTATCCCGGAAAATTGAAGAGTTCCCATGAAAATGAAATAAAACTTGTTCCACGCGGACGAAGTCACGGGCATCCAGCTAGTATTAGATGAAGACGTGATTAAAAATAAGTGAAGTTCACCTGTTCCAAGCGTCACAATATAAAGACTATCGACCCCTAAACTTATTTCTGTATCCGACACTGTCGAATGTGGATTTTGGCAGCAAAATGGCGTAAGCCTATTTAATAGATCAATATTTATAAATAGAATAGTGTGACTTCAACACAGAAATATAAGAAGATAGAAATTATGTTCGTTTTACTTCGTTATCTCTAACTAGCTGATGCCCGCGACTTCGTCCGCGTGAATTGTGGTGATTCGGTTCCCGCAAGAACTCTTTAATTTTCCAGGATAAAAAGTAGCATATATGTGTTATTCCAGACTATAATCCATCTCTGTGCCAAATTTCATCCAAATCCGTTCAGCCGTTCTGACGTGATCCATCCAGGATGGAAGGAAGGATGTTTGTTACTCAATACATACATATGGATGGATGTGTGTAACATCCATCCATCCAAACTTTCGAATTTATAATCTTCTTATATTATATAAAATTCTCGTGTCACAATGTTAGTTATCATACGCCTCCGAAACGGCTTGACCGATTTTTATGACATTTTATATGCATATTCAGTAGGTCTGAGAATCGGCTACTACCTATCTATTTTTCATACCCCTAAAACACCTCAATCCACGCGGACGGTGTCGCGGGCATCAGCTAGTATTAGTATAGATAGTATAAGTGATAAGCGCGTATAGCTGATTTTGAGCCACATGAACAGAAATGAACAAAAATTGGAAATAACTAATCACTAGCATACAAACATACAAAGCAACGCAATTTAAACTGTACAGTTTTACAATAACGCGCAATGATAGGTGACTGACCATTTGCGTTGCATGGGCGCGGTGCGGTGAAAATCTGACGCTTTTTAACTGACTTCCAAAAAAGGAGGAGGTTCTCAATTCGGCGCGTATTTTTTTAAACATTTTTATTAGTTGTTCGGATTTCTCTAAAAACATAATATTACTTATACTTCATACTAATAGTATTAATGCGAAAGTGCGTTTGTTTTTTGGTTTTTCAATCAATCTTGCCGCAACAGAGCAACGGATCAACATGATTTTTTGGGTATCGTTGAGAACCTGGAGAGTGAGTGACATGGGCTTATTGTTCCTGAAAATTAAGGACTCCCCGCAGGAACTCTTTAATTTTCAGAAATAAATACCAGCCTTCTCCAGTATGCAGCCTATCTTTGTACCTTATTTCATCAAAATCGGTTAAAAATATGGGCCGTGAAAGTATAGCAGACTGTCGGACAGACAGACATACCTTTGCATTTATAATATTAGTATGTTTCTTACGATAATAGTGTGCAGTATAGATACCTATCTACGCATAACGCAACCAATTTAATTAATAGTATCAATACACACTACACATCCTGCATTTTATAACTTGTTTATATAATTCACTTAAACCCAGTTAGCGGAACTAAGTAGCGTATTAATACTGTTGGACGAATATTTCTATACTTTTCAATAGATTTTTTTTTCCCAATTCATCTTATCTGCCATCAGCTTTCTAGCCATAATCAGATTTTAGGAATTGGTTGGTATTTCAAGAGGTATTCTCTTCCAGTTAACCTAAGGTAGTGGGTTCCTCCCCTTGGTTGTATTGTCATCAAGGACCAGGACAAGGATCTCTCATCCAAATCCAGCACCATGCCACATTTTAAGGTGTTTTGTGTTGGGAAATTGAAATTGAATAATATTATTTGCTTAAACGGTGAATAAAAATATAGTGAAGAAACGTGCGTGTCTGATAGTTCACCATAATGTTCTCTGAGGTTTGTGAAATCGGCAAACCGCACGTGACCAACGCAGGGGACCATAGCCTTAACCTTTTTCAGTCTTAGAAAAGACCCATTAGTTTTTTTAAATAATTATTTATTTGTACAATACAGTCTACAATACAGTCTGTTTATTAACATTCAACTAAACTAGTGGTTCGCCCCGAACTGATACCTCGCGGTATCCATAAGATAGTTTTAACTATATATTGTAATTGTTAACTTTTTTTTTTGTTCCACGTAAGATGGTGCTTACGTCTATTATTTGTAAGCACAAAAGAAACTTTTACAGAGCGCCATCTATTGACATCATTGTGAAGTTCTGTTATTGTATTTCATTAAAAATTAAATAATCTCGTTTCCTTATAATATTTGTCTAATTTTAGTGTTTGTTGTTCAAGTAAAGGATATAATTCAAATAATTGATCAAGTTTTAAGCTCAGCCTTTCAGAAAATTGAGAGTTCTGAGGTCAACGTCCAAAACGTTAGAAAATCTCCAATTTGAAAGCCCCCCATTTCGTCAATTTTCGGGGAAAATTAAAAAAAAAACTATTCATTGGACTCTATTCCTAATTATCTTTAAAATGATATGCCGCAACCCTAAAAAAAATATTTTACTTCACATTCGCTTCTATGAGAGCCCGCCTGAAATAAAGATTTTTATAACTTTTTAAGCCATATTCGGCTGGAGGCCATCGGTTTACATATTATATTTAAATTTGAAATAATTACGTTCAGTAATTCAGAAGTTATAAGGCTCTGACAGACGGACAAGTGCAAATTCACTCAGTAGACTCAGAGACCTTCGCTTAGGTCGGTAAATTAATAGTGTGCAAATATTACATGAGAGACGTCAAAATGAAATAAAGGATTAATAAAATTATTAGGATATAGCAGCAGTTAGTAGAAATAGGCCTATTACACTGCACTTTTCACAGGGACCCTTACCCTTGCATAGTGTAATAAGATTTAATCTGATCGTTGTTGCTGTGCAATAAGCGACGCTCTATCTAGCCGCCGCGCCCACCCTTACCACAGGGCTCTGTGGAAAGTGCAGTGTAATAGGCCTATAAGCCGGCCAATCAGGTTGATATGTTGATGATGAAGATGTAAATTAACTAAATGTTAGCTTAAATTAACCCCAATGTCATTGATAAGCTAATTGTATTTTGACCCCATAGTCAAATGATACCCTTCCGACCTCTTGTATAATACAAAATATATTGTTTATTATTTACATAACTAGTTGTTTTTCACAACTTTGTCAGCGTCGCATTTATTATTGTTACTGTCGCCCTTGTCTTGTATTGGTCAGTATTTGCGACTACAGATGGTGAGGTACTCGGTTTGATTCCCGGGTCGAACGAAAAAAAGGTATTGGGATATTCTGTCAATAAATTCTTTTTATTAGCCCATAGCACAAAATACAACATTTGCTATTCTATCTTATAAATCCCTGCGTAAAGGGACAGAGCTAGATTTAGACTTATCATTTTAGTTTAGACTAGATGATGCCCGCGACTTCGTCCGCATGGATTATTGTTTTTTGTATTCCCGAACTCCTTAATTTTCCGGGATAAAAAGTAGCCTATGTCCTTCCCCGGGATACAAACTATCACTGTACCAAATTTCATCAAAATCGGTTGAACAGATGGGCCGTGAAAGCGTAGCAGATAGACAGACACACAGTATGGATTAGAGATAATGTCATACAGAATTGGCTACATTATTAAGTATAGGTACACGTTTGACTCACGTATGACGTAAGATTGCAGGCTGCAAGTTTACGTAACCTGAGGCAAGTAAGGAAGTTTTTAAGGACGAACAGTCTGAATTCGTCGAAGACGAATAAATAATGAGCACACTACGAAACAGACTTGACCTCGGATGCAGCATAATATTGAAGCTGACATCTGTTACCCGTTGTCCTAGGCGAACATATATAGTCCGGCAAACTTATCTGACCCGGTGACAGCGTCGCTAGTATCTATGAAAAACAAAACTTAACAGGCATAAAAATTAGTTCCAATTATGGCTACCGGGTCAGAAAAGTTTGTGGAACCTTACCTATATGAATTTTCGGATTTCTCTTCTTTTTTTCTGGTTGTACTATGGGGCACAACCAGAACAAGTGAAATTAATTTAACGAATTAAAAAATACGACTGCCCTGCCATATTATTTTTGGAGTTTACCTCCTTATGAAGCGATTTGCATATATAGCCTTTGGAATCTTATTCACATTTTTTATTAGATGATATTTTTTTGTGAATCACTAAATATTGAACTATAGTGTTATATATTTTTGGAATCTACTCATCATTTTCTAGATGATGATTATATATATTTAATTTTATTTTAGTTTTTTTTTTCAATTTTGGTCTTTAAAGGGGGGCCATGGTCACCCCATCAATTTTTTATAAAAATTTTACTAGCCTTTGTCACTCGGAATAAGATAGGGATTCTAACGATACCTCATTTATCGAAATCGGTTCAGGCGTATAGAAGTTATGGTGGAATATACAAACTCACATACATACATGCATACATACATACATACATACATACATACATACATACATACATACATACATACATACATACATACATACATACATACATACATACATACATACATACATACATACATACATACATACATACATACATACATGAACCCTGAAAACAATATACTCCTTTTTTCAGGCAGTCGTATAAAAAAAGAAGAGACACCTGCAATGTCCGGGCGCTTTTGTCACTAACGGTGCCTTTCCTCCGAGATGTGCACTGTGCTACATTGCTAAGCTATGGATGACATACATCCGTAGCTTTTAGCAACGTAGCACATCTCTCTGGTGGAAAGGCATTCTAACGTTTGGTGGTGGACGAGGTGGCGGGGTAACACATTCTAAAGTAATGTGTGTTAAAACCAGTAAATAATTTAATTCTTTCATATTACAAACAAACCTGCAAATAAATATTGCAATTTATATAAACTGCTTTGCTTTCTAATAGTTATAACGACCTTATGAGTTTTACCAGCATTGACTCACTTCACACCCACCCCATTTCGAAGGTCGAACTTTGCCAATCTTGCTGATATTATGTTATTTATTAGTCTAAAAGATATTATATATTAGTCTAAAAGGGCATATAAAATAGCTTTTAGATTCTATAAAAGACATGATACAAGAGTTCTCATGAAATTTGGCCGCCTATAGTGATGCATCATTCATACACGTATGCTTATTCCCACAAACTTATCTGACCCGGTGACAGCGTCGCTAGTATATATATTATAAATAAAATTAAAACGGAACTATACAGGCATAAAAATTAGTTCCAATTTTGGCCACCGGGTGAGGCCATTGGTTCAACTTATTCATTTATAAAATAAAAGTGCAATATGAATTGAAGCAAATAGAATAACTACCAAAAATACTTTAGAGACCCTAAGCTTTCTTACCAAAATAATATACGAATTTGAAGACCAAATGTAAATATTTCAAATTTTCTTTCATTAGAACTAAATTCGCCGGCATATTTAGCGGAACATAAAAAAGGTCCATAATTAAAAAAATATGGTTTTATTTTAAAATCTACTTACTACACTTCTTGTGTTATTTAAAGTTTCATTTGTTTTACTTAAAATGAGATCACATTAAGAACAGATTTTGCGAGTAAAGGCTATTTGTGAAAAATGGTACTTTTTTGAACTTTTCATGTAACTGGGAAAAGTGAAATTTAATATTAAAATAACAATTAATTAAATTAGAAAAATGGTGATTAATATCGCGTATTTCCTCCACGTACTCTTATTAAAGTTTCTACCCGTCTAGGCATACTGAGAATGATGTTATCGATGGTCTCCTGGGATAGTCTCCGCCATTCCTCAACTACGGCGATTTGCAGTTCTCCCACGTTGGCAGGAGCTGGAATTCTGGACTTAACTTTTCTTTTCAGCAAGTCCCAAACGTGCTCTATTGGGTTCATATCCGGTGATCTCGCCGGCCACTCCATAACAGTGATATTCATATCATTAAGATAAGCTTGAGTTACCCGAGTGGTATGCGGCCGAGCATTATCCTGCATAAAAACAAAATCTTCACCGATATATGGGGCAAACGGTACGACATTTTCTTCTAAAACTTCTCTGATATAGCGGTCTGCAGTCAGACTCCCTCTGTCAATCACTACCAAGTCTGTGCGAACTCCCAAACAAATGCCCGCCCAAACCATTATTGATCCACCACCATATACAACTGGAGTTTCAAAATTTGTCTGAATGTATCGTTTTCCTTTGCGTCTGTATATTCTTTGCCTGCCGTCAATTTGATTTAAGAGAATTCTGCACTCATCACTAAACAATACCTTACTCCATTGGTCCGCGTTCCAAAGTCGATGTTCCTGAGCAAAAGTTAACCTGTTTCTACGATGATTTACCTCGAGCCTTGGAGCCTTGGCGGGCACAAATGAACCCAAACCAGCTTCTTCGAGCCTTCTTCGTACCGTACGCTCACTTACGGTTACACCCCGCACTGCTTCTAACTCATGTCGGGTTTGGACGGCCGTCAAACGGGGGTTCCTACGTACACGAAGCCGAATGAAACGATCATCCCTACTCGAAGTGCGTCTTTTTCTGCCTTGTCCTGCTCTTCTCACATAAGTACCGGTCTCCCTGAACCGTTGGATACTGCGATGGATCGTTGAAACTGGTCGACGAAGATCTCTGGATATCATTCTGTAGGTTTGACCATTTCTTCGCATTTCGAGTGCCCTGGCAATCACCGTTGGGGCTAAGTCAGGCATAATTCAGTCATCAACTCCAGAAAGATACGCGATTAAAAAAAACTAACAAAAAACAGTATTTCAATGAAATTTTAAATCAAACTCAGAAGGAAGAAATACTTGAAGTTCGCTCCAGATAAGGTGTATTTGAATAAAATTAAAACAATTGCATAAAATGTGATGTTCAGTTGTTTTCTTAATTTGAAAATATTTCTTTTTAAATTAAATGACGTATATACCAGCCAGCAACCTTATATGATACTGATATCAAACCTTTTTTTTATGTTCCGCTAAATATGCCGGCGAGTTTATATTTCCCGAAACCGAAAGTTAGGTTATTCTTGTGCCATTAGGTGTCAAGTTTTGGTGAACATTTACCATTTCAAGTTAGCATTTTTTTTATTTAACTTAGTCTTTTCGGTAAGCGGTTAAACATAGGCCAATGAATAGAAATATATCTGAGATTATAGAAAAGACAGATGATGCAAGAGCTCGCACAAAATTTTACCGCCCAATAGTAATAATACATGCTCTTGTTCCTAGGGTGATATGCCTCGAAAAACAGAAGACCCTGTACGTGCCAGTGCCGCGCTTGCAGAGCGGTTTCCTGAACCGCATGGTGGTACCTGAAGGCGAGGCCAGGGGGGCTATCAGGAAGGCCGTCTCGCGCAATGGCATGGAGACCTTCGGACAACCATTGAGTAAGAATTTACTTTTTCGTATGGCTTTCTCCCGCTAGACGGCTCCAAAATAGTTTTTTCGCGACTACAATTTGGCCCTTCAAGGCTTCCATCTTAAACTTATCATCTTAGTATCTTAGACTCACCTGGTAAGTTATGATGCAGTTTAAGATGGTAGCGGGCTAACTTTTTGGGGTATGGCAGTTCTATTAAATTCATACCCCTAATCGGTTACTACACAGCATCGTACCGGAACGCTAAGTCGCTTGGCGAAAGGGTCTTTGGCGGTAGGGTGGTAACTAGCCACGGCCGAAGTCTCCCACTAGGCAGACGTCCTTTGACTTCATTAATATCGTACAAATTGGGTATGCCAAGAACATTAACCGAAGTTAGATTGCCTTTGGCTTTCTCTAGAAACTCTACTGTTTTTCCTGCACTGTACCCTTATCGTTTGCAGTGAATTTGTGGTGGAAATTAAATTCTTTGATTGCAACTTCGACGAGATTCGACATTTAATTTTGAGCATTTTTCCCCTGTAGGTATCGAAGATTCTGTGTCCCTGGATCTCGTCGTCATGGGTTCAGTAGCTGTCTCCAAGGAGGGATATCGCATTGGAAAAGGAAAAGGTACTTATTGTTCCTACTAGCTGATGCGGATAGCGGATTGAGGTATTGTGGTTCCCGTGGGAACTCCTTAACTTTCCGGCATAAAAGTATCCTTCATTATTCCAGACTATAATCTCTGTGCTAAATTTTATCCAGATCCGTTGAGTCGTTCTGGCGTGATTGAGCAAGAACCATCCATCCATCCATCCCAACTTTCGCATTTATAATATTAAGTATAAAGTATAGATAGATTTAGTTGTAGGCCAAATTCGAAGGATTTTTTATTTTGAAAATTTATTCATAAGGTTCGCTAGCGATTTTTACATAGGATAATCATAAGTTACATAAAATAGATACAGTTTGCCGATGTATGTTAAATCATTAATAAAAATAAATCATCAAGCAAACAATTGTTCATCATTTGAATCATTGAAGAAATTGTTTGTATTTTCAGGCTATGGCGATTTGGAGTTTGGCCTGATGATGCACATGAAGGCAATCAAACCTAGCACTATAGTGGCTACGACAGTACACGACTGTCAGGTGAGATTTAAAAAAAACCCTATGAAGATGGAGTTCCGAAGAAGTTCATGGTCTTATATTTAGATTTATTTATTTGAACCTACATCCAGTCATTTCTGGCGTAAAACATGTACCGTTGTTATTATTGTTAAGGCACAAACTCAATTTTTTTGTTTCAGGTATTCGACACATTGCCTGCAGAACTGTTCGGACCCCATGATGTCCCTATAGATCTGATCATCACACCAACTCAGGTAAAATTTGGTTCTGTGGTTTTTCTAACTGTTCTGAAATTTCTATTTGTGTGATTTATAGTAGATTTTAGGACTTCGTACCTCAAGAGGAATAAATGAACCCTTATAGGAACACTTAGTTGTCTGTCTGTCTGTCAACCTCCTGTTTCTGGGAACGCGTGGACGTATCAAGTTAAAATTAATATCAAATACTTAGGTCTATGGTCCCTGGACCTGTAAAAAAAATCAAGCGTCTAAGTCAACACAATGAAAAGATACGGCCGTTTAAGTATGCCGCATATTTTGACATTTGCCAGTAAATCAAAACATATAAGACACTTCCAGTTGATCTCGAATCATGAAATTTGGCAAGAAGCAAGGTCTCACAGCACAAGTGTAGAGAAAAATCCGAAAATCGTTAATTAGCTGTTATGACATATTTATTGTTATTTATTAAAATAAATTATATTGTGTGGTGGTACGTGCCCTTTGTGAGCGAGTCGGACTCGCCCTTTAGAGTTTTTTTTTTAAAATATTTTTCTTGTTACAGGTGATAGAGACTCAACGCATGAGCCAGCGGCCAGTGGGGATTCTGTGGCATCTGCTCTCCAACCGCCGCCTCGAACTGATGCCCGTGCTGGGGCAACTGCGCGAGATTGAGATGCTGTAAGATTATCTACGTCGAGTTTACAAAGTATAAGACGCGATGGTGATAGTTAACCACCGTATCTTAAAACTAAAGTTACGAGGGCTTCAAACACGCCCTGGTCTGAGATTGAGATGCTGTAAGATTATCGACGTCACGTTTGAACGTCGAGTTTACAAAGTATAAGACGCGATGGTGATAATTAACCACGGTAACTTAAAACTAAAGTTACGAGGGCTTTGGAGCCCTCGTAACTTTAGTTTTAACGCCCTGGTCTGAGAAGAGCTCCATATGTTTAAGGTTGTGATTTGATTAAAGGTAGCAGTTGATATCTAATCTAGTTAGGATTGGTTGTGTGTGATAATTAATTTTACTTAGTTTTTATTGGTATATGTTAAGTATCGTTCATATCCATACTAATATTATAAATGCGAAAAAGTGTATATTTCTGTCTGTCTTTAACATTCATCTGATTTTGATGGAATAGGTTGCATGATAGACATAGAAATCGCGGTCATCAATAACTTATACGCATTGTGACACTCAGGCAAGCTTAACTGAGATCGCAAAAATATTAAAAAGTGTTTGTATTTCAAAATTTTCTTGTGATAGATTCACTCGACGATTCAAAGCACTTGTTAAAGTTTATTTGAATTTAAAAAACGTTTAAGTTTTTTTACATCTCTCATATTCGGTAAGTAGGTCCTTATTACCCCCAAATGGGGCTTGTAGGTGACCAATTAGCGCTCTAGGGTAATAATGTAGCTAGAAAAGCCCTAGGGCGTTAAGTAATTAAAAAAAAACTCTTCACTCTTTCAAAAAGTTCGCGTACATCTAACCATCATACTGGCAATATACATCATGCATTCAGCCCAATGACAAAAGAGGTCGCTTCGCTATTCAGCCTTGTCTTCGTATGAGTATAATAGTCATCAATGTTAAATATCGAACGGCGAAGCTCAATTTCGTTCTTGAATAAAAAAAATAAAAAAAAAAGACGAAAAAAGGCGGTAATAGAAAACTTTTATTCTACTTACCTCACAATCGTGATGTTAAGCAGAGTAGTTAGCTCGGGTGTAAGCATCAATTGCACCCTCGAACTATAGGCGCCCTCGCTGCGCTAAATATCTCGGGCTGCAATTGATGCCTTACAGCCCTTGGCTACTAATCTACTAATAAATAAATCAAAATGGTATTTTTGTAGCGCGGGTCGAGCGTGCGTGCTGAAGGAGGAAGACACCGACGTGGAGGACCGCGCGGCTCAGCGCACGGCGCAGCGCACGCGCCGCCAGCGCCGCCGCACGCGCTCGCACAAGAGCCAGAGCGAGGGCGAGGTGAGACGATATGGCGAGGTCTTGTATTTGACAAGAGTGGTAGCGTCATACAAATAATTGTTAGCAATACGTAACACAGGGACCCTTACACTTGTTTCAATGTAGTGTAATAAGAATTAGAAAAAAAGGGTCCCTAAATTGATCCTTATTGCTGTGTAATAGGCAACGCTCGCATTAGCGGCCACGCCTGTAAAGTAAAATAAACCATAACAGGATTGAATTAGAGCTCAATTTCGTGTATCCATTCTCATCCGTTCATGGTATCGTACATACCTAAACGTATGAGAATGGATACACGAGATTGAGCTCTAAATCGATGCGGTTACGGTTTATTTTACTTTGACGCCGAACTTTGACGATTGGATCGGCAATTCTTACATAATCGCACCTCAGATGAGATCGCTGTCAAGGGCTAACTTGTAGTGGAATAACTAAAACTAATTTATTTATTATATTTAATTCCCACAGGGCAACACGACAGAAGGCGAGGAGAGCAAGTCGACTAAGGCGCGTCGCACACCGCGCCGCCGCAACAGCAACAAGTCTGTGAGCAAGGACGGGAAAGAGGACGGCAAGCCGCGCCGCCCCCGCCGACCCAAACCCGTCATTGACTTCACTGTCAAGGTAAACTGACAATTAATAGGCCTATTACACTGCACCTTTTACAGGGCCCTGTGGTAAGGGTGGGCGTGGTTAGAGCGTCGCTTATTATAGAGCAATAAGGAACAATTTAGGGACCCTTCCTGTCTAAAATTTATTGCACTACACTGATTCAAGTGTAAGGGTCCCTCTGAAAATACTGAGACCTATAGAGCGTACTTTAAGCTCAGACTTTATTTAGAGTTAAAACGGGATGGACTTATGTGAGTAACATAAATCAAAGACAATTTAGTCACTGTCAATTGGGTATTTAACAACTAGTCAAATCAGCAACTTTTTTTTCAAACGTCATAACGCGTGCTTGGTATGGATTTTGCATGAAATTTTAAGTTGTGACGTCATCAATGTTCGACGCACTTCTTTTACTTTAATTGATAGTTTAAAATGGTTATTCAAAATAAAACATGCAGGGGACTTGGATATTACGACTTCTGGGAGATCCTTTATTTAATAATCACTAAAAAATAATTTATTTCACTAGTAGTCAAATACCCAATTGTAATGCTGAGATCTATAGAGCGTACTTAAACTTGGCTCAGACTTTACTCCAGAGTTAAAACGGGATGAACTTATGTGAATAACATAAATCTGTCTCGTTTTAACCATGTCTTAAGTCTAAGCAAAGTCAAAGTTCGCTCTATAGATCTCACCCTAAGGGACATCTCAAAAATAGACACCAGTTAGTACCCCCTTAATAATTTTGTACTTGAATTCAAACCCACAGGAGTAATTTGTTACAACTCGAAAGACCTTGATTAAATACATTAATAAACAGAGGCCAATCGCTGTCGCGACTACCAAATCAATTACGACCCAAACACCAAAGTATTTAACAATCGTTGTCCACCGAGCCGCGACTTGTACTAGACTGCCCTATGAATCGCAAATGTATTTTAGTCCATTGAAATGTTACATTTTTTAGGCCTTACCTTGCGTTTTTTAGAGGACGTAATTTTATTTTTTTGATGTGTAGTGTAAAGAAGGGTCAGTGTAAAGCTAAAAACAAGTTTGTGGGGTCGCAACCCTTGTCCCACGGTCGCCATCTTGAAAATAGGGGTTGGAATTGGGCCAGTGATAACTTTCTCATTCACATCAGAAAGAGATTACACGAGATTACAAGAGATATCACTCAGAGTGACGAGTTTTTATAAAGCCAGCAATTTTAAAGGCGAAACTTAACAATTAATGACTACGTCAAAGTTTCTTTAGATTTCCTATGTGGTAAACAACCAAGAGGTTTCGAGAGCAATTTTCAAACGTGATGTAGATCTATACTAATATTGTAATGTTATGTAATAAAAGTTTGGTTGGATGCATGGATGGATATTTGTTACTCTATCACCCCAGAACGGCTGAACCAAGCCCCAATTGTGTAAGCAAATAGTAATCATTGGACTGCTTAAAACATATTACTCAACCTATTTAAGAAGTCAATACATGCTTTTTGATGTGCAGGCATCTTTGAATTCCTTAAACGATTACGATTGCCTTATACAATCAGGGGGCTGATCTGTTTGACGGGTAAAGAGAAAGATTATAGTCTGGAATAACACTTAAGCTACTTTTTATCCCGTCGAGTTCCCGCGTGAACGTAAAAACCTCAATCGACACGGACGAATTTGCAGGCATCAGCTAGTTTTTACATAATTCCATGAGCGGACAAAAATGAAAACGGCCAAAGAGCGTTCTTTAGGCGCAAGTTAACATGTTTGACCTTTTTTTTTACAGATTTCAAACATCAGTCCTAGTACAAGAGTCCGCGATTTGAAACAAGCGTTGATAGAACGTGGCGTTAAACCGCAAGTCATGGTGTGGAAGGTCAGTATTAGTTCCAAAGCTAGTTGCAACGATACAATTATGTAATTTAGGGCACTGTAAGGTTTGTTTGAGATTTTACATCTCACCAATAGTAATCGAGCGTGGGAATGCGTGGGAATTAATCATAACCAAATCGTGCGTACTGACCTTAACTTCTGAACTTTGACGACCTTCCTGGCGCAGTGTGGAGCGCTGTTGTCTTGACGTGCGGATGTCACGGTTTCTATTCCCGGCAGGGCCTCAAATATGGGAATTTAGAAAATTCAAATAGAAAATTCTGAATTTTCCTGGTCTGGTCTGGTGGGACGCTGCGATCGTGGCTAGTTACCACCCTACCGGCAAAGACGTGCCGCAAAGCGATTTAGCGATCTGATATGATGTTTAGAAACCGATTAGGAGTATGGGTTAATAAACTCTAACTTCAGATGAAATCGCAGTTAAGGGCTAACTTGTAGTGGAATAAAATCTTATTTTCTTTTTCAGGGCTTCCGTGGATTCTGCTATCTACATTTCTTCAAGCCTGGCCCACCAAAGGTAAAAAAAAACACCATTTGAATCCTAAATCCTCGTTCAAATATCAAGGACACTGTATTTTGTGTTCTTTGTAAATTTGTAATCAGCATACAAATACAAGAGTGGTAGCATCATACAAATAATTGTTAGCAATACGTAAACGCGTACAAGTTGTGAAGAAGTAGCAAACATCCGATTTATTGCGGGATCTGTTGGATTCGATTTAGATAGATCGATTATTGTAGATGGCAAAAATTTTTCATTGCACGCGTAGCGTTGTGACCGTAGGATCCTATAGTCCGTCAAACTTATCAAACCCGGCGGAAAAAATGTGGACTAATTTTTATGCCTGTTAAGTTTTTGTTTTTATTTTATTTAAATGTAGCGTCCATGACCTCGTTCGCTTGGAATAAGTTTTTTAATTCCCACGGGAACTCTTCCATTTTCCGGAAAGGAGCCTATGTCACTCTTTATGTTCTCAATAATACCCATGCAAAAAAAATACGTCCATCCGTTGCTCTGTTGCGGCATGATTGAAGGACAAGCCAACAAACAAACACACTTTCGCATTTATAATATTAGTGAGATGATGTAAAGTAGCGACGCTGTCACCGGGTCAGATGAGTTTGACGGACTATACAAGTTTGACGACCTCTGTGGTGCAGAGTTGAGCGCTGTTTGTTACCTTAACGTGCGGAGGTCCCGGGTTCGATCCCCGGCAGGGTTTGGAAATATATTTCTGATTTTTTTCTGGTCTGGCCTGGTGGTATGCTTCGGCCGTGGCTAGTTACCACCTACCTGTAAAAGACGTGCCGCCAATTTAGCGTTCCGGTACGATGCCGTGTAGAAACCGAATAGGGGTATGGGTGTAATATGCATCTTCACTTACCATCAGGTGAGATCGCAGTCAAGGGCTAATAGGTCTATTACACTGCACTTTTCAAGCCTGGAATGGGTGGGCGTTGCCGCAAGATAGAGCGTCGCTTATTACACAGCAATAAGGTCCAAGTAAGGGACCCTTACTCCCTAAATTTTATTACACTACACTGTTTCACGTGTAAGGGTCCCTGTAAAAAGTGCAGTGTAATAGGCCTATAACTTGTAGTGGGTTAAAAAAAACTGGACGGCTGTGTGAACTATGAACACACAATCCGATTTTGCAGGATCTCCGATAAAAACTGACGCCGGGTGAACTATGTTGTTACAGGGCGAGGGCGACAGCGTGCCCGCGCCCAACATGGAGAGCGTGATCAGCGCGCTGGCCGAGATGTCCGTGGGCGGGTCGGGCGGCGCGGAGGGCGCGGGCGACGAGCCGCGCGACGACAAGCCGCGCCTGCTGCTCGTGGAGCCGGCGCCGCCGCGCGCGCCTCGCGAGCCGCACGCCGCCGCCGCGCCCGCGCCCGAGCCGCAGCCGCAGCCCCAGCCCCAGCCGGAGCCGCGAGCCGCAGAGGTGAGTGCGGCACGTGACCCAACATGGAGTAGGCGAGAATGTCTCACCAGTGCTGTTACTCTGAGTTTTAATTCGATTGATCGGATGAGCATTCGATGACATTAGCGTCAAAGTAAAATGAACTTAAATGTATGAATATAGAGATCAATTTCGTGTGTGCATTCATATACGTTTACGATACGTTTCCAAATTTAAATCTGTTGTAATGAATTTGTGACTTTAAATCAAGCGCTTTTGGGTCCATTTTACTGTGACGCTAATGTCATCGAAATCTTATACGATCAATCGAATTAAAACTCAGAGTAAGGGTACTGAGAAATTCAATAGTATTGTCACCATACGATTGTCGGGAGCGTGTGTTATGCTCGACCAATAGGAAGATCTTCCTCCGAGCCGGTGTCATGCTCGGGGATCCCAGCTGGGCCAACTGTTGTAGGTTGATATTTCCATATATAGTACAATTCCGAAAGAACTTCGTTAGCGTGATTCAGGCGGCGGCACGTGATTGGTTAACGGAGCCGCGTCATGTTTACGTCATCATGTAGGTGATTGGCTAACGTGGCCGCGTCATGTTTACGTCATCATGTAAGTATTGTGTGCCCCTACAAGATTGTAAAAACCGTTAGATCTCGAACTCGCGAAATTCTAAACTGTCGAAAGATTGTAAACTGTTTAATGTTCTGAGTGTCAATTTTTGAAATACTCATTTTATTTATGTTTTCTTGACTCTTTCTTGTAGGTTAGGTTAGGGTTCGACGTAAATAATCGAGTTGTGCCTTAGGTTTTATCGGGTTTAAATACCTAGCAGATTACAATCTACCGGAAAATAATGCGTTAAATTCGAATCTTACGACAGTTTAGAATTTCGCAAGTTAGATTATAATCTAACGGTTTTTGCAATCTTACGGTGACAGTATCCAATATTAGGTATAGTGATTTTTTTTTTTTAATGTTTGTACTTACTGCTTCCTTTTAAACTTTTGGTTAGTTTTAATTTTTTGTTGTAACTGTGACGTCACCCGGGGTCACAGCTGAAAATCGGCGCCTTGCTTTGTATGCATTTATGGGCATATAACGCAGGGCAAACGCTGAGCTGTACACCCTTTCTGGGTGGTGTCACAGACGAAAGTTTTACATTTGTATCTAGTTTTGCCTGTGACATCACTGTTGAATAAACTATATTTCTTTCTTTCTTTCTTCCTTCAATACCTAATTATGGACCGACCCCGGAATCGAACCCGGGACTTCGTCAGCCGCAGTCGAACATGCTAACAACTCCAAAGTCAAACTCATATTTGTATGGTTGTATTGACGTTTGAAGAAAATTGCTGATTGAACTAGTTGTCAAATACCCAATTTGAAATCCAAGATGGCCAAGCTACGTTTTTTTTTAAATTTATATAGGCGTAATTCCTGAGGTTTTTCGGGGAAGTGGAAACGATAATGGTCAATTTTGAAATCTTACATCCGTCAATTTTTTTAAAATGTAATTTATTACAAAAATATTTATTTTCAGGTACACTAACTTCGCGAGCGGACACGTTAATCGACCCAAGATGAGTTCCCTATTAACACTAAATATATTACGTTTTTATTACTTGTAAAACACGCATACACGATCGTTGCTCGCTTCTATCGCACGCGGACTGACGGGGGCTCCTGTCGCATTCCGATACTAATTGTTTTAGCAATAAGGTTGATTTTATTCTGCGCCGGGCGGGCGCTTGCGTCTGTTTTATATTGCACATCATTAAATTACCATGATTTATGTTCATGATAACAATTTAAGGATAACATGTACGTAATACTTAGGTATATTTATAGGAACAACAATATTTTTAACTACCAATTCGATAAAAGATGACGGCATTATAACGGCTGTTCATTAAGGTGGCCATTTTCGGTGGAAGTGACGATTCAACGTTACTTTCCTTCGACAACTCGGTTTAACCTAACCTAAAAACTTCCGTCGAAAAATTAATAATTTATTTGATAAGTTTAATATTTTTATAATAGCATTCTGCATTTTTTATGTATTTATTTTAAATGTGTTAGCTATGTAATAAGTACATACATACTTTATAAAGTGAACTTTATAATTCATATAATTTAAATGCAATTTTATTATTGAGTTGAGACGTGATATTACTACATGGTCATGCCTTACCTTCATTCATACCTAAGTATTTGTGTGCATGCATTAATTTAAGCATTCATACCTGTTATATTCATGCCTTTATGTATCAATTCATGCATCACATAGAATAATAATATAATTAATTGAATTTTAATGTTGTAAAAAATAAATAAAGACGCATTTCCCAACCGCAGCGTGGTTCGATTTTAGTTTCGCAAAATGGTTCGGACGAATGTTCGCGCGAAGGTTTTTGTTTCTTTCACACGCACCGCCCGGCGCTATGTTTAGAAAGAGTGAGCTATATTTACAAAAGAGTATATTGATATATCTTTATGAATGTTTTAGTTGTTCTCTAGTCCTAAACGTTAGATTAATGCTGTTCGCACATTACGGATGGTCCGCAAATCCGCACGCATCACATTTTATCACTACTGAATATACATAAATGTCACACACCGAAAGACCGACACAACTGAATAAAATAGACCAAAAACATGAGATGTGTACATACACATAAATAAAAGTCGGTACACTTAGAGATCTTATCTCTTTCAAGCGATCTTTACCAACACGGTACAGACTGCTGTAAACGGTAGTCGTTCGAAATTTCAGTACTAAATGCGTCGAGTTCGGTGCGGGCGGCTTGTTGCTAATGTGCGTACAGCATAATATTATTTTTAAAAACTTACTCTTCGTTTTGTTCAATGAAAATACTTTTAAGCAATCTTCCATTTTTGTTAAAGATGCTGCTATATTTTAGTATAGAGGGCCCATTCGCAAAGAAGCAAAAAAATGTATCGCCAGCTTAATCCTGCTTTATATTGGAACATGGTAATTTTTTGTTACTGTGCGCATGAGCCCTAAAGAGATTTTTTTTACTATAAAACTAAGGTGCTTTGAAAACGGGACTCCAAACTGCATTACTAGTTGCACAATGCAATCGCAATAAGCCCCTAGCACCGGAACTGTGATTTAAACATTGCGATCATCGCAATGGATGCCCCAGGTTTTGACATTTGTTTTGACGGATTTGATTAATTTATAAGGGTATATTTTTATAAGTTTGGAATCCCGTTTCAGACTTGTATCGTTATTTGTGCCAACTTTTCGATGTTTTCACTACCAAGATCTTTTTATTTTGGTCTTCTTGTAGGGATAAATTTATAGTATGCTAAAGTTACTGTTCCATTTAAAGTGCGTAGCGATACGATGCGAAACTATATTGAAGATATAGTGTAACATAACTGACCGTATCCATTCAAAGAACGCGCTTTAGGTGCAGCCTCGCAAACCAAATTTTGCGGTCGTTTTTTGAATTGTAGGCCAAACAAGTCAACAATTAAATGTGTACTAAAAGAATGAAAGCGAACGAAATGCTTTGGTGCCTCACATGGTCCGTAATTCTGATTCTTTAGGAAAATACAATACATAGACTGGTTTTAACTTCGCTATTTTGCCATGTATGAAAGTGGTATTTGCTATAATGTAACATTTTTACCATCCAATGAAAGGGGCGTTCTAACTAATAACTAATAAGTATAATTATAATCGATATCTAGAAGGGTTTAGTTATCAGTTCAAGGTGTCTATAAAGATCAACGTAATAAAAAAGTACATAATTTAATTTCATGTAGCTTACTATCGCTTCGCACTTTTGATAGACAATTACCCTGTTTCTTACATATCGATGCATAATATAAAGTTGGTATAAATATTATTTTTGAAACTTAATATTTTAAACTTACTTGTTTTTCAGTATTAGGCTATTCGTAATTTAAGATGCGAGAAGTTAATATATACGTCATAATAATATATTTAAATTATTTAGTATACTCTAGTTTAAGGCGAATTCTCACACTATCTACGCAAAAATTTTATACTTAGTGTTAGTATTTTTTAATATAATATTCTAAGCTTTAAAAACTGATGGTGTTAATGGGTTCTGGTGATAATTTTGATTAAAAAAATATATTTATTTAGTAAATAAACCTAACCTTTAGTTAATTTATGACAGCACATTTAGTTCTTAATTTATTTTGTTTAATAATGTAGTTAAATGCACATAAAAATGTCGCTGTGGCTTTCGATTCCTATAAATCTTTGTCATTAAATATAAACGAATCTGGTGGTTTAAATACAAAATTACTTGATATATTTTGTGAGTCACCGGAGTACCCTCAGCGATTTAGAGGTTTTAAGAATCGACAGCTGTTTTGAAAGAAAAAACTAGAATGGCGGTGGTCACCTTCGATAGTAACAACTCAACAAATTTTTATTTATTGTTATCGTGTAGCGACTGTGGGTGATTCGCCTTAATGTGAACTATGACGTTCACGCGTCCTATGGTCTCTTTATTAGTGGAATATAAAGATGTATTTTATATAGAACTTTGGGAATATTTGTATAGTGTATTAAGTCGAAAAATATAAGTGATATAGTAGCTTGTGTTAGGTTGCGTGTCCACCAAGTTTGCGAACCATTAGGGCTCTTGAGTCCTCCCATTATAGCGGAAATTAAGGACCGGACAGGATAAATGTCCGCGTTGGGACGTTTTGTCCAGTCGCCTAGAGTGCGCGCTCCATAGAAATGTGAATGATGCGGAGTATTTTTTCGCCAGACGAAAATAAATTGTCCGTATGTATTCGCTACGGTTGTTTGTCGAACCCACCATATTATAGGAGCGCTTGATTTTCATAGCATAGATCGCTAGATGTTAGATCAAGCGCTTCTATTGGTGGGCTTGACACGCATCCGTAGCTTAGCAATGTAGCACATGTCTGTTGTAAAGGCCACAACACGAATCAGTTGAAGATAGCTTGCGTGGGTTGTAAAAGCTCACTAAACCTGTAAACCATAGTTTTTCTAAGTCACCACCACCACTACAGCCCATTAACGTCCCACTAATAGCTCACTCTCGTAAAAAAGAGGGAATGTCTCATAATTTGCGAGGGAATTTTCTAAGTCAAGACTATATTAATTAAAACTAGCCTTTGTTGTAATAACTATACCCTGGTTCGCAAACTTAGTGTATACCCCACTCGTGATTGTTTCTTATGTGCATTTTTATATGTAGAGTTTAAATAGCACTTTAAAATCGTATATTTTATGCCCTTGTGCGTTTTTCGTTTCACTTATGAAAATTATAATTGTATAATAGAGTAAAATTCATATTTTAGAAAGTTAACTTCTATAGAGTTGTTTTTTCAGTAGAAAAAACGCTTTCTATGGAACAATTTTTTAAATACTTTAAGGATAGAAGCCTAAACAAAAAGACGTAAACTTTACAAGTTAGTAGTAATTAATATTCATACAATAGTATTTTTTACTTTCAAAATTATTTCAAATACCTTTGGTACTCCTTTCCGGTTTTTTCCCTTACCCTGTTGGGTAACATTTCGTAGTTTCATATATTATCCTAGGTGCAATACCTCTGTTTTAATCCTGTATTACTCTTAAGTAATACTGGTTTTAATCTTCCATATAGAAACTTTTTAAGTCATTTTGAACCTGCATTACCCAAGGGTAAAAATCTGACTCAAGTTATTTTTTTTTAATTTTTGTTATGAAGCGCACAAGTAGGTAGTTGTTGACATGGATCGTCTCTTAACTATGCAATCAAGTTTCCCGACATTATTTGGGGGTATCTTAAAGCCCTCTGGCACCAAACACATTATCAACTCAAACTGGTTAATTAAGGCTTAATCTGCAGACGACTGACAGAAAAATCCAGAAAAGTATTAATCCTTTAGTAAGAAAAACACAAAAAGAATAAACAGAAATAGAAAAAAAAAATATAAATAAATTATATTTCTTACTTGATAGATCACCTCAGCATAAAGCGGGGAGTGTGTGAATCACCTTAATAAACTCCAGTGCGTTATTGTGTGTTATGCCTTCTAGTATGATAAGGAACAAAAATTTACGTCCTTACTCAAATAATATGAAATAACAGTCATTCATGATAGCGTTGTTAACGGTCCTAACCGGCGTCGAGTGACGTCATTAGGTCGCACAATTCCAACGGGTATTGTCCTAATAGCATCTGGATCGATTATAATGGCGGCGGTACATACGCACGACTGAAAATTCAGGCTGTATGGCTGTAGACATTCGGGAGATTTGGAAGTATAGTTACTCCGATGGTTTATTTTTATTATTTTCCAAATTCTGTTTGCATTGTTCTAAGCACATTGTCGCATTATATTATCAGCTAGTTTGTTAACGTACGTGTATCATCCATTGGTTTTGTACTCTTTAGTAGCGAGCGCGGATGTTTTTTTGTTTTGTATTTTTTTTTAATAAATTTATTTAACACTTTTTGGCTTTTTTATTTATTTTATTTTCGTTGCCATTCATTCAAGGCAGTTCATTCTAGAAATCTTAGGCCTATTGAGCATTATGAGATTTTTTTGTGTCTTGTAAGATGTGTTATAAGAAATTCAGTCCATAGTTATGAGTAAAAGTGACACTCTACTATCGGACAGGCATCATTGTAGTCTCGTATTCACTAGGGGACAATAATGTCCCGCGACACGTTGCTAGAGATGTCGACGACATCTGTTGACTTCGCCCGACATTGCTGGCATTGCAATTGCAATCTTGTCTTGCGACCTTTTCCTGTCGTTGCCTGATATCAAGACTTGTCGGGCGAAGTCGAGCGAAGTGGTCCACGTAGAGGGAATCAAGGTCGACCAACCTCTTAAGTGTCATGTCATGTCGCGGCGCGACATTTGTCTCCTAGCGAATACGAGGCTTCATAGACTTCAACTTCGCACATTTTCCTATCCGTGTATCCCATCGACCATACAACCTATATGGTCGATGGTGTATCCATATTGTGTGCTCGCCCTTGGCCATTCACGATTCAATTCTTAAAAAAAATATATCGATGGAATACATTAAAAATAACTGCCTGCAGCAGGCTGAGTGGGAGGTTTTCTTCCCATTCGATCGCGACAACGTTAACTACGATTTATATGGAATTGTCAAGCGCTTGACAGCAAAGTAGTTATCTACATATGTCACCGTAAGCGTATAAAAACCGAAAGATTATAATTTAACTCGCAAAATTGCAAAGTATCGAAAGATTACAATTTAACGCATTACTTCTCGGCAGATTGTAATCTGTTAAGTATATTAACCCGATAGAACTTAATTATGATTATATATGTCGAACCCTAACCTAACCTACAAGAAAGACATAAGAAAACGTAAATAAAATTAATATTTAAAAAATTGACACTCAGAACATTGAACGGTTCACAATCTGTCGACAGTTTACAATTTCGCTAGTTAGATTATAATCTAACGGCTTTTACAATCTTACGGTGACATATATAATGTTCCACTCGGCTTGCTGAGGATCGAATCGAGAATTGGTTATGGATAGGAGAACACTATGGATAGGACCACGTAGGTACGTAACTCGCCATATCGTATCATATGGGAAGCACGCTTTCTTCCTGTCGTAGTTGTCAATTTGTCCATAGTGAGTTTTCGCCCTTAACCACTTCCCGATGCATGATCCTTTGGTAGGTACGCATTTCCTTCGTGAGCGACAAACGCGATAACACGATTCGATACAACGTGACGCGACATTATCAAACACTTGCGTATCTCTTTATAATAAGTGAATGTTGTGATGTATAAGTACTTGCCGGTTAGATTTGACGGCCAAATATACTATTTTTCTAGCGAATTAATTGGTGTTTTACTTAAGTCCTACCTACTTACAGTCCGCGCGGGAGCTCTGAGGAATCCTATGGAATGTTAAAGTAATGACCTAAAGTTGTTTAAAGTGCAAAACAATACTGATGTCGCAAAATCACACGTCAAGCTCGAAACTAGTGCTGGGACAGAGCTGGATATGGAGCCAGTGGCGTGCACAACTTTTGAAGCTAGGGTGGGCATTAGTTAGTCAAAATACCTATTTACTAGCTGTTTTGATGAAAAATGAGCATTGAAGTATTTCCATTTGGGTAAGCAGTGATTTTATGCCTCTATGAACTGCACGCCACTGTATGGAGCGACGATCGGTTGTGGCGTACAGCCGTCGTTTCTTCAGACCCCGAATCGTCGGAGCTTGCACGCGGACTATACCTGTCGAATTTTTTTGAAAGAGTGGCTATTGAGTGCCATTATCATGTGCGCTTTTAGTAGTAGATAATTATCACTTACCTTTTATTAAGGTACAAGTTAATTGAGAAAATAGAGAGTTCTCCCGTTATTAGTTTTAGTCAAGTACACAAATAAGCATTGAGCTTAATTGGCCCAGCCGAGAATCAAACCGGGGGACCGATGGTCTATTTATACCTTTAATACATATAATTGTCTCGGACAAATCCACTCGTGTGGACGACGCACCGAACCACTCAGCGATTCAGTCGCTTTTCAGCCCTCACACGCATAGTTCGTGACTCCAGTATCTGTATATATGGTGTATCTGGTATTATTTCTGACAGTAATTGCGATGATAATATATTCATTATGTAACTGTAGGTATAGGTATGTAAAAGGCTTTTCATTCTAAGAGGCAGATCGTGCTCAACTGTAGTGGGTCTGAGATGAGGAATTATTTGCCTTGTTGGTCTAGTGCCATAATTAAGCCCGTAGAAGTTGGCGGTCATCCCCGTGCCTCGGAGAGCCCGTTAATCCGTCGGTCCCGGTTATTATCACTAACATGATAATTCGTTAAAGCCCGCCAACCCGCATTGGACAAGCGTGGTGGGTATATTAGCTCTCATTCCCGCTCCAATGGGAGTGAAGGCCTGTGCCCAGCAATAGGACGATACTGGGCTGTAGTGGTAGGTAATAGAAATGATAGGTAAACGATAGTAATTGACCCAGCCGAGAATCGAACCGGGGGACCTAATTTATTATTAGGTCAAGCGAACGCAGCACAACCGGCACAGTAAACAGATACAACGTTTACTGTGCAACCGGTGAGCGTTTGCGTGACAAATATTCATAAATCACGCAATTTTCCACAAAACACTTGTTCTATATCACCTTAATAAATTGTTTCGATAAGTATCTATCTAGGTATCAAAACATGTCCGTTCATATCTGATCTAACTACCATGCCTATTTAACTGGGTATAATAAATAGTGGGGTTTATAATATGATGGTTATCGGTATTTGCTGGGAAACATCAAGATGCGGACGTTGCCTGTATTCGTTTTGATGACGCTTGCGGCGGTGGCAAATTCACAGGTGGTTATAACTAATTTAGCCTTTATTTACTTAAGTAAGACGTCTGCTAGTTCCCGGGTTCGATATCTGGGAGTAGTACATAATCGATGTTCGAGAAATGCAGGAGAATCAAGCATCACGCAGAAAACTTAGGTGACAATTACCTACACTTTCATTACTTTCCAATTGTGAATTGTTGAGTTAACACTTCCTGAGGATGCTTTGATGTCGGAGTGAAATGTAGGTATAATCTTTGCAATTCACGAGCGCGCGTGAACATTACTTGTAGGTAGCTATGCACATTTCGTATGTGTGTGTGCCTCACTGAGCGGTAAAGCGCAACACGTAGGTACACGCACACATTTACACGTATACAAATGTATACAGATAGAACTTCAACACAATCATGCACTCGTGAATTGCAAGAACTACTTAAACAACGTGCTTTGGTAGATTTGTGTGACGTGGTGGTGGCGGGGCGTATTTTACCTGATACACCCTATCCAAATTATAATATTTGTACTGATTGTCTTGTTCAGTTAGAGGAGTACACACTCAACTTCGACTCTGCTATCTACGTTTGCCCCGATGAGTCAAGTCAGGCTTTCGTGGACACCACTGCAGTGGAGGTGAAGCGACACAACGAGACCACCGCCATGATGACTGGATTCATCAAGTTCATCAAGGGAATCGAGCGAGGCACTATGGTAAATAAAGCCCGTACCTATTAGGTTGGTAAGTATGGTAAGAAGAAATTCTTCTCCAATCAACCGATATCAGCTAAGAATGGTTGTAGATGTTATTCTGTAGGGCTAGCATGCGCACGAGTAAAATTATGTCTACCCGTTATCTCTACCGAAGCTAACATGGTTGTCTCGGTATTTTTCTCTACGAACCCTTACATGCCAAAAAAATTTAAGGGTTCGGTACCTCAAAAGGAAAAAACGGAACCCTTATAGGATCACTGTGTTGTCCGTCCGTCTGTCTGTCAAGACCCTTTTTCTCAGGAACGCGTGGAGATATGAAGCTGAAATTCATACAAATACTCAGGTCTACTGTCCCTTGGAGCTGTGAAAAAATCAAACTTCTAAGCCAACGCAATCAAAAGATACAGCCGTTTAAACTGCAAATCAAAACCTACAAGGTACTTCCCGTGAACTCAGAATCTTGAAATTTGGTACGAAGCAACGTCTTATAGCACAGATAAAGGAAAAATTGCGAAAAGCATACATTTTTAGTTAAATCATATAATAAAAATATTTTTAATAATTTTAAACTTACTACAGGTTTGTACGGAACTCTCGGTGCGCGAGTCCGACTCGCACTTGGCCGGTTTTTTTCTTGTAATAACTATATACCGCATTTTGTGCATGTTAGGGTACCTAAACGAAAAATTAGCCGGCAACGACATATTTCTCTCTCGTCCCGAGATATCTCGTTTTGCGCATGCTAAGCCTGCTGATATATAGCCTATAAAACTAAAATATCACTTGCTTTTATGGTAAAGGAAAACATCGTGAGGAAACCTGCATGCCCGAGATTGCCAGAGTTCTTGATTATGATCTGTGTTCATAGAGTTCTCTTTCTTGAAACGTATTTTTTATCAACTATGTACAAGTTAGCCCTTGACTGTGATCTCTCCCGGTGGTAAGTAAGATGATGTACTTATGCGGTATGTATTTACGTACCTATTTTTACAGATAGAACTGATTATAGAAAAAGACGTGGGTGGATCTTTTGAAATGGTGGCTTCACACGAAATCTGTGATTTGTGTAAGGAGCTAGGTGACACTGAAAGCCCTTACAATGAATACTTGCAGAACTTCGGCTTCCCTTCAGAATGCCCTTTTGAATCCGTAAGTTACGTGTAAATTGTAATATTTAGATAAGTACTTACTACCTGAGGCCCGTGACTTCTACCGCATAGTTTAAGCTTTTTAATTTCCGCGGAACTTCATTTCCTGGATAAAAAGTAGCCTATGTCTAATGTCACTGTCCAGGTCCTCAACTATATGCATGCAAAAAATCACGTCGATCCGCTGCTCTGTTGCGGCGTGATTGAAGGACAAAGCAACAATTGGTCACGCGACAGTTTTAATTTTGCGATAACTCTTAGGGTATTATTTAAAATTGCTGTAAAGGACAATAATTGTTATGTGCATGAAGTGCATGAGGTGACTTACATATTTAAATAGAAACGCATTAATATCATATCCGTTAAAATAGTTTTTTAATTTATTGCTTTAAAAAATTAACAAAGTTACACCACATTACCAGTATACAAAATTTAGGCTGGTGTTTGTTTGAAACCCAAATAGACCATAGCTGTGTTAGGGCTGATAAAAATGATCGGTAATTTGGGAATTTATTATTCTCCCTGGTTTGGCCTGGTGGGAGGCTTCGGCCGTGGCTAGTTACCACCCTACTGGCAAACACGTGCTGCCAAGCGATTTAGCATTCCGGTAAGATGCAGTATAGAAACGGATTAGGGGTATGGGTTTAATTTAACTGCCATGCCCCTAACAGGTTAGCCCGTTATCTTCTTAGACTGCATCATCACTTGCCATCAGGTGAGATCGCAGTCAAGGGCTAACTTACAGCGAAAAATAACTCATAAAATGTTTTCAGAACAGCTATCCGATAAAAGATTTCGTGGCGGACACAAAGGACTTGCCCCTGAACAGTGCAACGGCAGGCAAATACCAGGTGACGATGAATATCTTACAGAACTCTGAGGAACAGTGCCTCGGTGACAAGACGTTCGCCGCTTGTCTCAAGTTGGACTTGCTTGTTGAGGAAATGTAATAAAGTTACTGATACTGTCAAACGATCTTTATTTTTTGTTTATTTTCTTAATTTTTGGGCTACTTATTGAATAATAATAGGCAATGTATAGTAGTAGTGGCAATGGGCGGAACACAGTTCGAAGAACCGATAGCGCCAAGGTGCTCGAATAACGCCCTCGCACCGGAAAGCGCAGCGTTGGATGCCCCCTAATAAATGGAAGGACGATCAGAAGCGATTAGCCGGAAGCCGCTGCAAGCAAGCGGTACAAGAAGTTACCTATCCTGTGGAGATCCATATGTATTCGACATTTTCACACTCATTTGTAGTCTACGTGGTAGTCTAGCTCGTTGGCGTTGTTCTGGCTTCAAGCCTGCCCAGTGAGAACAAACCCTTGACCTTAGAAGTAGGGGCCCATGAGCTACTAATAGGTCAAAGGTCACTTGGTAAGGGGCCTTTAATTGCTGAACTCAACGGTGACTGGGGTAGATGAACTAAATATACACTAATAAAGGAACTTATTGACTAAACACATACCTTCCAAGCCCAATGAAACCCTTAACAACCCAAGAGGGGGTGAGGTGTATGTATTTAATTTGGTGTGTAATGGTTATGATCACCCTTGCTGCTTAGTTGTCGTCTAGCGCCTGCTGGTCGTAGCACCTTTCCACCGTCACTTCACACTTGAGGCTATTTACTTAATTAAAGTTATATAAATACAATTTACACTAGAAATACCCCTTGCCACGCGGCGGATAAAAGGTGGGTGAAAAACCGTATGTTGTCAAACCGCGGTAGGAACAATTAATGTCACATAGTTGAACCTTGGCAGGGTTGTACTATGGTATGAACCAAAACTTATACAAAAACATCCAAAAAAAAACCATGCGTAAGTTAAGTATACCTAAATCTCTATATTTATGACTGAATATTTTCTCGATTTCTTTTTAAAATAATAGTAGATAGTATATTTACAGTCGAAACCAAAATAATATCTAACGAAATAATCATGCAAAACATCGATATTTAAACCGATTTTATTATCAAACCTAAACCGCGTTTACGCGATAATTTGTACCTTACTGTTTTAACAAACCCGTATGAGGTATAGCTTAAAAAACCTTACTTCCTTTCTGATTTTTTATTGAATATTTATAATATAAGTTTAACTCATGATACTTTATCATACTGTAAAGTTTCGTCTCCTACGGAGATTATTTTTGGGGTCCACTAGCTTTATTGCCTAGACTATTAAACTGGCAACTACTTTTCTATTATCGCCTATATTTTGATTGTAACTGTATATAGCTCTGGCCGAAAAAGAGAAATGCTCCACCTAATTTTATTACTAGAAAGAAAACATCACTGATTATGTCGACGAAACTGAATTTATTAAGAACGTTTCACACTCATTCTTCGTCGGGCTCGTTGACGTTTTCGTCGCGACTCGACTCATAGAACACTTCGTCGTTGCGTCTCTGTTTCGGCTTAGGGTTCCGATGGATGGCGTGTCTTTTGACTTTTGTATTCTGTTTGGGCTTTTCCTTGTGCTCTTCCTTGTGTTTCTTTTCTTTTTTCTTTGAATGCTCCTTACTCTCGCTTGATGATGACGAACTGTCTGAGCTTTTGTGACTATCTTTCTTCCTAGCATCGCAAAAATAAGGAATTTTTAGGAAAATGGAAATAAAAGTTCTCAAAATCAAATCAAAGGGAACTGTATCGTTGGTCTAGTGGTTAGCGTGTTCGACTGCAGCCGATGAGGTCCTGGGTTCGAGTCCCGGGGCGGGCCGTAATTAAATATTGGGTTTTTCTGATTAGAAATTCTCAGTACTAGACCGGAGTTAGGAAGTTGGCGGGGATTCACCCCTGTGCATCTGAGAGCATGTTGGAGCACGAGCCGTCTGTCCTGTTTATTATCACTAATATGAAAATAGTCGTTAATGCTAGCCAACACGCATTGAGGCAGCGTGGTGGGTCTAAGCTCTAATTCCCTCTCTCGTGTGGGAGTGGAGGCTTGTGTCCAGCGGTGGGACGTTGATGGGCTGCAGTGGTGGTGGTGGTGGTGGTGAGAAATAAAAGTCTAGTAGCTATACCTTATACTACCTCTACTTACTTTTTCCTTAAAATATCTTCATGTTCTTCGTCACTGAAATAATAATTATTCTATTAAATTCTTTTCAGTTCTAAAAGACAAAGGTAGGTAAGGCTTGATTTGGTAGATTAAAAGGATCTATCTACACACCTGTCATCAACTTTCTTCTCGGCACTAAAACACAAAAAAAAATCTTTATTTGTTGTGCTAACAAAATATATCGTCCGATAGACCCGGTAACAGCGTCGCTACTCACTAGTATTAGATATGAAAAAAAAAACTACTTATCAGTAATAATAATTTTATAATTTATTAATCGAATGTTTGTGAAAATAATATCTTCTGTCCATTTAGTGTTCCGAAAATGTAATATTACATTTACATTGGATTATATTTAATGCAATCTTTCGAAATGCTTGCAATCAAAATAATTATACATATAACTTATCAGTACTTTTACAAAATTAGGGGAAAAAGGCCAAAATGGGATAAGTAACATAAAATAGAACCTTTCAGCTTTATCCCCAGCATCGTCATCACTGTAAAGAAAATAGGTAAGTGGTTACAATTTCTAATCAAGGAACAAGAAGCTAATTTGCTATGATTCACTAAAACAGACAAAAAAGCAGTGGCGTGCAGTTAGTAGAGGCATGAAAGCACTGCTTACCCAAATGTTAATACGTCTATGCTCATTCATCAAAACAGCTAGTAAATAAGTATTTTGACTAACTAATGCCTACCCTAACTCCAAAACCCATTCACGCCTCTGTTAAAAAGGTTTGAGTATTTAAAAATATAGGTAGGTAGGTAGGTACTTATCCTTTTTCTTAATAATTATATTGTTAAGAAAACTTATAAAACCAAAATAACCTACGTCAGCGTGGAAGGCCGAGGCTACGATGGCGTGATGAATTAGAAAGATTCAAAGTTCAAAGAAAAATTCAAAGAGTAGCCCATATAGGCACAAAATAGGGAGATGTGGAAAAATTGGAGAGAGGCCTTTGCCTAGTCATGGGACAGTACAAGCAAGATTAGATTAGAAGAAAACTTACTCATCATCTTTGTCCCATTTGACCGACCACTCCTCGTGAGTGATACCGGTGCGGAAAACTCTCCTGCAGTTCTCTCTGTTTTTACCAAAACAAGAATAATCAATTAATACTATAGATAAAAATAACCAAGGAGCATACTTCTAATGGATTTCTTAAACTAAGTGTAAAGGCAAGTTTAAAATAGGTTGTGGAATTTTATTATCGAATAGAATGCTATTACGCTTGTAATTTCTACCACGTTTTACTCACGATAATACTTCACCTGAGTATATTTATACTAAATGTGAGTATATTACGTCTTGTATTTCGTGTATCGTATGTAAATATTAAATACAGTCCAACCATTTTTTTTTTTACTTTTACATAAGCACGCCTATGAAGTTTCATAATTATTGACAAGCAACCATCGACAAAAAAGGCAATACTTCATAGACGCAGATATTTTTTCAAAATAGTGAAGCGAACTATTTCGTAACTCGTATGTACTGATCTAGTAATTACCAGTACGAATTTCCAGTTTAATTGAGGTCTATGTCCAATACTTACTCGACGTCCTTGTTGATAGCGCAGGATATGAACTGGCTGTTCTTGAACACGCTGGTGTAGTGGCTGCCCGTGACAGCTGTGGCTCTTGGGGTCGATCTTACACGCCGATATGACGCCAATCACCTCCTTGCCCTGGTACTTACAAGTGTAACTGCGGCCTACGTCCAATACTTACTCGACGTCCTTGTTGATAGCACAGGATATGAACTGGCGGTTCGGCAGGAAGGGCTCGTGACAGCTGTGGCGTTTGGGGTCGATCTTACACGCCGATATGACGCTGATCACCTCCTTGCCTTGGTACTTACAAGTGTAACTGCAGCCTACGTCCAATACTTACTCGACGTCCTTGTTGATAGCACAGGATATGAACTGGTGGTTCGGCAGGTAGGGCCCGTGACAGCTGTGGCTTTTGGAGTCGACCTTACACGCCGATATGACGTCGATCACCCGCTCCTTGCCCTGCTACTTACAAATGTAACTGTGGCCTACGTCCAATACTTACTCGACGTCTTTGTTGATAGCGCAGGATATGAACTGGCGGTTCTTGAACACGCTGGTGTAGAGGAAGGGCCCGTGACAGCTGTGGCTCTTGGGGTCGATCTTACACGCCGATATGACACCGATCACCCGCTCCTTGCCCTGGTACTTCACTAATAGAGGTCCGCCGTGGTCGTTCTGTTAACAAGTGAACCTAATTATTATCTTCAATGATTATAAAAAACGAAACCCTTTGAGTTATAGTTAATAGTGATAGTGAAATTCTGAAGATCACTTGAATAACGTGTCTATTTACCACAAGAAAGACGAAAATATGTCATTGGACAATTTCTTAGTACTTAAGATAGATATAAGTTTGGCTAGATTGTAATTTTATTGAGCACCTTAACATTGGTACTCAATAGTAGATAAACAATATATAAAAGAACTTGTCCTGAGTGACTGACAGACAATCTACAACCCAAACAGATATTTCGAAAGAATATTCCTTGAGCAAGGAATTTCTGAAATTCCTCCCCCAAGGAGGTTAAATAGTCGGTTCAGGTTATTTCCATGAAACTTGGTATTTGTGCTTTCGATGAAAAATGAAGAATTGAGTATATGTTTTTCACAGTTTTCTTTTTTTAAGAACCTAATTCCACGTCGACTGAATCGCGGGCAAACGTTAGTTAAGAATATATAGAGACACGTTAGATAAATTCACGCTCAAAGGTATGTACTGAACCAATCTGCACTTGGCTGGCGTTACAGGCTATGCCCATACCCTTCTCATTCCAAGAGGAGACTCGACACTCCTTCGTCGACTTTACTTTCGTAGCCCGATGGGTTGGAAAATGCGACGCGACCGGAGAGAGACCAGGTGCAGGAACGACGGCTTTTACGTGCTCTCAGAGGCACGGGTGTGAAGGCACGCGGGAGGCAAACGCGAGACAAACACCGCCCACTTTCTAACTCCACCAATTATTGGCCAGGAACTTTAGATAGTGGCGATCGGCAACATCAAAGTGATCCCCGGGTCTCGTTACAGAGCCCTGCAAAGCCGCATCACCAAGTAAGAAAGAAGAACTCCGCCAAATTCGAAAGCAGCAGTCGAACATGCTTACCACTAGACCAACGAGGCAACATACGCATGAAATGAGTGTCTAGCATTGAAAATGGTACCTCGCAGAATCCTCCTTGCTTGCTGGACCTTCGCGCAGTGTAGTCGTCGGGGTCCTGCAGATGCCTGCCCAGGTCCACGCGGTGTTGGTACGAGTCATCGTCGCGACGCGTCTCCACGTCGGTGCAGTTCGCGTATTTTTTCTGAGCATTTAGAATAGGGATGATGACAACTCAATCAAATCAGCAACTAGTGAATGAACTAGAAGTATTATTCGCCATAATCCGCTACAGTAGACAAATCTGTGTGGTACAGTGCGTGTCTTTCACCTGCAGCATGCGACACCCACCACCTAGCAATTCGCACAGGCACAACACCGCACCACACAGATCCTCCAAATCACTCTCAACGTACGTTTCACTCCGACACCGGAGCATCTTCACTCGACAATGCACGATTGTGAAGTGACTATCGTATCGCAAGTTCCGGCTTATACACTTATTTGTCTACTGTAGCGGATTATAGCGAATAAAACTTCTAGTTCATTCACCATCATGGACTTCCGCAAAGTAACGCCTGCTTCTATTCAATAAATCAGCAACTCTTTATCAAACTTAAAAACGCTCTTCTAGTATGGAAGTTGTATGACATTCGCAATTGTGACGTCATCAAATTTCAGCGCACTTTTTTTCTTTAATCTATATTATAAAATGGTTATCAAACATAAAACTAACCGAGGATGTGAATTTTAGGTCTTTTTAAAGACCCTCTATTTAATAATCAGTTAGAAATAATTTATTTTTGATACAGACATCATCCCTATTAGAATTAACAGCTTCAGTAGCGATCTTTCAATTTAGCTTCAGCAGAGATTTTACTCTTACTTGTCCGGAAATTTCTTCATTATATTATAAAAGAAAACAATTTGATAATTGAAACACGGCACTTTGTATTATTCTATATATACTTTGTATTTAGGACTATACTTTGTATTATAGCGGAAAATTAATAAATTCCTGCGGGAATACAAAATACTGATGTCACTCTCCAGGTCCTCAACTACATCCATGTAAAAAATCTCGGGGCTCTATTATGTCGTGATTGAAGGACAAATCATCAAACAAACACACTTTCACATTTCGGTACAGGGTAGCGGATGATTCTTGAAACGAACTTACGTCACAAATATCGCTGAGTCGTTTCATGACATCCTTGGTGCAGATCATGTATTGTGTGATGATGCTCCTGAACCTTTGGGCCCACTTCTTGGCGCATTGCTCGTTGTCCATCACACACACCTTCGCCTCCTGGAGGAACTTGGAGTTGCCTGGGACATGGGCTTTTTGGCGACGATACACACCCTGATACAGAAAATAATTTTGATGAAGATGTTTTTTTATAAATGCTAGATCCTTTATTAACGATCTCGTCTCACAGAGTCCATAATAGAAAATCTTCAGTGGATAAAAAATACATTTAAGTAGCTTTTGTTTTTTGATAGCTCCCGAGGTGGAGATTAGGGGTGCAGGATGATAATGATAAAGCTAACTAACGCTTGATGTATGTGCCGGAAGCAACGCACCGGAAGATAAATCTTTAGTTCTTTGCCAAAGCTCTAATGTACCATCTTGAGCTGAGTACGCTAAAAAATAACTAACCATCCGGCATAATCGGCCTCAATCTGAATTCTTGCTTCTTTCAGAATTCCCCAAAATAATCAGAGCCAGAGTCTGATGCCGAGGCGATTTTGGTGCGATTTAATAGGATACATTTTATACATAGAGGTGCGATTAGGTGCATAGGGAAATAGGGAGTTGTGGAATGTGAAAACCTAGTCGTTGTGACAGTATGGGCTAGATACAATAGCTTTAGAATCAGAAATCACGGTTAGATTCAAAACCTTACCTCTCGGAAGTTATTTCCACTGCCCCACCCAGCGATCCAGCCCTTAGTTCCAGCTTTTTCTAACTCTCGGCTAACGTTGTTGTAGCAGACGAGGTCAGTAGCGAACTCGCAGCCTTTCTCTAACACTCCGAGTTTGAAGGGTTTGTTCACTTTTACTATGGCGATGTCGTTTGATGACCATTTTATGCTGTCTTGGAAGTCGAATTTGTAGTCTACAAATAAATAAGGAGATTTTACAAAGACCCGAGATCCACAAGTGGCAAGAAAGCTGCTAGAATTGCAAGGGTTGAGACGTAACTGAAGCACGCCACCTTTAAAATGCAGTCTGCTTAGATTTCGGTAGCGTCACAAGCTCTATAATTACAAGCAAGTAGACAAGTTAGGCCCAGATATGCAATAATTTACAGAGATTCCAACTGAATTATTGACATCACACACACATCAAAAGTGATCAATGAGACTAGTTTACCTAGAACATATTTTACCGATGATGCTCCATTACATTTTTTTGTTTTCCTCCCTTTTTCCTTCGACATGGGGGTCAAAGACTGTTGTTCTAGGTCGGTATTTGGTTCGGCTACCTAGGTTGCTTTTCCGTTTACTCTTTAGTCTTTAAGTTGGAAAATTTCTACATTTCATAGCAGAGATTTTAGTTGACATTTATATAATAATAAAAATAAAATAATCTTTATTCTATATGTATAACCTTATAATATTATAACTTACTTTTAGGAATGCACTTCCATACGACCTTACGCCGGTGTTTGCAAACACAATCATCGCTCTTATAATCAAAGCTGTCCACGAACTTCGTGGTGCCGGAGACGACGTAGAAACGATCAGCGTCCTCTACGCAGGCAGCTGATGTCAGCACGTAGTAGCTATCGACTATAACACCCCCGCATAGCCAGCCGCGGTACTTGTGGGCTTTTGCCGATTCTTTAGTCAATTGCAGATATACCTGGGTGAAATATCAGATAGATCAGATATTAGGTATATGATAATTATAATTGCTGCTCAATGGACATTTGAGTCATAGAAGTATAATTTAGGCGTAATGAGTGCTTTTTATGATGTTACACAAACTCAAACTCATATTTTCTTATTGAAATAAACTTATAATATATAGCTTTTGAATCTGCCACTGGTTCGGAATTAATTCCTACCGAGAAGAACTAGCAAGATTCATTAAGCTTCAAACTCAAAATCAAAAAAAATTGCCAATTTTCTAATAAACTTCGTAGATGATGTACCTGGGTGAGCTGTTGCTGAGGTACTAGCGGATAATGGTTAACTTACGTGGTGATGAAGTTTAGTAATAACGAGTGATTATAATGATTCTAAACTTAAGAATTTGGAAACCAAAATGACATGTTACAAAATTTTGTGTTGCCAGCAACTAGATTATACTATATTTTAGAATAAATTAAAAAATTTAAAAGATGTCCATTGTCTTCGTGAAGATATAGTATATAGTATATAGTCCTAATACCAAAATATATATCGTACCTATAGGCTATAGGTACGGTGTACGACGAGATCGACGGTACGACCGTATACGATATAGCTGATTAATTAAAACGACGATCTTTTAATCACTTATCTGGGGATCTTACCATATAAGGTCTTTTTCCTATGCCAACCCTCTTGCTGTACAAAATTCTTCTCGTATCAATGATGGTGTTGTTTTCAAACTCCCATGTTTCATCAGCGAAATCTTGTATTTCTTCATTCGTTCTATTTATTGCATCAGATGTTACTATGACATTATTTTCTTCTTTTGCTGGCACTGCAGCAACTTTACCTAATTTAGAAACAAATCCAGAATTGAAATCAATAAATAAAATAATCAATTCAAAAAAATACTTACCTATAACTAAAAAACAGGAGACCAAGGAAAGCCTAGAAATCGCCATTGTAATCAGGAAACCAATCACAAAAGGAAATTGTTATTTAGTTTTTATTATCTTTATTAATATTTGCAATTATATGGTCAATCTATAAAGGTTCTTCGCAACATTGATTCCGATAATAACGTTTTCAATTACATTACTTTATCATTTTTTTGATTAACTTTGCGATATTGATAAATTACGATAATTTATTTAAATTTTACTGTTCATCAGTTGCAAATGTTTTTATACTAATTGCTCTTGCATTTCCCTAAAATATAAACTGTATTACAGGCTCTACTAGCGATCGCATAAAGTACATTTTTTATCTATTTTGTTTTCACTGACAAATTCTGTACTTATCTGCAGGTTGTACTACAGACATAAGGTTTCTTAGGAGACTGGTGCCGCCAGATAGCATTATAAAAACGAGGGCTGTCACTTATAGTACGTGCGCGAGTTGAATGGAGAGCTGTTGTATGTCACTATACATTAGCTCTGTATTCAACTCGCGCGTGAACTGTACTTACAAGGTAATAACAATGTCAAACCCTACTCTGAAAAACCAAGTCGTCTTATTCTATAGGCAAGTTTCTGCCAAAGCACTCGCTGTGACCGCTATGTGCCGCCACTGCTTACCTATGATACCGTAGCTTAAGAATGAGTAATAATGCAGTCCGAGACAAGAAGAAACCAGTTTTTTTCGAACTCAGGTTACTACTTAATTCAAGTACTCCTAAGACATAGTTCTAGGTTCTGAGGCATTCAACGGCATTGTACCAATGGACGTCCACTGCTGGTTAGAGGGACTTATTCCTGATTTTTCATTTTATCCAATTTGTGGAGTTCTAACAACTCAATTTTATTTTTATCCAGGCATCAAACACGAAGACAAAGATCATTTCATATTTTGATCTTATTTACCAGAAGGGGAAAAATTAAAAGTTAATGTCATCTTAATCAGCTTTATTGATAACAACTGACACTTAATTAGGTTTTTCAGTACCATTAGCAGCAGACGCTGCTTTAGAATCAGGTCTTATGATGGAACCCCTTCCTGCATTAACTTTGTCCCCTGCTGTCTCCACGGAGTCTTCTTTAGCTCTTTGGATAATTCCGTCTTCGTTCTTAGCCGGTCTGAAAGAAAGGTATAAAAATCCTGTAAATATTTTCCTTTTGTCTTTATTTCCTTTAGTTGCATCATTATCAATCAGTATTATTGAAGACCTCCTTGGCGCAGTGCAGAGCGCTTTTGTCTTAACGTGCGGAGGCCCCGGGTTCGATTCCCGGCAGGGTCAATTTGGGAATTTATAATTTCCTAATTTTCCCTGGTCTGGCCTGGTGGGAGGCTTCCGCCGTGGCTAGTTACCACCCTACAGGCAAAGACGTGGCGCCAAGCGAGTTAGCGTTCCGGTACGATGCCGTGTAGAAACCAAATTTAGCCCGCCACCATCTTAGACTGCATCATCAGTTACTATCAGATGAGATCGCATACACGTTAAACTTGTAGTGGATAGAAAAAAGTATCAGGATTTTTTTGTGAACGTTGTGGAGAACTTTCAGGCTTGGGGGTATATTCGTGATGTTTTCTCGTTTCAGACGAATATTTAATTACTACAACTACTTACTTACAACGCACATAACTCCACAAAGTAAGACGGGCGTTTATATTGCATAAGATTCGAACTCGTAAAAACTTACCCATCCGGATGAGACTTCCATGAAAGAACTTGTTCCACATGTGTCACTCCTGATCTAAACTGCCGTCTACATTTTGGTCTGAAATAGAAATCGTATGATGAATGCAACCACAATTAATATGAGACTTTCTCTAGATCTATGGCGGAATTGATACCAGATAGAAAAACTGATGGCGTTATGCAGAGTGTAGATCCCTTCACCCTTGTTTGTTAGAATGGCGGTCCCTGTGACTGCTTCCACTCTTTTACGCAAATTTAAAAAGGTATCAAGAGGTTGAGAAGCGTCATTAAGAATAACTGATTTATAGCTTTTATAGATCTATTAAGTGTGATTTTGCATAATACCATGGACATCTCTGGGAATTCTTGATAATTGCGGGACGTCAATAAATGTAAAAATGAATCCCTGTTTCCCTTGGTCACGTCATAATTTGAGTACGACTTCACCGATTTCATTCATCTTTTTTTAAAGTTTTCTATTTGTAGAAGGTTCTCACGGGATAAAAATTAAAAAAAAGCGTGAAAAATTCGAAAAGTTCTATTAACTTGGTGACTATTTTAACTTCGCGCGTTTAACAGTTCGCGCGTTTGATGAATATGAATTTAGCAGACAGCTGTTTTTTTACTGTAGGCTACTTTTAATTCGGGAAAATTAAAGAGTTCCCGAAGGAACCAAAAAATTTCAATGCACGCGGACGAAGTCGCGGGCATCAGCTAGTTTAGAATAAATATGGATTGATGTATATGACGGATTCAATATTTTCTACTCACTCAACGTCCTTATAGATGGAGCATGAGATGAACTGCCTGTTTTTATAAACACTAGTGTACAAGAACGGTCCGTAGCATTTATTACTTCGCTCCTTGACGAGACACGCTGAGATTACGCCGATTACAACAGAGTTAACTCCAGAGCCGTATATGAGAGGGCCTCCGTGGTCGTTCTAAAAAGACAAATGCATCAGATAACATGATTGTATAACATCTATCTCCCTGCTTCGTATTCCTCATTGATGAGACCCCATTCCATTAATCACATAATGGTAGGACGTAGGAGTTTTCTTGGGATATTAATGCGGTGGGTTCCCACGTCCTTCCGCATACGACTCGACTAAGAGTATTTATACTTTTAGGTTTGTTACGATTATTATCAGATGTTAGTGATAATAACCGGGACCGACGGCTCTCCAAGGCACGCAGGAAACGAAAAAGCTAAATTCAGACTCCCAAATTCGGTCACCCATCCAGTTACCTACTTGGGTCAACGTTGCTTAACAATCGCAATTGACTGATATGCGTTGTCGCAACTAGGCCACTCGTCCCTCATGGTGTCCTGTGTAGCATATACAAAGACGTAAAAGTCCTCAAAACAGCCGCCTGGTGCGAAAGTGCGCATGATACGCAAGAATGAGAACTTGTAGTATCTAAAGCTTAAATCATCAATGATATTGAGGCGGCGAAATAAGTAATAGATGAACCTGCCTCACAGAACCCTCCTTCAGCTTGCGATACATATCGCCGGCTGTCGTTATGCGCAGAGTGCATTGTCAGGTTGGTAGGTATAAGTTCAGTCTTGAGCACTTTACCATGCCTTCTTGCGTCTTCTTCGTCCGAGTAATTGATGTCTTGGCAGTCTACATATTTCTCCTGGAAAAGTTTAATTTTACGAATTAACTGGTTCGTAAAAAAGCTAGTTCTGAGCTTAATGGAATCTTTTGCACAGCATCATAAAAAAACATCTTCAAGAATCGAGCTGATCAAGTTGCAATTAAGAGTTTTGAGGGTTTTGATCGTGATAAAAGGGATTAAAAGGGCAACCCAGAAAAGGATTGATACAATATAAAATAAGACCTTCAGATATTGAGATATTATAAGTTTAGGTTAAAGAAAAATTACTTATTAGTCAAATAGTCTGGCTAGATTGTAATTATATTGAGCATCCTTCATTGGTATGTACTCAACATGACAAAAAAATTGGGAAACTTAACATCGGACAAGGCCAATCACAAAAATTGTAGAGGAGATCAAGAATACGTTAGCATACGTTACAAATCTCCGACATAGTCTGGCCGAGGTCCTTGGTACAAATCATGTAGTTGTCAATGATGTTGTGATACCGCGAGCCCCAGCGGCGCTTGCATCTGTTCTTCGGGATGATCTCTACGTGGGTTTCTAGAAGATTTTGTTGATTTTCCTTTCTTCTGCTGGAAACCCACTGAAAAAAATAAAGAAAACGTTAATTTAAGAATCTTAGTAATATTATAAATGCGAACGTTTGGATGGATGTATGGATGTATGGATGTTTGTTACTCAATCATGCCCCAACGTTGTCCAGATCCGTTCAGCCGTTGTGGCGCGGTTGAGTAACAAACATTCATCCATCCAAACTTTCACATTTATAATATTATTATATATTAGTATTAGTATAGATGATTAAGAAAGTACCAAGACTTACATCGTTATACCTAGACGTGGTACCCCAGCCGGCTATAGAAACTACAGTTCCAGGGTTCTCCAAGGTCTGGCTCTGGTTGTTATAGCAAACAGGCTTGGGCACAAAGTCGCAACCCCTGATTCTTCTAGTGAAGTCAAACCCATCCTCGATTTTAACAACTGCTATGTCGTTGTTCATCCACCTGATATTGTCGTTTTCATGGCCATCGAAGACGTAATCTGTAAATTAACTATGTTGAATTTCGGAATCTGTAAATTAAATAAATTGATTTTCGTAATCTGTAAATTATATGAATTGAGTTTCGTAATCTGTAAATTAAATAAATTGAGTTTCAGTATCTGTAAATTGAATAAATCTGTTTTCCAGAATGATGATCTGGTATCTTCTGATGATGCAACAATTTTATCTCATTATATAAGCGTTTATGCCTGATGAGAAGCCTAGAAATTTAAGATTTATTTTATTCTAATAATGCTTACATTATTGTCCTTGATACAGAAAAGTTTTAAAACTGATTTGACTTACTTTTCGGAATACATTTCCAAATGGCTTTCTTTGCGCCGTTTTTAATGCAGGGATTATTGTATCGATCATCTTCGTCGGAATACCTGTTAAAACAAAGTGTTAATTTTTGGTAACAAATTCAGCACCAACAAGCAACCTTTTCCTGTGATAGAAAGTAATATAAGTGCGCCCATCTCCAAAATGCAAATCTTTGAAATGTTCCAAAATTTAGCCAAAATGTGACAGACGTATCAAGTTTCAGCTCATTACAAGCTTTTATTTTCTTTAACTGGCAAGGTCTGTGTGTTTGTTTAGGTCAAATCTTGCAACTGAATTTTAAAACAGTTAAGTATCCCCAAACCCCAACCGATTGAGCTGAAATTTTGCATTTTTGAATTTTGCGTTTAGTTTGAATGACAAATGCATGGCTAGCTGAGTGACGTTTTTCTAAATCCAATATGGAATCTATATCTAAGATGACTGACTCCCTAAGATGGCGGACTAGTTATGTTTTATGCACCCCCATGTTTTCTAAAAGGATTAGTTGAAAATAATGCGAAAAATAAAATGACGTCACAATGAATTCAATATTTCGGTGGATAAAAGCTTGTTTAAAAAAAATAATGATTTAAAAGTTATTAACGTTACTTCATAATATTGGACGTCTTTCTATAGCTGGAGTGAAGGTGGTGGTGGCATTAAATGGATGGGAAATGCAGAGGATGTTAACAGCCTTAGAGAAGTACTATTACCTATTCTGTGATTAGAGTTAACTAAAACGTCCTATAATTATACAAAAGCGGAAGCCCGATACTTACTGCTGGATTGATACGGTTCTACTTACTTGTAAGTACCGGAAACTACGTAAAAGTGCTCAACATCTTCGATACAAGCTGCTGACGTCAGAATGTACTCTTCATGGATTATCACTCCTCCGCATAGCCAAGAACGGTAGTTTGGCTTCTTTTTGTTATTACGTGGCAATTTCAGGTATACCTGATGATTAAGAATCATTTTTGAATATCATTATCTGGGATAAGGCTGCTTTTGCATCAGAAATGTACAAGACTAGTTAAGAATATGTATAACGATCCTATAATCTAAATATGGAACTAGCTCTTGAGGTGTTTCCTCAGAACTTTGATGGTTTGACATGTTAAGGACGGATTAATACTAACTTCTTCTTTACCAACTTCTTTAAAGATTTTCGATTGAAATCTCATTAATAAGAGATAATACAGCCTAAGGTAACATGCCAAGGTGTCTATTCACTCTTATTTTGAACCAATATGATATTTGGAGGGGAAAATGGAAGTAGAAAGGGCTTTCCATATTCTAAAGTTGTTCAAGAATGCTGTTCGATCACTTTGGACAATACGAGTTTTCAACCTTAGAACCTTGAACCTTCTTCTCCTTTCTACTACAGAACAGCAAGAAACCGTCAGCGTTGGCATCTTTATGTGGTTGGCGTCCAATCTGTTCGCACAAAGCGTTTTAGCTCGACGTTTCTGATACGAACCGCTGGGATGTGGAACACCTTCCCAGCGCACGTGTTTCCACATATAACTTAAGTACCATCAAAGCAAGAGTGAATAGACATCATCTAGGCATGATTGCCGTCAAGAGCAAGCCTATCTCGCAATGAAAAACTTTTATTATAATATTTGTGTTATACATTACCATATACGGTCTACCATCTGTTACTTCGTCACCGTTAATGATTCTTCTGGTCTCATTCAGAGCTTTGCTGACTTCTTGCGGTAGGTGCGTTGCCACCTCGATCCCATCTATACCTGTAACTAATCCAAATTTTGCATTTATTTTATGGATACATTTCTAAAATAAATAAATTTAGTATGTACCTACTAGAAATGTAAAGCAGAGTTATTAAAATACAATGGGTGAGTTTCATTTTAATGGCTGAATGTTTCAAAGTAAGAGAAATATTGATTTCTTTTAACTTTCAATTACACGCATTGATTTAACGTCTCATGAGATTTAAAAATTATAATAAAAAGTTAGTATAGTCAATCAGCTTTATCAGCCCAATAATTATATTGAGATTAGAAATGATTCCATTGAGAAATTGTTGCCTTTCTAATTTCAATATAATTATGAGGATTTATGTACCGTAAAAATATTAGGTACTTATGGTACATTCCTTGGTCTTAAACCTATGAAGTATTTCAAATTTTACTACTAAAAATGCTTATATCAATGCTATGTTAACGGATTCCTTTGTTTTACTCAAAATATTATATTGCACTGTAGCTATATTTTCTAGGGTCTCAAAGTCATCAGACTGCATGCGGACCTAGACTTTCTTGAGAGCATGCCACCAAACAAACTATCTATTTCTAGGGTCACCAAATCTCCAAAATATGTTTTACAATTTTCTAAATTTAGTTTTTGTTTCTATTTTATTTTTTATATATACTAGCGACGCTGTCACCGTCAGATAAGTTTGTCGGACAGATAACTGTCGTTGTCGACTCATCGTCATCTAGTCTAAATAATAACTGTCATGCTTATCATTATCGAAACTTTTCTAGAGCAAATAAGCCATAGTTTTATATTAAGGGAACATTTCACTATCGCCGAAATATTATAATAAATTTATCTCATGACCATACAGTATGGGAAACTTAATAACATTTAAAGCCTTACATTTAGGATAAAATTAATATAGATGAATAACGATCTGATTAATATTGTGCACCTGTTTTCCAAACTAGTTAGAATTGTGTGAACGGAACAGGGTGAACTTTAACTTATGCATAGCTGTCAAAACATCTATATTGAGTAGGATTATCTTTACTCGGAGTTGGCGAAATCAGCCCTTTAGTCTACGAATAAAAATAACTTTCGCCATTTAAAAAAGCTTTATTTAGAATATTATGCAGTTGTATTGGCATCTATCATTTTCATTTGGGCGTGATCAGCGAACGCCCTTAGAACGACCCCTCCATGCTTCACCACTTTATCCAATGGTATTGGTTTTGATTTATTCAGCGCTAATGAGTTTGTATTATTCAATAATAATTGAAGCGTTATATTCTTATTTATATTTTCTTCTGTTCTTCTCATTCGGGCTACTTCATTTTTGGCTGGCCTGAAAGGTACGTTAAGATTTGGAGATTACCTATATTTGGATATTCTAGACATTGTACTTCGATTTGTACCTATGTATTTTACTTGTTTAATTCATTTCGCATGCATCACCCAAAACCACGTTTTTTTATCCTCGTTTGCCCTTGACTGCGATCTCACCTGGTAAGTGATGATGCAGTCTAAGATGGTAGTACATGTTAGGGGTAGGGCAGTTATATTAAACCCATACCCCTGTCGGTACATGGCTTGCGTCGATTGTACTTGTGGGTTTACACTGAACCAATATAAATAGCCTAAAGAGAAGATATTTATTTGAGTAGAATTGGATATATCTATATAATGTTATGTATACAACGTGGTTAAAAGACGTCCATATTATTTGAAAGAAGCGGCGCAGTGATGTAGATATCACTCGCTTTAAACGGTAAAGTTCTTGAAGATGTGTGAAGTCTACTAATCCACAATTGGCCAGCGTGGTGGACTATGGCCAACCTCTTTTCATTCTAAGAGGACTCGTACTCTGTAGTGAGCCAGCAAGGGGTTGAAATCATGATAACTAGCAGATTGATCTTTTTTATTGCAAGAGCTATAAAATATTCTTATTTTTATCTTAAAACGAGCAGTTTTAGTCAATTTTTATCATACCAAGGAAGCCTACATTACATTATCCTTACCCATCAGGATGATGAAGCCAACTTAAATCCTCTTCTCTATGTGTCTCGCCAGATCTAAATATTTTTGTACAGTCACCTCTGAAAACAACAAAAGCTTTGTGAGTATAATTTGTATTAAAATCTCAATATAATTTGTATATGAATCACATATTCATTAGCCTCATATATATATTATGTATAACTATTATAGCATAGGATAGTGATATAATAAATAACATACGCGACATTCTTATAAATAGCGCAGTTGATTAGGATTCTGTTCTTAAAAACGCTGGTGTAGAGGAAGGGTCCGTAGCATTTGTTGCTCCTCTCTTTGACGAGACAGGCGGAAATGATGCCGATGACTGTAGCGTCTGGGCCGTCGCCGTAGATTAAGGGACCACCGTGGTCATTCTGAAACATAAAATCGATTCGAATTTCGTAAATAAATAATCACGAAATTTAAATTAATTTCAAATGAAGCATTGCACTGTTTAACATTGTCCCTTAAAATACTCTGAGCTGCTGTAGGTGAGGAGTTAAGCGAGTCTGTCAACAAAACTGGAACATTCTGGAAAAACCTTTCGAAGGTTTTTGCAACCTCCTTATCAGAGGTTAATTTAGTATTGCCAACTACAATCTTGTAGTTGACATTACGAGATTTAGTTTTACCAGATTCCTGTAGGTATACTGAATTAATCGATACTATCCCCATACATACGCAAATCGTAATCAATTAACAGCATAAAACGTATTAATCGAACTGTTTAAGGAGTTCATACATGCTTTTAACGTGCAGGAATCTATGAACTCAATAAACAGGTCTGGTCTAGACTGGCTAGGCTCAAGAAATTTAAAAATATGGTGTTAGTAATAAACTGAATTAATTCGGACGAAGTCGTGGGCAATATCATCTACTTAGTAGTAAATAAAAAAGTAAAATAGTAAATAAGATACAAAAATCTATGCTCTATACTATAGTATTATAAAAGCGAAAGTTTGGATGGATGGGTGTATGGACGGATGGATGGATGCTTGTTACTCATTCACGCTAGAACGGCAGAACGGATCTGGATGAAATTTGGATGGATTATGTTAGAGTCTGGAATGACACAGGCTACTTTTTATTCCGAAAAATTAAAGAGTTCCCGCGGGAACTGAAAAGTCTCAATCCAGACGGACGAAGTCGCGGGCATCAGCTAGTAGTAAAATAAAGTAAAATTTTAAATAAACACTCACCTCACAGAACCCTCCACTGCCAAGCCGTGTATCCCTCCTCCTGGTCTCATTATGGTAGGCGGAATGTAATGTAAACTCGTTCGGACGGAGCACTCGCCTCGATCTCTCGTTTTCATCCGAGTACATAATGTCTGTGCATTCTACGTACTTCTCCTGCACCAAAAACATTAAAGATTTCATAATTTTACAGATTTTTCTCCACGTGCATGCAAAGCCGTATTTTGACGACCTCCCTCGCGCAGTATTGAGCGCTTTTGTCTTAACGCCCTGGGTTCGATCCCCGGCAGAGTCTATGTGGGAATTTATAATTTCTGAATTTTCCCCAGTCTGGCTAGGTGGGAGGCTTCGGCCGTGGCTAGTTACTAACCTACCGGCAAAGACGTACCGCCAAACGATTTAGCGTTCCGGTACCAAGCCGTGTAGAAACTGACTAAGGGTATGTGTTTAATATAACAGCCATATCCCTAAGTGTATAATATAACAGCCATATCCCAAACAGATAAGCCCGCTACCATCTAAGACTGCATCATCACTTGCCTTGCATATTCTAAAAAAAAAGTTTCTCTTCTTTCTTTCTATTTTTTATCCACTGCAACTTAGACCTTGACTGTGATCGATCAAAGCTGGAGCTACCACCAGGTGAGAATGCAGTTAGGATCCAAGAAGAACATAACAAGACGTATTAAAAACGGAACATAGCCCGGGGCCATACTGCCAACGTTTAAAGCCATATTGTTTCTTTATTGTTGACTTTCGTGTTTTAGAATTATAATTATTCTTATTTTAGGAACGTCAACTGTCACTTTGAGTAATATTGCTTTATGCGTTGGCAGTGTGGCCCCTGTCTGGCAAGTATAAAAATATACAAAGAAATCATACGTTGCAAATTTCGCTAAGATCCGCTATGATGTCTTTGGAACAGATCATGTAGTTGTCGATGATGTTATGGTATCGAGGACCCCAGCGTTTCTTGCACTGGTTCTTGGGTATCAAGACAACTGTGGTCTCCAGGAGGGCTGGGCTTGATGATTCACCTCCTGTATTTGACTCCTGATAATATTTTTTTAAGAAATTAAATATCACTTTATTAAATAATCTATACTTCTATACTCTGATAGTTCCTTAATTAAGATGATTTGTGAAATGGAAACGGATTTGTGAATGGTAATGGAAAAAAACCTGGCAGAGTTTGTTGTGGGCTCTTCTCAGACCAGGGCACGTTTGGAACCCTCGTAGCTTTAGTTAAAGATACCGTTAAATATTATCACCATTATAACTGTACGTCAAAAATACTTTAACTAATTTTTGGATGGAGAGTTTGGATGGATGGATGTTTGTTATTCAATTACGACAAAACGGCTGAACGAATCTGGCTAAAATTTGGCACAGAGATAGATATAGTCTGGAATAGCACATAGGCTAGGCTAGGCTTCTTATCCCGAAAAATTGAAGAGTTCCCGTGGGAATCAAAAGTCCTCAATCCACGCTTACGAAGTCGTGGGCATCGAATATGTTTTGATCTTACATCATTATACTTTTCAGTGCTTCCCCATCCAGCAATGATGGCCGAATTCCCAGGATCCTCATACCGACTGGTCTGGTTATTGTAGCAGATCGGTTTGGGTACAAAATCGCAGCCTCTCACTCGGCGAGTGAAATCAAATTCATCTTCCACTTTGACGACAGCTATATCATTGTTCATCCATCGTATGTTGTCGTTTTCATGACCGTCGAAAACATAATCTATGGTAAAGAAACCCATTGTAGTAATCAGTACCTAGCCCAGAAATCTAAACAATATTTTACTATTTTTTTATAGATAGATTTTTATTTATTTATTTAAGTTTATTGACGTTATTTATTTGTGTTTCATAATTATTTTTTTGTTATTTTGAAATGATGATTTCGTTAAGTTTTTCCAGTAGTAAATAATTATCTGTATTGATATTATGAATATTTTATGTACTGTTAATTTTGCACGCCATTATTTAAACCAAACTAAACTAAGTGGTCTAAGTTTCCATCTTAGTCAAGAGTACTAGAGTCAAAAGTAAACTTTTAACGCTAGCTGATTCGTGGTTGATCATTTTGCTTAAAAAATTTAACATTAAGTATATGTTGGTTCCTTATTCTACGTTTTCTCTGTTTGTGCTCCATTCATATGGCTATTAATTCAGAGAAGAAATCCTAATTTTATTACTCAGGCAACCCATTTCATTATAATATGTTCATTTCATTATCGTTATCATTATTTATTCCTTATTTATAACATACTTCTTGGTATGCATTTCCAAATTGCTTTCTTAGCTCCATTTTTGATACAAACATTGTTATAGCGGTCGTCCCTTTCGTTGTACCTGACAAAGAAAAATTTATTTTGTGTGTTACAAGTCTGAAATTTAAGTCTTTATTTAATTTTTTAGAGTTACTCTTATAAAGTTGAAAGATTAGATTTTAATTAAAGAATTGTCTAATGTATGTATTTGAATAACTTTTAAACTTTTTTAATTTTAAACTGTTTCTTTCTGTTTTCTGACTGTTTAATTTTCGTTACCCATTCAGTAAACAGATTTTTACGAAATTTGGTACAAGAAAGTTTGCGACCAAACTATTAAAGAGTTCCCTCTCACGGGAAAACCATGCCTCAAGCTAGAGGTAGTTTTAATCAGTCGACACTGACAGTATTTAGATGACTAGAAGTGTACAAAACGACTCAATTTTGACATCAGCCCCATTTCCGAAAGATATCAAACTCCTCCCAAGTATCGGCCATTTAGTCCAGTAGTATGTATTAGAACCATATTGTTACGAACCCGTAAGTGCCAGACACAATATAGAAATGCTGAGCATCCTCGATGCAAGCTGCTGAAGTGAGGATATACTCTTCATGAACTATCACACCGCTGCAAAGCCACCGACGGTAGTTCTTGTACTTTGGGTCATTTGTCGGAAGTTTTAAATAAACCTGCAAACACCAAGTATATTATTCGGCAAAAATCCTGACCATTTTTTTTTATTCTATCAACTGGTTGTCAGGTATAGGTTGGTTCCACAACTTGTAAGTTAGTGTCAAGAAAGATCTAAAATAGTGGACGGAGAAGAAAATCAAGCATCCAGATACTGAGAACTTTTTTTCCGCGACGTAAAGTGTGACCCGGGTACTTTTTATAATTACAAATCTACTCTTACTACCCTTTCATTTTGTCTGGTCACTTGTTCAAGTTAATAATGAAAAATATGAAATAATATTATGATCCAGATTAGGTGCCAACTGTACCTTACTTCATTTATTTAAAACGCTAAGGAATAAGGATGCAATTGAAGTATAATAAGGTGTACCCTATCCAAAGTGAGTTTTTCAATTTCATTGATCTAACCATATAAGGCCTATTGCGAGATTCATCACCATTAATAATTCTTCTCGACTCATTTAGAATACCCCTGACTCCACTTATGTTTGTCTTTTGTAAAATGTCGTGTACATTTGGTGGCAATGTGGTAGCTACATTTATAGAACCTTGAACTGAAACAAACAAAAGTTTAAAATAACAATAAAAATAGGATTCAAATGATAACCAGACGTAGATAAATTAATTTAGCAGACAGACATGCTTACTGCATTTCATAAGCAATTTATAATGTCAATATTAAAAGTTAAATTGATTGACTGATCTATCAATGCTTAGTTTAAAATGCTGGGCTTAGAATTTATAATTTCTGGATTTTCTTTGGTCTGGTCTAGTGGGTTTATTGGTTTAATATACTTGCCATACCTCTAACAGGTTAGATCGCTACCATCTTAGACTGCATCGTCACTTACCACCAGGTGAGATCGCAGTCAAGGGCTAACTTGTAGTGGAATAAAAAAATTAGACCCTTATAGGCCTAGAGAAATTCTAATAAGATATTTAAATCGTTTATAACCACACGGAAGAAGTTACAGGATTACAGTTAGTCAGTGAATAATATACATAGTACATACCTAAAACAAAACATTCCGTTAAAAGAATTAGACTACATGCAGATTTAAACAAATTATATAACTTCATCCTTATTCTTCTACATTTATGGGAAATGATGGTGGATGAAGGTACCAAAAGTTATTTCAATGATTTCTTCAATTTTACGGTTATTGAAAACATTATTGCTTTCTACAATAATTCAAGATTTACCTAAGTAGAAAGTTAATAAAACATCAGTCAGATCAAATCACAGTAAACGTGGATCAAATAACACAAGTATTTTAGTGTAGGAAATTTATGGATAAGCAAGTAATATAATTAAACATTTTTAAAAACCCACGAAGAACTGCAGCGCTCCTTTGTCGCCTATAACTTTGAAACAATAACCTTCTCCGTTCCATTGTGGGTAAAAAATTGAAGACTTGATTGAGACTTAAAGGGCGGACTTAATAATATTTAGGACGGTTGTATGCTCCCCTAATCTTTATAAATCCTTTACGTCGTTCGAATTAGTTAATAACGTACGACGCAATATTTAATTTTTTAGACGTATTGAAACTTTATTACTATATCAATTAAGTCTTAATGGCATTATTACTATTACCTTTATGTCTAGTTAATTGCTATAAAGCCATTCTGATATTTTTATCACCTAAGTCCTGATATATTTTAGGTATGATCAGTCATACCTTTAAGATTAACTTTCGATACATTTTTGTTAACTAATAAAAATCTGTGAGGTCGGTCGTTTAACTCTGAGAAGTTATCGCTGAGTTATACGAAACCCCTGCAAATTTTCCGTTAGCTAAGATGAAATCCATACTAATATTAAAAATGCGAAAGTGGGTCTGTCTGTCTGCTACGCTTTTACGGCCTATCCGTTCAACCGATTTCGATAAAATTTGGTACAGAGATAGGTTGTATCCCGGGGAAGGATATAATAGAAGTCGAAGGAACGAAGTCGCGGGCATCATCTAGTTAACCATAAGATTAATTAATCTCATGAGTAAATTAAGCTGTTGTCCGAAATGATTTTCTCTCTCTTCTAGTTCTTTTTATTTTAATTTAGCTAAGGAAATGGTAAAAAAACGCTTTATTTTAAATACAATTCTCTATTTCCTTATATCTTTAGTTTTTCTTAATCTTATGTGCTTCTTTAACGATGGAGTGTACTCGTGTTTGGAATTATTCATTGGAATTTCTGGACTGTAAATAATTAAAAATAATTATATTTTAATATAAATAATACTTATTAAATGTCTCTTCTAAGATTTCATAGTACGTGCCAACGGGTTATTGTACTCTCTAAATATAAAAGGGATGGTACCATTCACTGACTAATCACGATATCTTAGGAACTATAAGACTTACAAACTTGGAATTTAGAAGGTAGGTTCCTTCTAAGGTGTAAAAATTTGTTAAGAATCAGTTTTAAGAAAATTCTAAGGGTTGAAATGGTCTTTGGAAGTTTGTATAAAAATCCTATGTTTTTGAAGTTAGAGTCGTGGAAATCAGCATTTAGGTATTTAGTTTTTAATATTAAAAAGCATATGCTATAAATATAGCAGAGAATACCTATAGAGGCTATAAATAGCCTCTATAGGTATTCTCTAACGGGAACATTTCATGATCTCATAGGTAATCAGAAATTGTACGCGGACGAAGTTGCGGGCGAACACTACTTTTTTTTAAATTATTTATATTCTTAAATCAGTCATTTATTTCTGAGACCTTAAAAATAGTTAAATAATTTTTACCCTTCACGCAGACTCGGCCAGTCAAATGTAGTTTCAATCAGTCGTGTTCTTAGCGACCTCAGTAATTTTCTGCATGTTGTTCTGAAATGTAATACAAATGAAATATTATTTCTGGTCTTAAACCTTTGGTTTTTGGACTTTACCTCCTTTAGAATCGAATTGCATACATAAGCCCGGGGTATGAAAATTTATGGGGAGTAAAATGCAACTTTCTCCGCTACGTTACTGACTTTATGTTTCTATGGTAACATTTGTTTATGTTTCCATGACTATGTAATGTATTTTGATGAATATAAATTATATAATTAATATAAATAAATGTATCAAGCATGCTTTCAGTAATATAAAAAATGCGTTCATTTACCCTCAATACTTACTAATTTATTTAATTTATAACTGTTCGTAAAGAGTAAACTCCAGTCGTGTGTCGGAGCTGACACACGCGATTCTTTTATCTTTGGGCTTTGTATGATAAATAAAGAAGATACTAGGACTATATACAATGTTTTTGTTCCACATTTCTAATACGAACCGTTAGGGTTTGGAGCGCCTGAAAGGTAATCAAGGCAAGAGTGAATAGGCATTTTCTAGACAAGCGCACTCTTATAGTTTTTCCATCCGCTTATAATATTGGTATCTTCAAATCAAGGGTGAATCTTCTAGGCAAGCGCGCTCCACCTTAGGCTGCATCACTATTTCCAGCAAGTCTGATTGCAGTCAAGTCTATACCGTCTTGACTGCCTCGTTGGTCTAGTTGATGGCATGTTCGACTGAAGCCGACGAGGTTCCGGGTTCGACTCCCAGGTCGACCCATAATTGAGTATTGGGTTTTTCTGACTAGAAATTCTCAATTAGGCTCGGAGTTAGAAGGTGGTGCTTCACCCCCGTGCCGCGAAGAGCACGTTAAGCCGTTGGTCCCGGTTATTATGACTGACATGATAATAGTCGTTAGAGCACGCCAAACGGCATTGGAGCAGCGTGGTGGGTCTAAGCTCTAATTCCCTCTCTCTAATGAGAGTGGAGGCCTGTGCCTAGCTTACAGCTTGGGACGTTAATGGGTTTTGGTGGTGTGGTGGTGGTTAGTCTATAAATTAAAAAAGCATTACCCTATTTCTTTGTCGATGGCACAGGTAATCAGGTGTCTGTTACGCCATACACTAGTGTAAAGGAAGGGGCCGTAGCACTTTTGCGTAATATTCGCGGTCATACACGCCGAGATGACGCCGATGACGACGGAGCTTTTGCCGTGGCCCACCACTAGCGGACCGCCATGGTCGTTCTAAGGGTCAAAGAAATAGAGAATATCAATATTAATCAAAAATAATTAGAACAGAAAACAAAATACATCGAAATTAAAGACCATGAGGCGTCAGGCACGAAATTAGCGACGGCGATAGCGGGGCGATGTGGTCCGGGAGCTGGCGACGAATTTCAGGAAGGTCCTTGCTGCTTGCTTGCTGCAGCTGAAATTGTGAAACAATATGATTTTTTCAATTGGCGAATCCAGTCCTGCCAGTCTGGTAGCGCGTTTGCTGTTATTACGGTACTGCGCAGCATATTATAACATTTGCAAAAGAATCCAAAAATATTTTTTTTGCCAACTTGATTTTTTTTATCTTTAAATTTTGTACTTATTGAATTCGTACAGTATATAAGTTTGCCAGATAAAAAGTACACCTCTTCAGAAATATTTTATTCAAATTCAGCCAGCTCTCTGACTAGCGTCTGACTGACAGCGTCGCCCCGCTGTCGCCGTCGCTTGTTTCTTACCCGTACACTCAATACTTATTATTATTTAATTTATTATTTTAAACACAACAAATTTTAAGATTGTATTATAGAAATGTCAAAAGTTAATCTCTATAGTCAGACACACAGCGACCTCAATTTACATAGACGAGCATTGTCAAACAAAGACTGTGAAATTATTCTACGCCATCTAGTCTGAAAAGCAGTGCAATACCGCCAAATTCGTAACTCCGAGCTAGTACTGGGAATTTCTAGTCAGAAAAACCCAATACTTGATTATGGCCCGACACGGGACCTCATCGGCCGCAATCGAATATGCTAACCACTAGACTAACGAGGTATTTTTAGTTTAATTATGAATAAATACATTTTAATTTAATTTACCTCACAAAATCCTCCAGATATTTTCTTTGTCCTCCTCATGTCGGTGTGACCGGATGAATGTATCTGAGACTTGTTCGGCTCTAACATAAACCTACGAGCGCGGAATTCGTCCTCTTCCTCTTCAGAGTAGACTAGTTCTTTACAATTTATCTCTTGTTCCTGATCCAAAAAAAAGTTAATACAATGTAGTTCACGTATTATCCTAAAGACTATGATGAGACTATGATGATGAAAAAGATCATTTTCACATCGTATGCCACTTCGTGTTAGCTATTTGATCGCCATTTGCGACTAATGTTAACGTCATCAACGTCAATGCAAGTGTTTTATCCCATGATTGTATTACCTACTTTGTGTGTACCCTCATTAAAATTTTCTGTTATTATTTCCTTTTTTAGGTTGCATGGTAGAGATAGCTTCTTAGCGATACAGTAGCTTATTGTAGTTTTTCTTAATTCTTGTTTTTGATTAAATGTGCTAAATGGTGTACAATAAAGTATATTTTCATTTCATTTCAATGCCTCATTAATATGACACAACACTAATTACATGATTTACAAATAGGTCATTTACATAGAGATTAAAGAGGGTGGGTGAACCACAGATCCATTGTCGCATTCCAAGCCATTTTGGGATTGTACCAGAGCGGCCTTATGGTGCCGGGCAGTGAGTTGATAAGAAAGGCATAGACCGTGGTGGCACGCTCTCAAAAAAAATTTTGTCAAGCAGTGGATATATAGACTCATAGAGGAATGGCATTCCGAACCAATGGTTCACTTGACGATTCGAAAGCACTTGTAGAAGTTTATTTAAATAAAAAAAATTGAATTTAGAATTTTGAATGAAAAAACTTGAACTTTGATCATACTAATATTATAAATGCGAAAGTGTGTCTGTTTGATGGTCTGTTGGTTAATTGGATTATTGGTTTGTCTTTCAACCACGCAACAGAGCAACGGATCGACGTAAATTTTGGCATGGGTATAGTTGAGGAACTGGAGAGTGACATAGGCTCCTTTTTATCACGGAAAATTAAGTAGTTCCTGCGGGAATCAAAAAAAACTTAAACCACGCGGATGAAGTCGCGGGCATCAGCTAATTCGCTGTAATAACGCCTGCTTCTATCCAGGACTCAGGGATGAATGGGTGGATATAGGGAAAGCTACCTAACCTTACATAGTGCACTCATGGAATCCGAATCAACTCCATCCTTAGCGCAAATCATATTTTGCTCTATGATGTAGTGGTAACGCTCAGGCCACTGGCGCTGGCATTTCTTCTTCGATATTAGTATCACATCCGTTTCCAGTAGCTCTGGAGAATTTATTGTGGAACGTCCGAATGTCTTGAAAAGAAGACTCATCGTTTAATATACAGACAATAATTATTTATAAGCAATATTTTATTAATGATACTAAAAATGCCCGGCATGTGCTACAAATCCTAAAATATGGACATTTCAAGTATACAATTTAATATAGCTTGATCCTATTCAATCCTCTCTAGATGTCCCAATTAGTCAATCCTAATTTTTTTCCCCAAATTTGAGCGTTCATCTTAGGTCTCTCGTTGGGATTTCCACACTCCACCTTATGCCGTTTGGGTCCAACGATTTTTTCTGCAATTTGTTTGACAAATTCTATCCTCCTGACATCTGGCTTACCAATACCGCGATATCGTCACTCCAACATCTTTCTTCAAATATCTGCATTAAACTAATTCTAATGTCCAAATCATCTATACCCCGTTTGGAACCCTCATAGCTTTAGTTTTGTCTCAGCTTTAGATTATCGCAATATTGAATTGAATATATAATGTCTTACATCACCAAATCTATCAACGGATCCCCATCCAGCTATGGAGGCGACAGATCCAGGGGCTTCTAGACTCTCAGACCGATTGTTGTAAGCTATCTGTTTGGGCACGAAGTCACAGCCACGTATGCGTTTCTCGAAGTTAAACTCCTTTTCCACTTTGACTACCGCTATGTCGTATATCATCCAGCGTATATTGTCAAACTCTTTGCCGTCGAAAACGTAATCTGTAAGTATAATAGCTTTATTTTATTCTTTCTTTATACAGCAATTTGCATTGTTATAATTAGTTTTTTAGTTTCTTGTACCTAGTACTTTTTTTTATTGCGAGATAGGCTTGCGATTGACGACAATTATGCTTAGTTTAAAGTAATGACGAGGTCTAGGTTGGAACGCGCTTGCCTAGAAGATGCCTGTTCACTCTTGCCTAGTTATGTGTGGCAGGAAACACTAACTACTAGTTACTACCTATTAGATATCTACGAAGTAGCCCGAGTCACTGTTTACTTCTATATTTCCCTACTTTTGATTGAAAGATAATTATTATTGTTTAGGAAAAAGAAAAAACAAGCATTTGAAATATAACTTTACCTTTGGGTACACATTTCCAAATTGCCTTTTTTGCACCATTTCTGACACATTCATCTTCTTCGCCGAGTGGTAACCACCTGTAAAAAATGGTTACATGAAGAAAAACCTACTATAAAATCTTCTTATACCATGTCATTTAAACATTTCATATGAAATATTGTAGCCTCTATAGCCCTGTATAGTTTCTATGAGATGAAGGCACACACCTTGGGATAAGTAATGACATAAAAATCTATACTAATATTCTAAATGCGTAAGTTTGGTTGGATGGATGTTCGTTACTCAATCACGCCAGAACGGCTGAACGGATCTGGATGAAATTTGGCACAGAGATGGATTATAGTCTGGAATAAAACAGGCTACTTATCCCGGAAAATTAAAGAGTTTCCGCGGGAACCGAAAAACCTCAATCCACTGTCTCCAGGATGTAAGCTATCGCTCTACCTTTCATTAAAATCAGATAATTAGATTGGTCGTGGAAAGATAACAGATTGATGGACTGACATTATAGACAGCACACTCGCATCGAAAATATTAAAATTAAGCATACTCATTACACCTTAGCTAAGAATTGGTTTGGAAAATACCTTTGTACCTACATAAATACTTATTGTAATGTTTTTTATAAAGAGCAACTGCTGTGTTTCTTGACGGAGTCAATATAAGACGTAACTTAAGAGACTCCAGTACCCTTACTCTGGGATTGATCGAATTTGAAATACGTTTCACTAAAGTGAAGTAAAAGTGAGCTCCTCCATACATCTACAGCCAGCGCTCCAAGCGAAAACATGGTGAACAAAAAGTCACCGAGACAGATCGAGTTTATAACTCACCAGACGTACAAAAAATACGATATGACTAATGTCATTTGCTATTTTGGCACTCCGAATGTTACTTTTCACACAGGTTGACATCTCAGAATACGAGAATGACGTCATCGTCACATTCGATGGCGGATTCGTAACTCACCGAAAATATTCACTTACACTTGGCGTGGTGAGCTCTCACGTCGATCAGTCGTATTTGCAATGTTATAACTGAGAGTAAGCACACTGTACACACGTCCTACATGTAATAAATAAATTGAGTATAGAAAATTAGCAAAACCAAACATGATTTGGAAATAATGGAGGCTGCTTTTGGTCAATTCTCAGGTACTACTTAATACTTACCTGTGTGTTCCAGAGACCACATAGAAATGCTTAACATCTTCGATGCAGGCGGCAGAGGTTAGGACGTATTGGGGGTGAATGATAACACCCCCGCATAGCCAGTTGGATGATTTGCCATACGTACTGCCAGTAGATGCAGGCCGGAGGTACACCTGTATCATTAATCATGATAATAGGGATGATGACAACTCAATCAAATCAGGAACTCTTTATCCAACTTAAAAACGCACTTCTTCGCACTGGAAGTTGTATTGAAATTCACAATTTTGACGTCATCAAATTTCAACGAACTTTTTTGTTTAGTTTTTATATTTTAAAATGATTATCAAACTTAAAACTAACAGAGGATGTGAATTTTAGGTCTTTTGGAAGACCCTCTATTTAATAATTAGTAAGAAATAATTTATTTTTGATATAGGCATCTTCCCTAATGATTATAATTAAATATATAATAATATGTCACCAGTTGTAACACTGGTTTTTTCAGAAAATGCCCGACTAGTTCCGGCTAGTTGCAACGAGCGTTACGGCAGGCAGCCCGCAGTCTTCGTTTAGTTGCCATGTCGCGTGAACAGGCTCATGAATAAGGGCCCAGGACGGGTTCGAAACTAGTCTGGCATATTTTTAGTTGTCATGAATATCACTCACAATAGTTTAAACGTTAGAATGATAATTGATAGGAAATCTACGCGGACGAAGTCGCGGGCATCAGCTAGTAATTTATAAATCATATTTAAACTTTTTGTAAGTTGCTGACACAGAAAATATACCAACAAAATTGCGTTTTTAATCATGACAGTGTATAGTTTGACAACAGCTTTGCGATTGGATTGGTAGACTTCAATAACCTTAGAGAACCATATTAAGAACTCTCTGAGATGCAGGTTTGTTCAAGGTGTTTGAAGCAAGAGCATGGGTTTGACTCGCTCCAGCAATGCTTAGGATTGCGGTTACGTTGTAGGTATCTACACATTGATCTATATATTTTTTTTAAAAGAGCAACCAACGAGTTTCTTGCTGATTATTCTTGGTAAGAACGGCATTCCAAACTAGAAGTAGATTCACTTGACGATTCAAAAGCACTCGTAAAAGTTTATCTGAATAAAAAACATTTAAATTTGAGTATGAGATGGATATTTAATTTCTTAAAAACGCACATAACTCCGAAAAGCTAGAGGTGGTCAAAGCCCGTATATAGGGTCGGGTGTCTAAACCTATATACGGGTTATAAAGGCTAGGTTGTGGTGTGGCTCGTCTCAGAAGACACTTACCATGTACGGTCTGGTGTCATCTACTTCGTTACCTCTCAAAATTCTTCTCGTTTGATTCAGTAACAATTGGTGTGGTGTAAGATTTATGTTATCGGAATGTACTGCAAGAAAAGGAGGAAACTTTGTAATGATTAATTTGTAGGTATGCCCCTAACAAAGCCTGTAACTAAGCACGAGCCACCCCCCAGAGTGAGGAAAGTTTGGCCATAATCCACTACGCTTGCATACTTGGCAGACTTTATACGCCTTAAAAAAAAATTAAAACTCGGGCATGCGGGTTTCCTCACGATGTGTTGCCTTTGTAGCATGTTTCTAAAAACGCAGATAAATCAGAAAAGTAAGAAGTGCATGCCCGAGAATCGAACCCGCAACCACTCGAACATCTGAGGCCGTACGTCCACTAGGCTATCAACGCGTAATATACTTAATTACATGCCTTAGAACTATTCTTTACTATTTTAAAAGTCAAAAACACGCAAACAATTTCTATGAGAAACGCGATCTATTGGGTGCTTTATCTATTTGGCCTTTTGCATCGCTCATTGGTTCATCAGTCAACTTTTTTCTATACAATCAGGCGCTGCAGGAAAGGCCTGCAGTATAACCCCAAAAGTGCCATCAGGAGGTGTGGTTTGGATGGATGTATGTTACGTGTCGCCGAAAGTAGATAAATATTGTACATAAAACTTTTCTACTATACTTATTAGTTAATATATCCTAGACGTAAGGCTCTATATTATGTTATTAAGTTTCCCATTGTGATTATAAAATAAGTTATCTTTTATCTGTTTATGTTTATCGTAATTGCACACACATAAAACAAAGACAATAAACAAAAAGGTTATAAAAAGATTAAATAGAAGGGTTAAAAAGGATAAAAGGAAGGGTTAAGGGTTAAAGGTTAAGATTACTGAAATACATACCTTTTTGAAAGGTTAAAACACAAAATACCACACTAAGAAACATATTCAGTAACTTAATGTTGTTAGGAAATACAATGAAAAATAAATGTATAACCTACCTACGAGCTACGTTAACTATTAATTTTATGTTACCTACCTAAAACTGTAGCCGCTCTATGCCTTGAGCATTTCACGGTTGAAAACACTTCGTTGCACTCAAAGAATATTCATCAAATATTTATTCAACAACGCTTGCTACTATCCAATAAATAAATATTTATTCTTTTTAATTTTAGGATTAGTAGGGAAGGTTCTGGTGGCACAAAATAAGAAGGTAGGTGCCGGTATGTATAGTGATATTACGAAACCTACTGCCACCACCAAAAAAAGCTACTTCATTGTATTGTATGGTGCCGTTTTGACATACCTACCTATTGTTTTTTTTAATTCAAAGCTACACATCAGCCAGAGTGATACCTCTGTATGATGTAAGAATAAATGAGTGGTTGGTCTGTGCATCCAAAATAAAGATACTTGCATAGGTACATTGACCAACTTATTATTTTAGGAACCCTAAAAACATTACAATGCTTTTATTGGTGTAAAAATTAAATTACGTAAAATCATGTAAAATTTAGTAATTACTAAGTAGGTACATAGTTCACACTAAAATATTATTATTAAAAATAAAAGTTAAAGAAACAGATGCAGGTCGTAGATATCAATTTCAATAAATATTATTTTATCTATTTGGAGGAAAAAAATAGCAAATCCTAAACGGAATCCGAGAGGTGGCCAAATTTTCCACAGTTTCTACAAGCGTTAAAGCTTTTCGTTCTAGTTTTTCTATTCACCACTAGATGGCATAGTAAAAAGTAGGTAAATTCCAATAGAATATTGTTTTGTCGTAAGCAAAGAAATTAAAATAATATTTTTTAATACTCAAAAAACATGTATTTTCAAGATTACAATATTACATCTGTAAGAATTACATATTAGTTGCACCGATTTTTTTCGAAAGCTGTTGGTACTTCTTTTGATTTTGCTACTTAGCACGAGATGTCGCTACTGTCCCCTTGCAGTCATAGACATATTTACTGCCGATTGCCGATGGCAGTGCTTTGTGCTTTTTAAATTAGTAATCCTTATGTACTTTCAATCTAAGCTTACATAATATAATAAATGGGAAAGTTTGGATAGATGTATGGATGTTTTGATGTTTGTTACTCAATCACTCGCCAACGGCTAACCGGATCTGGCTTAAATTTGGCACAGAGATAGATTATATAGTCTGGAATATCACTTATGTTACTTTTTATCCCGGAAAATTAAAGAGTTCTCGCGGGAACAAAAAACAACCTCAATCCACGCGGACGAAGTCGCGGGCATCAGCTAGTAATATAATAAAAGCGAAAGTGTGTCCGTCCGTCTGTCTGCTACGCGTTCACGTTCCACCTGTCCAACCGATTTTGACGAAATTTGGCACAGAAATAGTTTGCATCCTGGGGAAGGGCAGGCTAAAATTCCCGAAAAATTAAGAGCTTCCGGGGATTATCTAGTTATTAATAATTTTGTATGATAAAGGCATAGATCTTCAAACATTTTGACTTGTAAGTAATTTCTTTTTTTTAAATATTATTATGAATGAATTAGGTATTATTTTTTAGTTTTTTTTACGGCCCTAGATTCAAGTTTGGTATGTGGCCAAGTTATCAGAGCAGTATTTTTAAGGCTGATTCGAGGCTTTACTGCTCCGCGTTCCAGCCCACGGTCTTCACGTCACACGAAGTTCCAAAAAGAGTTCAAAAAGTGTAAAAATCGCTCATTAAGGCTACTGGCAAAACACCTTGTTAGTAGATTGTGTGACCTAGCTTTATATATTAATACAATTTTAGGAGATGAAATGTCGATGTCCATCGTCGAAGACAAAGACGAGAAGGTTTTCTTTTATTATATCTATTATTTTTCAATTGCTATGAAGTAAGTATAAACCACAGACAAGACAATTAGGATTTATGTGTCTTATAAGTACACTACCTAACAAGTGGAAGTGTAGAGGTCAACTCATACTCCCTTGCAGTTTATTATTCTAATAAAAAATTGGCAGATATAGGAAGTGCCGATAGAAGTGAAAACGAATAGGTATTTTAAAAAACATACAAAATATAAACCTTAAAACTAAGGCATTAAAGTTTAATTACGAATGTAGTTTATTTATATTTAAGACTTTTTGCCTTCGAAACAACGCGAGCATGTCGGTGTTCGCAAGCATTTCGGTGACGCGAATTCTGGTAACGCGAATCCACAAGTTTACCCCCTACCAAAAAGTGCTCAACGCCGCTAAAGTTTTCACTGTAAAAAAAACGGTTCATGAGATACAGCCTGCTGACAGACAGACGGGTGAACGGACGGATAGCGGGAAATTATTAATAGGGTCCCATTGGCACACTTGGGGTACGGACTACGGAACCCAAAAATTCGAATAATCGGCTCACAGCTGTCACTATACTTACAGAGTACAGACTCTACTATCCAGTGGCGGCCATAGTGGGTGGCAAGCAGGGTAACCGCCCGGGGACGCGAGGCCTCTGCAAGTCATTAGGTTCTTAATGTTTATTTGAATCTCGCGCCGGCCAAGTATTACAAAACCCACAAGGTGCGAGTGCAAGCAAGTAATGAGCAGATTATACATATTAAAATCTATGATGGTCACTACTCTTGCAACTTGCGTAGTAGGTATAATATCGCGCCGACACCAGAGTCGTTCACTCCACTGAATATTTCTTCCTGTTTGATTCTTCTTGTTGTTTCCTGGTCACGGTTGATGAAATTTCGTCCCAGTGCTCGGGCAAGGCGAGCCTCGCAAAGCAAATATCCACCTAGTCCTACCGCCACAGCTTATGTAAAAATTGATATCCATCTAGTCCTACCGCCACAGCTTGTGTAAAAATCGATATCCACCTAGTCCTACCGCCACAGCTTGTGTAAAAATCGATATCCACCTAGTCCTACCGCCACAGCTTGTGTTAAAATCGATATCCACCTAGTCCTACCGCCACAACTTGTGTAAAAATCGATATCCACCAAGTCCTACCGCCACAGCTTATGTAAAAATTGATATCCACCTAGTCCTACCGCCACAGCTTGTGTAATAATCGAAATCCACCTAGTCCTACCGCCACAGCTTGTGTAAAAATCGATATCCACCTAGTCCTACCGCCACAGCTTGTGTTAAAATCGATATCCACCTAGTCCTACCGCCACAGCTTGTGTTAAAATTGATATCCACCTAGTCCTACCGCCACAGCTTGTGTTAAAATCGATATCCACCTAGTCCTACCGCCACAGCTTGTGTAAAAATCGATATCCACCTAGTCCTACCGCCACAGCTTGTGTTAAAATTGATATCCATCTAGTCCTACCGCCACAGCTTGTGTAAAAATCGATATCCACCTAGTCCTACCGCCACAGCTTGTGTAAAAATCGATATCCACCTAGTCCTACCGCCACAGCTTGTGTTAAAATCGATATCCACCTAGTCCTACCGCCACAGCTTGTGTAAAAATCGATATCCACCAAGTCCTACCGCCACAGCTTATGTAAAAATTGATATCCACCTAGTCCTACCGCCACAGCTTGTGTAATAATCGAAATCCACCTAGTCCTACCGCCACAGCTTGTGTAAAAATGGAAATCACATTGTGACTTGATTTGTCCTAAGAAATCTAAAAGTCATAAGATATTATTTTGAAGCTTAAACTACGAGAATCCAAACGCGCTCTGATTTGAGAAGAGTCCAGAAAAAACTTTGGTTTTTTTTTTTGAAGATTTTTGGTTTCCGCGAGAACTCTGCATGCATACGGGGCTGAAAAGTAGCCTAATGTGTTACTCCGGTAAGTATAAGCTAAGTAAATTTCACCCAAATCCATTCAGTAGTTTTTGCGTGAAAGAATAAATCATAAACATACGCACATACAAACTTTTGCCTTTATAATATTAGGTAGTGTGATGTATTCAAAAATCACCTGAAACCATTTGAAATATCACAGCCTTTAAGGAGAAAACACACTACGGACAGGACAGGACAAAATTTTTACTCGTGACCTTCACTATGGGAACTGCACAGACCTGCGCGACACGACAGAATGTGTTTTTCATACAACGCGGACGTTCGCGCTGACTTTTTGTCAATTCTTTTCAGTAACTAGTGTGTTTGCGCCCTTAGGGCCGCTCATTTTAAAGTAACTATAATAGATTTGTTTTTTTTTGTTAGTATGTTAGAAATTATTTTTAATTTATTTTATACTTAGTTTAATATTTAGATTTTTGTTTATCAATGTACCTATAACATTTGTTTTTAGTTACATAATATATTGTGTAAGACAAATTATAAATGAGGAATTTGTAAACGATAATAAAGATAGTTAACTATCTAGACCACAGATGAAAATATTTTATTTTTATTTTTATGTATTAGGTCTACTAACGGACACTTACATTAAGACATTCAAAGATCAACTTCAGAAAGAGAAAAAAAAATACATACCTTACGGAAATAAAACTAAAAATGAGAAAAAATACTAAGCTACTTAATTAAACTTAATACAGTAGGTACCTACTTAAGGTAAGATTGATGCTCTGCTTTTATCACGGAACTTAGGTAACGAGTCAAAGTGAATGTCAAGATTCTTAAGAGGAAGAAGGTCTTACACAATCTTGAGACTGGAGAATGGGTTCCGAGGACAGTTCTACGCAACGGTGGATAAAGAGGAGTAATGGATTTACGTGGGTAATGGACAGGAAACTTAAACTTAAAGCCACTCAACAATTGAGGACAGTCAATTTTAGCATTAAAGGTTTTATACAAGAATTGCATATCTAAGAGCTCCCTGCGTTTTTCTAAAGAATGCATTTTAAAGCGAGACAGCCTATCTTTATATAAGAAAAAGTTCTGTTGGCTTTCCCCATAGTACAAGCAGCTATGTGCCAAAGGAATCTTTTTTGAATACGTTCGAGTCTTAAAATGTGTGTTGCGTAGCGTGGTCGCCAAACCACTGAACGATATTCCAAGATGCTTCGGACTAAATTATTATAAAGAAGCTGTTTTGTTTTAATATTTTTAAAAACTTTACCATTTTTTTTCTAACTATAAAACCGAGCATCCGAGACGCCCGCTTAGTTACATTTTCAATATGTGGAATAAACGAAAAAATATAATAGTTACTTACTTCGCCTAAACTACCAAGTTATAATAAAACTAAACTATTCAGTACAGTCACGTTCAAAACCAATATCAATTCGAACGCGCCCAACAATTATTGTAAAAGCTATTCTTGTTATCATTCGAGCCATAACACCCTTTACTTTTCGAGCTGTCCAAGCCAATAGCATAAACAAGCTATCTTCGACACTACGTTATTCCATTATCTATGACCATAACACGAAACTAGGGTCTATTTTATTATAAAGTGCATTGTATTGGAGCGGTCTCGGTCCCTAAATAATTTAAATGTCTTAAAAGATTCAAAAATAGTTTCCTAACATTGCCCCCCCTAATATGTACACCATTTGTCAGGCCATAACTGGATTTAAACGGAGCGTTACAATATAATATGACACGCCCACTGAGAAAAGTATAACCATCTCTATCTAACTTGTATGATTGATTGATCTTTGTGTATAGACGTCTCTTTTTACCTTTTGATCTTTGAAGTACTTACGTCATACAACTCTATGGAAGAACAGTATAAGTCCATGTATTTAACTATGGAATTTATACCTTAAATGTATAACTTAAAAGTTGGAATTTGAGTATTAAGAGATTGCAAGGGGGAAGCGTTGAAGCGGGACGTATGTAGAAAGAGATGAGGCGAGCGATTCTGGCAAAGTTAGTGAGTCCAAACGAGTTTTTATGTTTGGAAATCGTAATAAGCTTTTGTCGGAAACTGTTCCACTCAACGGGCATAGTTGAAACGTGTGTGCGGTCAAACTATAACGTTCGCGAGGGCAGCTGATTGGCTCGCATTTGCTGACATAGTCTGTTGATACAGAAGCGCGCGGTCGGTTAACGCGCGAACTTTGCCTATTAACCTTAAACTACTCAAAGTTCTGATAATTTTTTCTGGCATTTATATTAAACCTAACGTTAAGTGTTAAAAAAATGACAATTTGTAATTGAACTGTGACAGTGCTTTTTTTTTAAATAAAAATGTCGTCAGTGCATTCGGATGATGATCAAGAGGAGATCAACGTTGACTCTGACAGTAGATTATCTGGACAGTATGACAGAAGTATCGGTTCTGATAGAGACTCGGATTGCTTCAACGAGAGGTACAGGGATTCCCCGAATGAGCATATGACTGAAACTCAACATCAACAGAGGGTGAATTTGCCTTTTAGCATATCAAGGTTGCTGGGCAAACATTTCGAAGACATAGAAAAGCGAAGGAATTCAGGAGAAAGTGACGATAGGAGTGACTTGGACACTGAATCGGAAAGTGCGAAAGATGACGCGAAAGATTCTAACTTATCACTTAACTTCCACAATCCTGGACTTTACCCAAACGGTAGTTTGCTCCTCCGGCCGGGTTTGAGTTTGGGGGGTGGCTATTTCCCCGGTAATCCAGGGGTTGTGAGGGTTCCGGCTCATAGGGCGCTTGGAGCCCTAGGTGCGTGGGGCGTGGCCCTGGACCCTATGAGACAGGCGGCTGCGGCGGCGTTCGCTCATCAGGTTGTAAAGGACAGATTAAATGGTGAGTTGGTTTATTCAGATTATTTATGGGTATTATTATTATTTTCACAGCTGTTAAAGCATTAAACGACATCTAAATGTCGTCTTCTACTTACCTTTCCTTTAAATACTTTTCTAGTATTAGTAAGTATTTACTGGCAGGACATAGTTACGTAGTTAAAATGGACATAGGTAATTAAAAATAACAGCATTGAGTTATTACAAGTACCTAGACTAGGTATACAAGGTCTTGTAATAATAATATACCTACGTTAGATAATGAAGGCCGTAGGGCCCGTAGGGGATGGATTGGATAAGAGACTTCTATGGTTCTTCTATGGTGGTTGGGCAATCGTTCCACTACTTAAGCCTGACTTTTCAGGCTTAAGTAGTGGAACGATTGCGTCTTGTAAAACAATGATAGGTATTTAGGTATTGCTAATAGCGGGGCGATCGTTTCTTGTTGTTGTTGTTTTTAATTTTGTCCCCCTTCGGGACAGGCAAAGATCCAAGATCATGCGGTTTCTTGTTTTGTTTTTTTTTTTAAAGTATCACTTGTAAGTCGTGCCCTGGGGGGCGATTGGTTAACATTCTTCCACTGTTAGCCAAAATCCATTGACATTTGACGCAGCAAAAATACCATAAATTCAGCCAATCAAAACTATTGCGACTGTAACAGTAGGGATCAAAAATAAATTATTTCTAACTGATTATTAAATAGATTGATTATAAAATTCACATCCTGGGTTAGTTTTAAGTTTGATAACCATTTTATTAACTGCCTCGGTGGTCTAGTGGTTAGCATGTTTGACTGCGGCCGACGAGGTCCAGGGTTCGAGTCCCGGGTCGGGCCATAATTAAGTACTGGGTTTTTCTGACTAGAAATTCCCAGTACTAGCCCGGAGTTAGGAAGTTGACGGTGTTTCACGTCCCGTGCCTCGGAGAGCACGTTAAGCCGTCGGTCCCGGTTATTATCACTATAACATGATAATAGTCGTTAAAGCCCCCGCATTGGAGCAGCGTGGTGGGTCTAAGCTCTAATCGCTCTCTCTGACGAGAGTGGAGGCCTGTGCCCAGCAGTGGGACGTTAATCGGCTGTAGTGATAGTGATGATAGTGACAATTGCAAATTTTATACAACTTCCATACTAGAAGAGCGTTTTTAAGTTTTACAAAGAGTTGCTGATTTGATTGAGTTGTCATCATCCCTATTATCGATGCAGGTTAACACCATCGCCTTGCTGCACGCTCGAGCTGCATAAGTTCCGTTCAGCTTTATTTTTATACGACTGCCTGAAAATAGGAGTATTATATTGTTTTCAGGGTTCATGTATGTATGTATGTATGTATGTATGTGAGTTAGTATATTCCACCATACCTTAAGGCTATACGCCTGAACCGATTTTGATAAATGAGGTATCGTTGAAATCCATAGCTTATTCCGGGTGACATAGGCTAGTAAATTTTTTAAAAACATTGATGGGGTGACCATGGTCCCGCATTAAAGAATAAATTTGAAAAAATAATCGAAAATAAGAATATCTATATAATCATCATCTAGAAAAATAAGAGTAGATTTCTTAAATTCGCGTCGCTTACAGATAAATTCTCACAGACCACAGTTTTGAGGAGCTGGACGAAAGATAAGATAGAAGATAGATAGATAAAATCACCTTGTTATTTTATTCTTAACTAGATGATACCCTCGACTTTGTCCGCGTGGATTGAGGTTTTTTCGTTCCCGCGGAACTCTTTAATTGGGTATTTGACAACTAGTAAAATCAGCAACTCTTTATCAAACGTCAAAACGTGTGCTTAGGGGATTCGACACACTTTTTTATCGATAATTTAAAATAGTTAATCAACGTGTATATTCACTTTTATGAGATCCTCTATATAATAATCACTAAAAAATTATGTATTTCAATAGTTGTCAAACACCCAATTTTCCGGGATAAAAAGTACATAAGTAAATTAAAAAAAAAAAAAACGAATTTCATCAAGGTCATATTCAAGGTTCAAGGTACCAACAGCAAATATTAAAAAAAAATTGCGACGTAATATAACTGCAGCGAAATTTTTTAAAAGCGTTGCATGGCTCCAATGATTCAGTAGAAACTAACGATAAACAAAATTAATCATGCAGCGAAAATGCTAACATTATTTTGACGTTAAAATGTTTTACATTTCCAAAATTAATCTCAAACACATAAATCTGGTTAAGTTGAATGTAAATCGTATTTTTACTCGCGCAATATAAATAAAAGATGTTTTTTTAATTCATTTTATCTGTGTTTTATGCAATCTGTGTCATTCTTACCAAAGTGGTGAATTGGTGACACCCATAAGTAGGTACCTACCTACTTAAATAAAATACCTAATATAGTTTAAATAATTATAATCCAACCAGTTTACTTCAGAAGAATGATGAATCATACTACCTATTACCTAGGTATTTTAAATTCGAAAGTGTGTTTGTTTGTTGGTTTGGCCTTGCCAGTTAGGGGTAGGTACGGCAGTTATACCTTATGTAGGTAGTTCTAATCAGTTTCCACACGGCAACGTAACGGAACTTTGAATCGGTAACTAGCCACGACCGAAGTGACGGCCGAAGCCTCCCACCAGGCCAGACCAGAGAAAATTCAGTAAATATAAATTCCCAAATTGACCCTGCCGGGAGTCGAACCAGCGGCCTCCCACTATAAAAAATACAGCGCTCACCACTGCGCCATGGAGGTCGTCGAAAGTTCGAAACTAAGTATGTATTTACAGAGTGAACTTTTTTTCTTGTTATGAAAAGAGCAACTGCTGAGTTTCTTGCCAGCTCGTCTCAGTAGAATAAATGACTCAAGACTCTACCACCGGTGCGGAAAGGCCGGTGGTAAAGTCTTGAATCATCATATTTTCATTTAATTTCAAAATGTAATAAATCTATGGTATTTTTATTTAGTTACTTATTTTAATATTAATTATTTTTATAGTACATTATGTTTTATTGATTATTTCTTGTATTGCTTATAATAACTAGGTATAGGTAGGTACCTTTACATTCAGAATAACAATATGTCTGAAAGCTTGAATAAAAACAACAATCTTTTACGTTTCGGCAAATCTGGCATACTTTTCTCCACTTAACTTGAACGGCAAAATTGCGTCTAGTATTGTGATGTCCAACAGTTTTTTTTTATCTATGCCGTAGCGTGACACATCTTTTTTTTGGGTTCTTTTTCGGGGCGAGATTGAAGGCGCCTCGGCCACTGTAATTTGTCGCGCCGATCGTCGCCCGACTGAGCTAATTTATTTGTTTCCACTATAAAAAACCTTTTTTTCTACCTCTTCGGAATCATTGAGTGTTGTTCCTACTATAAAATACCTTGTGTCGTAATCATTGAATGGTAGGTATATTCTTTAGTGATAAATTTTGAGTTTATCTCATTATGATACAAATATAAGTAGGTTTAGTTTGAATTCGTGATTTTAAATTAAGGGATTTTACTTTGACGCTAATGTGATCGAACGCTCGATACAATCAATCGAATTTGCAATGTAAAAACTTAGACTAAGCGTAGGCACTACACTGGTACTTGATAGGTAGGTATGTACTTATGAGTACAATTTTTATACGTTACTAGCAAACCCGGCGAACTCCGTTTCGCCACCAGATGGCTTCGTTTTATGTAACATATCGTTTGGTGCAATTTTTCCTGAATTTTCTTTGCTATAAACCTCACGGAGCCCGAGACTTTTCCAACGAATGCAAAACCGTGGAAATCGGTTCGTGCGTTCTGGAGTTATAGCGTCAGGAAGGAAAACCCGACTTATTTTTATATAGTAGGAGACTAAAATATTCTTATATAAGAAGAGATTGATTATTCAAAAAAACTGCATATTCCTACAAATTTTTTGCTAGCTATAGTTAGGTTCCACGCGAAATGCTCGCGTCGAAACGTTTTGCACTGCAGCAGTAGTCTGTGTAGTAGGTACGCGTGCGGATTTTTGGCCGCAGGACAATTTTTTTTGTCGGTAGTGTGTTTTCGTTCTAAAATTATTATGAATGGACAAAATAAAACAAGAACCGACCAAATTAGATCGTTTGCATCGAAAACGGTAAAATAAAGAAACAAAAGTTAATAATAAAAAAGAGCTGTCACATTATTGTATTGGCGCTAAAATGACAAAGGTATACGGCACACGCTACCTTCCGTCTCAATAACAGGGTGGACGACCGACGTCCGCACTTCCTGAGAACCGGGGTCGCAAAAAGCACCTAATTGGGTATTTTTTTTCTAATCAACTGGCTTTACGGCTCTGGGTTCCAAGTTCCAGCCATTTAACTCTGATATTATGAGAACTCTGTTATGGGTAAATATTACAAGATCGGAAAATAAATTTTTTTTAGACGACCTGCCTGGCGCAGTGGTAAGTGCTGTGGTATTATCATTGGGAGGTAACATTCGATTCCCGGCAGGGGCAGATTGCGAATTGATTCATTCCGAACCAAAGCGCGGATTTTGGGTCGCTATACGAATTGTTGTTGTCTGTAGCGTGTTTTTGCCCTAAACATAATTATGAATGGATAAAATAAAACAAAAACCGACAAAATTGGACCTTTTTCATCGAAAACAGTAAAAAGTAAAAAAAAAGAGACATAAAATTATTGTATTGGCGCTAAAATGACAAAGGTATTCGGCACACGCTACCTTTCGTCTCGATTACAGGGTGGACGACCGACGTCCGCACTTCCTGAGAACCGGGTGGTCGCAAAAAACACCTAATTGGGTAAATATTACAAGATTCACAAGCATAAAAAAATATTTTATTTTTGACGAACTACTTGGCGCAGTGGTATTTAGTATAAGTGGAAGGTCCCGGATTCGATTCAGGGCAAAGACCAGTTTAGAAATTTTACATTTAACTAGCTTTTGCCCGCGACTGCATCACTTAAAACTCAAACGTTAAACCGTACAGTTAAAACTGTAGAATTAATTTTTTTGTAATAGATACCTAGGATAGATAGATTCGGATTGTTACAAAAACAAGCAGTGGTTGTATTATTTTAAAAACATTTAATATATTAATTAAAACACAATAATATAATCCAAAATTTACTTTATTTCTTAAGTAAAGAAAATAGAATCATTCGGACAAGTAGGGACGATTGTTTAAGTTGGATAAAAGTCTTCTATAGTTCTGTGAATTACACTACGACTAAAATCATATTTTTTAAAGAGGAGAACGAAGAGGTACTCTTCGTTCTCCTTTTTAGCTTCTTTTTGTATTACAGATAATGTTCTTTTTGATACTCCGGTATATCGACTCGGTCTGCCGTCAAAGGCAAGGTATAAAAGTTATTTTGCCTTTCTTCAGTACACATATCCTAAGCTTTTTTCACCATTTCATGTGCTTGGTGACAAATTTAAACACGATACTTTGTTACTGAACCTAAAGCGCTCAAATCAGTATATTTTTTAAAATTTAACTATTAATGTCAGCATTTCCTAAGAAATGTCGACATAAACGATTTCTTGTTGTTATTTAGAGTTCAGCTTCTGTTAGGGATGCGTAAACGCATTTCCAACAGCGGGATATAAAAAAAATACGGTTTTAACAACTTTATCGGTAACGTATAAATCACTCCGTCTAGGTATGTATATCGTACGATAGATGTCTAAGACAGCACTTGACAACACTATCCGCGGGGGTGAGGGCGGACGGGGGAGGGAGAGGCCCCGACTGCATTCAACTCGGGTGCGTACTATACCTAAGTAGTTTACATAATTTTTCACCAACTAGTTACTTTCTGTTTACTGAAAGCCGCTAGGTAAGTGACAAAGCTGACCGCAAATCGACGGAAACCGTCCTTTTCCAGATACGCTCCGAATACTTTGCTGCAACTTGTTAACTACCTATCGATAGCTACATGATAAGTACCGGCGACTTCGTCCGTGTGGTTTCAAAAATCCGAGGGAACTGTGATTTTCCGAGATAAAAAGTAGTCCCTCTTACTAGGTATAAATCTATACTAATATTATAAATGCGAAAGTTTGAATGGATGGATGGATGGATGTATTGTTTAAAGTGTATTTGTTTTTTGGTCTGTTAAATTGTCCTGTAGTCACGCCGCAACCGTGCAATAGATCGAAGTGATTTTTGTTTTGCATGGGTATAGTTTATGGCCCCCTAGCTAATGCCCGCGATTTCGTCCGCGTGGTTTGAGAAATTTTGGTTACCGCGGAAACTCTTTAATTCTCAGAGACAAAAAATAGCTTAAGTGTTATTCCAGACTATAATCTATCTCTGTGCCAAATATCCAGGTCCGTTCAGCCGTTCTGGCGTGATTGAGTAACAAACATCTAATATTATAAACTTTCATATTTTTAATATTAGTATAGATTTATTAGATAACTGGGAGAAACAGCCTTTTCTTAACCATCTACCCAAAAGACACTCTCCAGTGTTGATGTTAAATGAGCGTTAAGTAAAACTGTGCGGTCTCTATAATGGCCGCCGGAAGTGGCCGAGCCATTATGAGAACAGCGCCGTTTACACTCTATCGATCGCCATCCACAACCATTTTGAAATAAATCTCTGCAAATAAAAAAAAAAATTGTCGCTCTTGGATTTGAAAGGCAAGCCTGCAACATGCCACTAATATAAGGCCACACACTTATCTGATCCGGTAACAGCGTCGCTGTTACATAACTACTAAAAATAAAAAACTAAACGTCATAAAAATAAGTTCCAATTTTGGCCACTGGGCCAGATAAGTTGTTAAGAATATCATAATATATTCCACGCTTAGTTATAAACAAACGCTAACATATCCGCACATAACACTAGCTTACACACACATAAACACCACACACACACACACACACACACACACACACACACACACACACACACACACACACACACACACACACACACACACACACACACACACACACACACACACACACACACTCACAAACACGTCTTTATAATTGTATTTTATTTTGCATGTTAACATTAACTAGTTAATAATAATTAAAGCTCTAGCTCCCATAACACAGATTTTACTTTTTTGGGAGATAGAGGCCAAATTATTAATTTGAACCTATGTGATTTTTGCAAATAAAGATATTTTATTATTATTATTATAATCCAGCAAAATCACAAGCAATTATCATTCGCAGTCTCGGATACATTGCATAACTTGATTTGCGTGGCCTATCACCGGTCTGCTTTAATGGCTTTATCATTCTGTTAGGAATCTTAGTATATATTTAGATTCACAAATGTCCTGGTCTGTGCATGTTAAAGTGTTGAGTAGGAGGACATTTGAAACGATGAACTCTTGCGACGGTTGCGCTGTGTCTTGCCAATCCCAACTAAAGATAGGTTGGCACATTATCTCCTTCTGTCTAATCTCGATTATGCTGACGCAAGCTATCTTAACTTGACTGAGGACAAACTTAACAAGCTTGAGTGACTCCAAAATCTTGCCATACGGTTCATATTTGGTTTGCGTAAATATGGCCAAATATCAGAATTTCGTCAAAAGCTCAAGTGGCTCCCTATTCGCCGTCGCCGGGATTTGCATGTACTTTCTCTTCTGTACTGTGTGCTATTTCAGTTAAATACCTACCTCAAGGAGAAATAAAGTTTTCTTGGAGTGCAATCCGACTTAAGACCGTGCCGAACTTTAACACTGAAAATCCCTGTCCATAAAACGAAGTTTTATAAAAACTCGTGCGCTGTGCAAGCTACTGAGCTTTGGAATGCACTTCCACTGACCATACGCTAGTCAAAGTCACTAGACATTTTCAAAAATGCTGTAAAAAACTATTCAAACTGAAGATACATTAAAACCGAATTATAGTATAATATATATTAGTCTATTTTTATATACATATATCATATTATATAATATTTACATGCTCGCGTTGTTACGAAGACTAAAGGTCTCAAATATAAATATACTACATTCGAAATTAAACTTTAATACTTTAGTTTTTCGAATAAACTATACAATATAAAGTTCTTACTCAACGCATTTTCGTTACGGTAGTCTTTTGCAGGCTAGGGTACCCCTCCACATCGTCCTATAAGGACGTCGTTCCAATAGCTGGGTCCTTTATTTAAGTTTGTTTAAATGACAAATGATTTGTTTATTTCACATAAAACAACATGTGTCACTGTGTCAAAATTGATTCTACTGCTACTCTAAGTTAAAGAGCTGGAAAGAAACTCAGCAGTCGCTTTTTTAAAAAAAATAAAAATGTTAAAAATATACAATTGATACGTTTAACATAGAGAGCAAAGTCTTTCATATTAAGTACGGGCCCTTAACACGTAGCTACCTACTCGTACTATCAAATTTTAACTAGTTTTAAAATATTGTTAAGTAATTGTATTAACTTTTTAATTGCACAATCAAATCTCTAACTATTAATTAGTTACGAGAGTGCCAGTGTAACAAAATAAAACTGGTATTTCAAAACCGTGTTTTTAGTTAAGCGGTTCACATTTTGTCATCCGATAAGGTAACTCCCGATCGGCTTGTAGTGACAAGTGGGTAAAATTAACATAGCTATCGGTTTATCTTATCTATCTTAAGATTTTATCTTAATCTGATCAATCGACCATGAATTTGGATTTATAGTTTTGTTGTGCTATTGACCTTAATAGCTATAGGTAATGTTATGTTGAAATTGACGATTATTCAATATTTAGTTACGAATTCCATAAGTATTAGATACCTACTTTAATATTGTAAGTATTAATTAAGTACCGAATTCTTAAATTTGCATGTCAGCAATGACGAAACATGTTTGGACTATTTTTGGACTTTCATCATAATTGTACAATGTTTCAAGCCAATAAACGAATTTGGATAGTAGCAGGCGATACTTTGCGGAAGTCCATCATAATGAAGGAACCAGAAATTTAATTCGCTATAATCCGCGACAACAGGAAAATCTATGTGGAACAGTGGTTCTCACCACACCACAGAAATCCCCCAAAAACTACCCTCAACGTACGTTTCACTACGATATCGGAGCACCCACAAGAGATCTTGCCTCCACAATGTTAGAGGAAAAAATTGTCGCGGATTATAGCGAATTAAATTTCTGGTTCCTTCATAATAAACGAATTGATTAATCCATACTAATATTATAAATGTGAAAGTGTGTGTGTGTTTTTTACGCCACTAGGTACTTACAAGTTAACCCTTGACTGCATTCTCACCCAATTGTAAGTGTAAGTGCATTCTAAGATGGTAGCGGGCTAACCTGTTAGGGGTTGGCAGTTATATTAAACTCTGCCCCCTAAACGGATCTGCACAGATGGAGGACAAAAATCACTCACAATCATCAATAATCTATAAAGGCTTTGTCCTTAGAATGACAGAAAGATTACAGCCCAAACGGCTGAACGTACAAATTTGAAATTTTGATATAATATTCCTTGAGCGCCATAAAGGTGTACTAAGGAATTATTACGGAAATTCCACTCCCAAGGAGGTTAAATAGGCGGTTCATGTTTTCATTTACCTACTAAATTTCATGGAAATACCATGAAACTTAGTAGGTAAATGTGAAAAATGAAGAATTTTGCTTTCCACAGTTTTGCAATTTCTTTTTAAGAACCCTATTCAAGCGGACGAAGTCGCGGGCAAATGCTTGTCGGAGAAATCATTTGTTTACAGATTTATAATTAGGTGCGCATTTCGAAAAATCCGGCTTGGTCCTGGTCTACCTACGTTATTTAGGAAACCTTTGTGTAAAATTTTGAGCTTTCTAGATCCAAGAAAAGATTCTAGATCGTTGACTTGTTAGTCAGTGAGTGGACGAGTGAATTTTAGGCAGGACTTTTCTTTTTACGCGATTTCCCAAACAAGGAGTGTACTTAATGTTTTCAGGGCTCATGTATGTATGTATGTGGGTTTAATTATTCCGCCATAACCTAAAAATGTTAGAAGAGATTTGGATGTATGGAAGTATGCTTTAGAATTTTAACATCTTCCCGAGTGTGTGTAGAGTGACACTGTTAATAATTTTTTTTAATTCAGTAGGGCTATTGGCTAGGCAGTCATGTTTTTTTAAAATTATATTCAGTTGTTAACCCTTGACGCAAACTGAGGGGTGTTATAAGTTTAACGTGTGTAATAAGTTTAAGTTTATCTATCTATGCCTCTATGGCATAGACTTTCCCAATCGGATCAACATTTTTTTTTAAAGATTTGTTTTTTTTTTAAATGTGGTTTAATCGAGCGAAGATAATATTATAATCAGCTCTTTTCGTATTTTAAGAGTTCGTTTTAATGTAGCGGGTTTTTTAAATTCTTGATTTATTGCATGGAATATCTTCGTAGCTCGTACAAAATCACACAAAAAGCTATGATGAACTCTATATTTCTAGTTGTTTTTGTCTACAAATAAGAGTTGGACACCACAAATCATCCAACGAGATAAAGGTGTGGAGCAACAGACTTAAAAATGCCCTGGCCTAATGATTATATAGACGTTGGAACTTGGAACTACATAAACAGGGAATTCAAAGTCTTGTTCATTTTATGTACCTTATGAGCCTTATGTACCTTATGAGTTTAATATAATAGAAATAACTATAAAATTGTAAATAATAAGAGTTTGTATGAAATATGTATTGACTTGTGACGTTATTCGACGCAGTTAATTAGCTTAATCGATATATATTTTAAAAATAATTATCAATCTTAAAACTATGAGATGACGTGGCTTATACGTCTTTTGGAAGACCCTCGACTTATTTATTATTATTTATCTATTTATTTAATACTCACTATTTTTAAATAATACTTAGATAATTTGTCTTTTGAGCCACCTACTCAGCCTGTGCCACAGCATGATATGCATGTACCTACCTAACTTACCGCAACGCTGAATTTTAGGAGGGCTGATTTTGATTTTTACATAGCAAATATCCTTATCAAGGACAGACCACGACAAACGATTTACAGTCCGATACCGTCTATTTAGCAAAACAGTGCACGCTCTAGTAGGTACCAAACATCTCAGAGCGCATAGGTTTCTAAATAGATATCAGATAACAATCTCTCAATGGCCATAATAAATACACAAACAGGCACTGATTTACATGTTTATCGCGTTATCTCCACAACTTTATCTTAATTAAATCAACAGCATATTGATCGGTGATCCCGCTTCAGCGTTATCTATAACCTACCGTTTATTTAGGTAGGTATCTAAATCACTTTTATTTTCATCTTTTTTGTCTTACAATCAATGGATTGTTTGGTTACGAGCCCAAAACAATGCGAGAAGCATAAGGATGTTAATAATGGATCGATTTATGATACACTGCCTAGGTTACCAGTTTCCATATATTTTTTAATACTTAATATAAAGGTAAAATATTCCAAAAATAGCTAAGAATAGTTTACAAATGAAAAAATGTTATGGCTTGCAAGAATATAGTCGACCGACTAGGTATAGATATACATAAAACCGAATAAAAGTGTAAAGTAATAATGCGTGACTGAATTGGACCTAAAAGCACTAAATATGTGGGTGTGTATATATTTTGATGTAATTATTAGTACTGAACTAGTATAATATTACCTATTCTGTGTTAGTTGGTAAAATGAAAAACACCTTTCAATCAAGAAAGAGACCGCAATCGTTGTTCGTTATAATACTTAAAAGTTAGGTAAACTTAAATATCTAATCTCAGTTATATAATGGTGGATTTCGATTTTTTTTTACTGATTTGTACGTTTTGATTTATATTTTATTTGCACTATTTGTATATGATATTAACAACATCATGAAGCTTCTCCATTGTGAAATTGCATGTCCTTGGTCATTTTGTTTTTTCATAAAATTAGTGAACCTAGTGCTTGTATGTCATTTGAATCCTTATTCAGAATACGAAACAATTTACAGTAATTCGCTTCAATTCTCGGTCGGCACGATTTGCCTCATTCCATTATTTTTCATAATGAGGCATGTTCGTCTATAATTTGTATAATTTAGGTCAAAGTGGCCTTTACGCGGGCGCAAACACGAATCGCGAATAAAACGATTATGTTCTTGATTGTTTTAAGTTTTTAGGGTTCCGTACCTCAAAAGGAAAAAACGGAACCCTTATAGGATTACTTTGTTGTACATCCGTCTGTTTGTCAAGACTCTTTTTCTTCGTAACGCATGGAGGTACCAAGCTAAAATTCATATCAAATACTCAAGTCAAAAAATCAAACTTCTAAGGCAACGCAATCAAAAGGTACAGCCGTTTATGCTGCAAATTTTCGACACTCGCAAGGGAATCAAAACCTACAAGGCACTTCCCGTGAACTCAGAATCTTGAAATTTGGTACGAAGCAACGTCCTATAGCACAGATAAAGGAAAAATTGCGAATAGAATAATTTTTTAGTTACACCATATAATAAAAATATTTTAATAAACTTACTACAGAGAAACTAACTTGCTACGGAGGTTTGTACGGAACCCTCGTTGCGCGAGTCCGACTCGCACTTGGCCGGTTTTTTTAAGAACTTCTTTATTTGTCAATTGTAATTGTAATTAATTGATTGTACCGAGTACCGACCTATCTTATTTAATGTCATCAATAATTGTGTATCGTTAATTTGCAATAATTTGGCGCAGTGTTGAGTGCTGTTGAGGTCTCGGGTTCAATCCCCGGTAGGATTAATTTGGGTAATTTCTGAATTTTCCCTGGTCTGGCTTGGTGGGACGCTTTGGCTAATTACCACACTACCGGCAAAGCGATTTAGCGTTCCGGTATAATGCAGTGTAGAAACCATTTAGGGGTATGGGTTTAATATAACAGCCATACCCCTAACAGGTTAGCCCGCTACCATCTCAGACTGCATCATCACTTACCATCGGGTGAGATCGCAGTCAAGGGCTAACTTGTAGTTGATAAAAAACACAAAAATCGACATACAGGAAACTCTTACACAAACAAACATCCCGTCGCAGTAGGCATTTTATATAGCCATCGAGCTTTGAAGCCCGCCGCCCAATCACTTAATGGCATGATTAATAGCCAAGTAATTGACGTTTTAGAGCCTCTTTATTACTTACCGCCATTTGCGACAATAAATGCGCCATTTTGTGTTATTGTTGGATTGAATTGGATGTAAATTTGGCTTTTACTTCTGTATATTATGGCCAAAGCAAATTTAGCCCTTGACTAAATGATGATGCTGACTAAGATGGTAGCGGGCTAACCTGTTAGGGGACGTCACCCATCGTAAGTAAGTAATTAAGTAAAAACACTTTATCTACACACAAAACAGAGGTAATTTACAACATGTTACTATGTAAAGGCAGCCTTATCACTATGAGTGATCTCTACCAGGTAACCTGTATCGTAACGCATTTGCAGGTAGGGAGGTAGGGTGGTAAGTGGTAACCAGTAACAGCCGCAGCCTCCCACCGGGCCATAGTAGAGAAAATTCAGAAACTATATATTCCCGAATTGACCTTCAATAGTTTTCCCGTCCGACCATTTTCCCGTTTGGCAACCCTAGTCACACCTTCTCATATCGTCCCAAAAAATCATCGATGCAGTAAAATATCAGGCTGTATACGGGCCTAAAGCCTCTCCCTCACATTTCCCGAGGGATAGTATAAAAATTTGACGCAAACCGTACGCGATACCTTGCACATGTGTGAATATTTGGCTTTACGCAAACTGGGGCCATGCTGCTAACGCTTATAGCCATATTATTTCATTATTGTTGATTTTCGCCTTTTAGAATGATAATCCTTATTTTAGAAACTCATCCTCACCACCTGGATGCCTAGCCTTCTTCCACCTCCCGTTATTCCAGGTCATTTCTGCCTCGTACCTTATGCAATTTATTATTATGCAAATTATGGAACCAGCTTCCATCTTCAGGATTCCCTCATGACTATAATATGGGACGCTTCAAAGGCCGGATAAACAAATAAAAGCTGGGAACGCATTGGCGCTTTCTCTGGTGCTGCAAATGTCCATGAGTGGCGGTAATCACTTCACATCAGGTGATCCGCCTGCTCGTATGCTCGCTATATAATAAATATGTCACCGTAAGATTGTGAAAACCGTTAGATTTTAATCTATCTAGCGAAATTGTAAACTGTCGAAAGATGGTGAACCGTTAAATTTTTGAAATATTCATTGTATTTACTTTTTCTGGTCTCTTTCTTGTAGGTTAGGTTAGGTTTCGACATAAATGATTAGATGGTTCTATCGGGTTAATATACCTAACAGATTACAATCTACCTAAAAATAATGCGTTAAATTGTAATCTTTCGATAGTTTACAATTTTGCTAGAAAGATTACACTCTAACTTGCTATACCTACATAACAGTAACGGAAAACACCATGGGGAAACCTATTAGGATGGATGGATGAATGGATATATGGATGTTTGTTACTCAATCACGGCTGAACGGATCTGGATGAAATTAGGCTCAGAGTTAGATTATAGTCTGGAACAACACATAGGCTACTTTTCATCCCGGAAAATTAGAGTTCCCGTGGGAGCCACGTCACGTCACGTGACTTCTCAATCCACGCGGGCGAAGTCGCGGGCATCAGCGCATATATGGCGGACATTCATAAAACTTTCATCCATAAGGGCGGACTTTTAAAAAACCATTTTACCATTCAGCATTCTCAATTTTTCAAAGATTAGATAATTTTGTCTTTGTAAACTCAAGTTAAAGCCAAGTCAAGTAAAAGTCTTCTTTTGAAGATAAAACATCTTATGGTTTTACTCCAATTTTATAGGCGTTCATTTTCCCATAACGCCCCGCAAAATCATCGATACAATAAATACCCTACCTCTCCCAACATTTCCCGAGGGAGGCTATGAAAATTTGAAATAGGCGATACACGATGATAGCTTATACGCCTTGGTTCACACGTGAGAATCTATACTATACTAATATTATAAATGCGAAAGTTTCAATCACGCCACAACCGCTGAACGGATCTGGATGGAATTTGGCACAGAGATAGATTATAGTCTGGAATAACACATAGGCTACTTTTTATACCTACTGTACTGTAATTACTAGCTATTTCCTCCTGGTACGTCCGCTTGGTTCTAGGGTTTTAGGGATTCCTTTAGAATAATATCTATTTTATACCAGCAAAGAAGATTATAGGTGTATGAATAAAATAAATAAAATTTTATAAAATATTGGTAGAACGTAGATGGGCCAAGCAAGTGTAGCTGCAGACAGACAAACGAACACACAGACTGACGTACTTTCGCATCTATATTGTTAATATTATAAATGCGAAGGTTTGGATTGATGGATGGATGTTTGTTACTCAATTACGCCATAACGACTGAACGGATCTGGATCAAATTTGGCACAGAGATAGGTTATAGTCTGGAATAACACATAGGTTACTTTTTATCCCGGAAAATTAAAGAGTTCCCGCGGGGACCAAAATATCCTCAAGGCAATCGTCGAGGGCATCAGCTATTTTATAATATTAGTATGGATTTTAAGAATGACCTAATATACCTAAAGCAAATATACCTAAATAACAATATAATATTTTATGTATGTCTATACGTCAGTTCGCGTCTCCCTCTGGTAGCTCTCTCGTATATTAACACATTTGAAATATGGCGCCTTTTATGATCTCTCACATTATGGATTGGCGATAAAATACGTCAAACGCCGGCGGCTTTACGAGTATTCACAAACTCTATCACTTTGGGCTCAGATGGATTATTATTATTGGTTTTCATATAGATCGTACCAAATTTGTAAAATAAAATATACAGGAAACTAGGGATGGACGGACGGAGGGACGAGGGGCCTAGTTGCGATAACGCAAATCAGTCGATTGAGTTTGTTAAGCAATATTGACCCAAGTCGGTAACTGGATGGGTGAACGAATTCGGAAGTCTGAACTTGGCCTTTTCGTTTCCTCCGTACCTCGGAGAACACGTTAAGCCGTCGCGTCGGTCCCGGTTATATATAAATTATAACTAACGTCTGATCATAATTGTTAGTACCTTCCTAACCCTTAGGTTAGGTAGGTTAGTGGGAATAGTCTTAGTAGAATCCTATGTGGAAGGACCTGGGAACCCACCGCATTATTATCTTAAGAACATCGCTGCTATGTATATGTCACCGTAAGATTGTAACACTGATTGATTGGCACTACTTGATTATTTATGTCGAACCCTAACCTAACCTACATGAAAGAGACAAGAAAACATAAATACAATGAATATTTCAAAAATTTACACTCAGAACATTGAACGGTTCACAATCTTTCGACAGTTTACAATTTCGCGAGTTAGATTATAATCTAACGGTTTTTACAATCTTACGGTGACATAATATATATGTCTCGCGACTCGCGAAATCACAAAGTGTCGAAAGATTACAATTTAACGCATTGTTTTCTTGTTGTTAGGTTTATTAACCCGATAGATGAAAAAGAACTCAAATCCTAAGAGTTGTTTGAAAATTGAGGGTAGGGTAGGATAGGTAGGTAATTAGTGCTATGTTGAGTTTACTGCTGTGTTAAAATTGGAGAGCGATTTTGCAAAAGATAATGGGGCTGATTCTGTTGTGCATAATCTTAGTTTATAGATTATGCACAACAGAATCAGCCCCATTATCTTTTAAAATTTAAAATTACAGAAAAATATTGTCAACCCTTTCTTAATACTTCCTGCGGAAAGGGACAGAACTAGATTTAAAGCTGTCATTTTAGTTTAGTTTACAGATTGTGTTAGGTATACAGAATTGGCCACATTATAGTATGGACCTACTTGCGTATGGTGATGGATAGGGGTTTTATGCTGCAAACTAACAATATGTAATACAAATACTCGGTCATTTATTTAAGGAAGCAACATAGAACACATTAGGTATATTAATTGCAAGGCAAAAATATAACAACAGCTAGATCCATAACCACTCGCAACCAAAGTACCTACAGATAGGTCTACTTTCTAGAAGACTAGCTGCCTGAGGCAAATCTGAGTATCGCATGGATAAGACTCTAAAGTTGCTATAATTTAATATTCTAAAGCAGTATTGTGACGTCACGCCGATAAACATAGCAGGAGCTCGTCTGATTGGCGGAAACCACGCGTAACGACTGCTTTGCCGCACAACAGGTCCAGCGCCATCTGTAGTCATCGAGCGGCGCTAACAATTAATTGAATAATTTAATTATTTCATCATAACATTAATATAAAATTGTTAATTTAAGACGTCTTTTCTGTCTTAAGAATCAAAATTATTATCAAAGACACCATCTTACATACTGATTATGATAATTAGTAAGTAATCACCTATTAAAATACTTTAAATGTTTCTAATTTCCCATGGAACACCAAATCTTGCTTCTGAATAATTATGTTTTAAATAATATTTAAATACAATTTTCGTATGAGACAGACCGACAAGATTAAGTATACCTATGCTTATTCATTTTGGTTGCGTTAGGTTGCGTTTAGACGATGAAATCGTGTATGCTGACATTTTGACGAATATCAATACTAATTACTAATATTATGAATGCGAAAGTATTATATCTGTTTGTCTGTCTGTCTACTTTCAATGCCCATCTTTTCAACCGATACTGAGGAAATTTAGTAGGTACACAGGATAGAATGCAATATTTAACTTTTTTCCAAAAAAAAAGAGTTTTCTGCAAGAGATTTTTATAAACTTAAATCCACACGGACGAAGTCGCGATTATTTATAATAATAGTATGAAGTATGGTGACACGAGTACTTACTGAAATTTCAATTGACAATACCAGCAGGGTGATTCATGACTCGCAGACCTTACTTACGTTCTACCAACAGCAATTTTTTTTGAGAGAACAGCTCAATGGAGAAACCGCTATAGACACAAGTTACGCATAACATTTCATACACGGAGGTGCTCTTCTTACTTGTAACACGGAAAATCAAAATTTACAAACATAATGTTAATTGTTAACTGTGATAAACTAACAAAAACTACTCAAGAACATATTCGATAGAAAATTAGTTAAGTAAAATAAGACTTTAAATATAATAAATTTGATATATATTGTATACAACAACATACCTATATCAATAAAATATCCATACTAGTATTATAAATGAGAAAGTGTGTCTGTCTGTCTGTCTTTCATGGTCCACCTGTTCAACCGATTTTGATGGGTACAGGGATAGGTTGTAACTTGTATCCCGGGAAGGACAAAGGCTACTTTTTATCGTCCCTTATTATCCCGGAAAAAATTAAAGAGTTCCCGCGGAAATCAAAAAATCTTAATCCACGCGGAAGAAGTTGCGGGCATCATCTAGTATGATATACTTGATGGATTTTTATATAATACTAGCTGATGCCCGCGACTAGGTCCGCGTGGATTGAGGTCTTTTGGTTCCAACGGGAAATCCTTAATTTTACGGGATAAAAAGTAGCCTATGTGTTATTCCGGAATGTAATCTATCTCTGTGCCAAATTTCATCCGAATCCGTTTAGCCGTTCGGGCGTGATTGAGTAACAAACATCCGTCCATACATAGATTCATCCAAACTTTCGCATTTCTAATATTTTATTTGATATTTGATATTTGATTTGATGATTTATGATGATTAGAATAAGTAATTATTATTTTTGCATGCTAATACAGGGCAGATTGTAGTTCCCACTAATATTAATAATGGACCACCAATGTACCTACGCAATCTACGCAAATAAATGATTTGATTGATCGATAAACTAAGCGTGCGGGTGTCTTAACAAAGCCTAAACGCAGTGGTGTCACGATGATAACAAGTGGACAAAACACGATCGTGCAGCTAATGAGGGCCGATCTAATGCGTGCGAACGTAAAACGGGTTGGATTAAATAACTGGCGCTTATTTAAGAATGATATACGATATTTTTGAAGTGAAAACTTCTTTAGGCGCGTTGGCACTTTTTGGTAGAGGGTAAAAATGTAGATTCGCGTGACCGTGACCGACATGCTCGCGAACATATCAATATACTACATTCGAAATTAAACTTTAATGCCTTAGTGTTAAGGTATATTCTAATAATATTAGGTCCTTACATATGAAATTGCCGTTTTGTCGTACTGGCCACTTTGATCTCAAATATCTCCTCTTTGGTTAGGAGTTTCAATTTCAAATTTATTTCCTCTTTTGGTTTTTTCTTTGCGTCACTCAGTTTACAAAATTGAAAACTTGAAATATCGCGTTATTTACGAGTACCAGTTCCATCGTGGTACCAGTGCTGCAGAAACGGCTCGAAGGATTAATGATATGTGTGTGGCGGCGGTGTCGCAAAAGAAAACACAGTGCGGTTTTGATTCCAAAGTTTTCGTTCTGGAAATTTCGACCTGCAGAACAAGCCCCGTGGACGGCTGGAGACCAAAGTAAATAATGAAGAATTGAAGGCTATTGTGGAAGCGGATCCATCGCAAACCACGTCCGAGCTAGCTGCAGGTTGCGGTGTTAGTGATAAAACTGTTTTAATCCACCTGAAGCAAATTGGGAAGGTGAAAAAGCTTGAAAGGTGGGTACCTCATGAATTGAGTGCAGCAAACCGACAAACGCGAGTCGACTGCTGCGTTACATTACTCAACCGGCACAATAATGAAGGGATTTGAAATCGAATTATTACCTGTGATGAAAAGTGGATCCTGTACGATAATTGGAAACGCTAATCGCAATGACTGAGCCAAATCCTGCCCCAAGCGAAAATTGACTCAAAAAAAAATACTTGTGAGCGTTTGGTGGACTAGTGCCGGTGTCGTTCACTACAGCTTTCTTAAATCTGGCCAGACGATTACGGCGGATGTCTATTGTCAGCAACTGCAAACCATGATGGAAAAGCTAGCTGCTAAACAAACGAGGCTCGTCAATCGCTCTAAGCCACTGCTGCTTCAGGACAACGCTAGACCACACACTGCACAACAGACGGCTACCAAATTAGAGGAGCTTCAATTGGAATGTCTAAGACATTCACCGTAATCCCCGGACTTTGCTCCAACAGATTACCATTTTTTTCGAAATTTGGATAACTTCTTGCAATGGGGCAGTCCAAAACGCCTTCAAAGATTTTATTGATTCCCGTCCGAATGATTTTTTTAGGAAAGGGATCAATGAACTACCTATGAGATGGCAAAAGTACATAGATAGCAATGGTACATACTTTGACTAAATAAATATATTATATTTTTAAAAAATCGACTTTATGTCCCTCCCTTACAAAACGGCAATTTCATAGGTAAAGACCTATTAGTTTTCACTTCTATCGGCAGTCCATAAGACTGCCATTTTTTTTTGTTGGTAAAGTTTAGAAATTTTAGAGAACAGTTTTTTGGTTTTAGTAACGAAAAATTTACGTGCCTCGTACTTCTTAATTTTAAATTTGACCAGCGAAATGCATCATTTAGTAATTAATTATTATATTATAATCTAGTCCTACTTACTTACTGTCTGCTAGGAATAAGCTGAGCTACTGAGAGTGAGTAAAAAGTACCAATTTATTTCATCAATGTATCATGAATAGCTTATGATATTTCGTTTCACAAAAAACTATTATGTAAAATCATAACTTACGCTCGATTTTGTGTTTGATTTTTGTTTGACAACAGTCATTCCCATTCTTTAAAAATAATAAGGAGCAGATATATCCACGCTAGAAACGGTACAAGGCACCACTTTGCGTGCTTGTGAAGTTTTTGATAATATTGGATTGTTTATTTTGTAAAACAACTACACTATAGGTTTCTACTTATTATGAAGTAATTTAAAAAGGTTCTTTATGATGTTTTAAAACACACCACGAAAGTTAGTAAGAAATCTTATTATTGCATGGCGGTCGGTATACCTAATGAATTATTATATGTATGCAATTCAAGTAAATGAAAGAATAAAACTTGGTAGAAATAGTTTGACAAAGATTATTCTGATTCCAAATGTTATTTCTATTTATGATCACAATTTCACAAATTATGAAATTATTCACTATTTTAGTCTTAATGTCTATTAGGATAGATAAAATGTTTTATTCAAGGGGGTCAAGGCTTTGATTTGAATTTTGAACCTGTACCCAGCAACAATAAAAATCGTCTCTTTCTTTTAATTTCGTGTTAAAAATCTCTATCCAACGAGAATGTTTTTGCTTGTACACCTTTAGTTTTAGTTTTTTCATTCACTTATTTAAATAGCATTAAATAGTTACAAATTTTGATAGTTGACGGAAGAGCACGCAATTTAAACTTACGTGGTTTTAAGATAGATGAATTCTTTATTGCACACATAAAAAAATACAAAGTAAAGTTAACTAAAGGTTTTTCGCAGTGTTTTACTAAAAACATTATCACTTTTTATTTTGATAATAATTTTACAAAACTACGTTGCGCCAGAAACGAAATAAATCGATAGAGAATTCTAAAAAGAGAGCACTACTAAAAGCTCAGCATCATAAAAGGCAGTTCATAGGAATGCAATGTTCCAAAATGCAACCTAAGCCCGTATACCGATTGCATCCCGCTTTCAACCAATGAATTTTCCATGAGATTCCATTGTTCGGTACATTCAGTTTCGTTTGTTACTGATGTAGTTTAAGAGCTAGCGAATACTTTATAACTACTATAGTAATATGATGTTGTTAGAATTACACAACTTTCCACTCTTTTTCCACTTAAACTATAATTATACTTTTTATCCATCCATCCGATCCATTGCTCAGTTATGGCGTGATTAAAGGACAAACCTAGAAACAAACACAATTTCGCATCAAGTACTTATATATGAGTATGAATTTCGATTTAAACCGAAATTAAATTTTTTTACACTTTTCCCAAAAAAATGATGGAAATGAAAAAATCGTAATTTAAAATTATTGTGCCCGTATAATATTATTGTGTCCAGTTTTTAACAGGGGTTCAGAAATTGGTTTTTGATTTTCGAATATCCTTGTAAAAGGTGGTTATAGACTTTGATCCACCACCACTACAGCCCATTAACGTCCCACTGCTGGGCACAGGCCTCCACTCTCATAGGAGAGAGGGAATTAGAGCTTAGACCCACCACGCTGCTCCAATGCGGGTTGGCGGGCTTTAACGACTATTATCATGTCAGTGATAATAACCGGGACCGACGGCTTAACGTGCTCTCCGAGGCACGGGGGCGAAACACCGCCAACTTCCTAACTCCGGGCTAGTACTGGAAATTTCTAATCAGAAAAACCCGATACTTAATTATGGCCCGACCCGGGACTCGAACCCGAGACCCCGTCGGCCGCAGTCAAACATGCTAACTACTAGACCAACGAGGCAGTTAGACTTTGATAAAACTATTTATATCATCGTTTTATTTGCCAGTTCTTACACTATGAAGGTACATCCAGGTTTGTTCGCTAACGCAACTACCTTGGATTGGTATCGTTTGTTGTGTGCAATATGTATGAGATTTTGTCCGTTCATTTTTTCTATTCGCACCACTGTCCAGCCAGGTGCAGCCTCAATTAGAAAACCTTGTATTACAGTCACCATTTTTAGCCACGTCTCTAGTTTTGATATGTTTCTGATACTAGAATTATTAAAAATTGCCATTTTTATTTTATTTTTAGTGCATGGCTACAATTAGACCTGCTGGCTAATAATGTTGCGGTCTAGGATAGAACGCACTTGTGTTATGATTTCCAAATATTAATAAGATATTGTATTCGCATTATTACTGTTTGGCATTATTTATATCTCATGAAACAGGAAGTCTGTCAAATGACTCGTTTCATGAGATATGATGTTTAATGAGATTGACAAATATAAAGCAATTTACTTAATGCCCACTTCTGGAATTATCCTTACAATATGTAAAGAAAGTGTTGTGATAATTGTGTTAAAGCTAGTTAATTAAAAGATCATATTGATATTGAAGAAAGTATTTTTACACTTGCCTAGAAGTAAGAGGTAACAATTTTTGTAACACCTATAATTACGCTAATACTCTCAATTCTTCTATTTTAACCTTTTGCTGTTTGAAAAAAAACTAATTGTAACATAATATGCGGTATATTATGTAAATTCTTACACAGTTCTAACAAGATTTTCATGAATTCTTTCAAAAGCAATAGTTACTTAAGTGTTCAATCAATTATTTTAGTAGTTTTCATTCATCTACTATTTTTTTTTTATTGTGAGATAGGCTTGCGCTTGACGACAATTATGCTTAGTGCGAAGCAATAATGAGGTCTAGGTTGGAACGCGCTTGCCTAGAAGATGCCAGGAAACACACGTGCGCTGGGACGTTGTTCCACACCTAGCGGTAAACGGATAAGTAAATTTAACATTTAAAGCTAAACTAAAATAATCTAGATGACGTCGTCACTCGTCACTTTCAGTCCGTGGCCCAGATCAAACTACATATAAACCATAGGAGTTATATAAAGCAGCCATTACGTTAGCTACCGGAGATTGGAATCGTATGTTGCATGAAATATGCATAAGATTTTTGTCCGCCATTTTTTTCGTTTCACACTAATGTGCAGTGTCCGGTGCCTTAATTGAGAAATGTTGCGACCCGCTCCCGTATTTTTGATTTCGAGTGTGATTCTGTATTTATGACCAATAAAAGCAATCTGGGTACAAGACGTGAATGGGGGATAAAAATTTGTTTTTATTGTTTACAAATTTATTGCTGTTAAACGCTTTAAAGCGCTCGGGAGTTCCGAATTAAGTTAAGTTTGATTGCTACAATTTTATTTTGGACATGATTACTTGACATGTTTACTTGCTGTAGCGAACATTGTTATTGATTTTTAGTAATATGGTTGGTATTATTTTTCCACTAAAAGTTATCCCTTGACTGCGTTCTCACGTGGTAAGGGATAATGCAGTCTAAGATGGTAGTGGCCTAACAACTGTTTGGGGAATGGCAGTTCTATTAAACCCCTAATCGGTTTCTACACGGAACGTTAAATTGCTTGGCGGCACATCCTTGCCGGTAGTGTGGTAGCTTTGAATTCACACTAAGGGCAAAGACACAATACGGAGAGGACAGGACAAGTTTTGGGAACTTTTATATGGAGCTTCACAGACCTGCGCGACACGACAAAACATGTTTCCCATGCGATGCGGGCATTTTGCACTGACATGTTGTCTTATCCTCTCCAAAGTGTGTTTTCGCCCTAATATTAGACAAAATACGGACGTCCATCGGTGGATAACACCACCTACCCCTTGAATCGCTATTCACTTAACTGATTTTTACAAAATTCGGTAGAGATTAAATTCCGGGAACGAACATGGCTGTTTATTACGGAAAATCGGAGTTCCCACGGAATGTTTAAAAAATCTTAACCCTCGCGGTTGAGGTTAGACCTCTCATCGAATAGTACACATAAATAATTCAGCATATGTAGTTATAACAAAAAGGTGTTAAAATCATGTGAAATGTGGAAACTGAAATAAACTGGAGGCGCGGTCGATGTGCCGACAGTGAGGCTAGCATGAGAGTACAAACCATAGAAATCGAACGTCGAAAACACTAGAACGTTAAAGTAAAATTTCTAGACTTAGCCGAAGTCTACAGTTTTATTTTTCGTTGTGTTAGACCTTGTTTTAACGCTTAACTTTGCAACATCTACAGTCAAATGTTGTGATGTTATTGTCGTCCTATAATAATAATAATAATAAAATAACCTATTGATTATTTTTTACTTTAATAACTCAAACGTGATTTTTAATTTAATTTAACTTACAACACATTCAGCGGCCTTTAAGACAATTTACTCAAGTTTCTGTACTCCTTTCCATGTCAGCCCCAAAATAAACTTCAAAATCAAATTGTGGCAGCATCACAAACTAAATTTGTTCACTATTCAGGCACAGAATATGTAATAGTACAGGTCCAGGCACTGTGGTGAAAAACGGCCCAATCAATGAAACATTTAGCCCAACATGAAGTCTATTTTTTACGGCGAAAAAATTCCATGAATATTAACGTTTAAACTATCGTGAATGACATTCATTATAAACATATCATATAACCGGGTATCAAGTAACAAAACACGTGAGTTAACAGTCGTTTGTTGTCACAAAATTTTCCTATCGAATTCTATGAAAATGAGTTGTAAAATCTGATACTAGAACCCTTCCGGCGTGATGGAGTGACTACCTCTAATCCCCAGTGACGTCTGAGTCCAATTAGACGTCAGGCATTCGTCTTCCCTCCCCGACCTCCACTCGCTGGCGTATAAATATGAATGCGAATTTCCCACTTTTAAATTTTGAAATATGGGCTGCTTTTTCAGATGTATGACGGCCACCGTGGGGCAGTTTTGAGCGCAGTCTTAACGAGCGGACTGCGGAGGTCCCGAGTTCAAACCTCGGTAGGGTCAATTTGGGAATTCATAATTTCTAAATTTTCCCTGGCTTCGGCCGTGAATAGTTACCAGTTACCACCTTACCGGGAAAGACGTGCCACCAAGCGATTTAGCGTTTCGGTACGATGCTGTGTAGAAACCGAATAGTGGTATGGGTTTAATATAACTGTCATGCCCCATAACAGGTTAGCCCGCTACCATATATTAGACTGCATCATCACTAAACATAAAAGGTGAGATCGCAGTCAAGGGCTAACTTGTAGTGGATAAATAAAAAGTTTGGTTTTAGGCTGGTAGTACTGTAATGCTTCATTGGTCTAGTGGTTAGCATGTTCGACTGCAGGTGATGATTTTATGAGTTTGATTACCGGATCGGGCCGAAAAACCTGTAAAATCAGATTAACACGGCGTGGTTGGCCTTGGCCACGAAAATCCATGTTGGTCTGCTACGGGTTGATCTCTCTCCAGTTGTGGCGGATTGACGTATGAGAGTAAGGGAATAAAGTGACTAAACAACTGTTCGAAAAGCAGTACTATAAAGGTAGTAAGGAGTGATACCTTTTCCCATATAAGATGGCCTATGCTGTATCTCGGACAATACTAGACATTTCACTACTTTTAGAAGGTAGGTAATGAAAGGTGACCTGCTTCTTTTAATCAATCAAAGATCTGTATTCATATTATTTGATACTCAGTACACTTTTTGAACGTTTAAACGTAAATTTACTAATGTTGATATTATTTTATTAATAGGTCGACATCACAGGAGACAGCAGAGCTGGCAGCTACCTCGGACAAAGAATTAGCCTAGCTATTCAAAGGGGGAACGCTGCCAGTATCTTCGGAACCTTTTTTTAATAATATTTTTTAGTTATTATATTATTTTTTTAAGGCTTTAAATATTATTAAGTTTCCTTTTGTGAATATGATATAAGAAAATTATGTTATAAAAGTACCTTTTATTAATTATATTAATTACGGCAACATAAAACTAAAGTAATTACAGTTATAACAGTTTTCACTAAAAATCACTCAATTTTGGAATTTTCACCTACGAGTACATCCATCATAGATTTTAAGGAAAAAATTCAATCTTTCAAGGATCAGGTTTCATTCTTCAAAAGAAATTAAAACATAATTCATAATCCAACAATGGTGCTCCAAAATTAAAATATGATTTTCCAAATTGGTTTCGAGTGGGCCAACCCAAAGCAAGGGTGAAAGGGATTCGGCCCAAAGGGATAATATCATAAAGGGTCCTCCCTTCAGACGGTTAAAGCCTTTCAAAGTTAATTTGTTTGTTAATTCTTCTACGCGTTTAACTCATTGTTATTGCATTTCGCTTAGCTTAATTTTTTGTCCGGTTTTCTTTGGCGAATTGCGTCACTATACTTGGACTACTTAGCTGGTGCTGATGGATTGAGGTTTTTTGCTTCCCGCGGGAACTCTTTAATTTTCCGGGATAAAAAGTTGCCTATGCGTTACCTATTCCAAACTACAATCTATCTCTGTGCCAAACATCCAGATAGGTTATGCCGTTTTGGCTTGATTGAATCACAAACATCCATCCATCCAAACTTTCGTATTTATAATATTAGTATAGAATATAGATAATATAGATGTTCGACTATCCATCGTAACATATACTTTCCGAAACTTGATAGCAGGTTGAACAGATGGGTCGTGAAAGGGTAGCAGACAGATAGACAGACAGAAACACTTTAGCATTTATAATATTAGTATGGATTTAAACTTATTAATTACCTACTCTTTCTTTGATTTGCCAGGATAAAAAGCCTATCGCCGTATCCAATTTCGTCAAAATCGGTTCGTTGAGCAGATGACGACCCATCTGCTGTAAGCGTAGCAGACTGACAGACTGACTGCTTATATGCAGCACGTCCCGGGTACGATCCCCAGCAGGGTCAATTTGGGAATTCATAATTTCTAAATTTTTCTAGTCTGTTCTGGTAGGAGGCTTCGGTTGCGGCTAGCTACAACAAAAACATGGCGTCAAGCGAATTAGCGTGTAGAAACCAATCAGGCGTATGGGTTTGATACTCCATTCCACCCGCTACCATGTTAAACTGCGTGATCACTTACCACCAGGTGAGATCGCAGTCAAGGACCTACTTGTGGTGGATAAAAAAAATGCACTAGGCGTGTGATGTGAAATGTGAATGTAGGACTTATTACGAAAATCTATATTAATACTTAATAAACTTAAATGCGTAAGTTTGGATAGGATGTTTGTTTCAAAATCACACCAGAACGGCTGAACGGATCAGGATGAAATTTGGCACACAGATATATTATAGTCTAGAAGAGCACACAGGCTACTTTGTACCAAAAAACCTCAATCCACGTGGACGAAGTCGCGGGCACCAGCTAGTAGGTATCTAATGTTAATGTAAGATTCAAAGTGGGAATCTTACATTAACATTAGATACCTACTGCCTCACTCAGTGTTATTACAACCAAACTTTCATCTAATAAACCTATATATAATAAGCTATAAAAGGGGGTCGGTCTGTAACACAAGCCACGCGTGCATGAATCATACGCCCTAAACGGATTATGGCTCGGCAAACCTTGTTAGGACACCCTCCTCACCGATGTATGTACAGCTTTAGTATGTAGCTATTTACACTGTTTTCTTTTCTTATCATTGCTTTGAAACAGAATTTAACAATCTGATTGTATACATACTATTACTATTACTACTACAGCCCATTGACGTCCCACTGCTGGGCACAGGCCTCCACTCTCATAGGAGAGAGGGAATTAGAGCTTAGACCCACCACGCTGCTCCAATGCGGGTTGGCGGGCTTTAACGACTATTATCATGTTAGTGATAATATCCGGGACCGACGGCTTAACGTGCTCTCCGAGGCACGGGGGTGGAACACCGCCAACTTCCTAACTCCGGGCTAGTACTGAGAATTTCTAGTCAGAAAAACCCAATACTCAATTATGGCCCAACCAGGTACTTGAACCCGGGACCTCGTCGGCCGTAGTCAAACATGCCAACCACTAGACCAACGAGGCAGTCAGGTATTGTAGTCACTATACATAGTGGTATTCAAAAATTTATTGAATCATGGTCATATAGCTTACTAGCTAATACGTCCACGTGGAATATTTTTTAATATCCACGGGAACTCCTTAGTTTTCTGGGATAAACAGTAGCTTATGTAAATCCTTGCTCTGTAGCGGCATTATTGATTGAAGGACAAACCAACAAACAAACACTTTCGCATTTATATTAATATCAGTTTAAATAATTTTCCTATCAACAAAATAGCAATCAAAACTAAACTAAATTTAAGGTTCAAAGCTTCTACTAGACTAGATAATGTCACCGACTTCTTCTGCGTGGATTAAGAATTTTGAAGAATAACGTGGGACTCTTAATTTTCCGGGATCAAGTGTAGTTTTTAAACATGGCGCAGTATTGAACGCTATTGTCTTAACATGCGGAGGTCCCGGGTTCGATCCCCGATAGGGTCAATTTGGGAGTTTATAAATTCTGAATTTACCCTGGTCTGGCCTAGTGGGTGGCTTCGGCCGTAGCTAGTTACCACCCTACCGGTTTCCGTTTTCCCCTCCTCTTTTAATATAGGTAGGTACCTTCAAATCAAGAGTGAATAGGTATCTTCTAGGCAAGCGCGCTCCATCCGGGGAAATCGCTGTCAAGGACTAACTTGTAGCAGGAATAAAAATCCTAACTAATATGCCTTAAGTATGTGTAATATTATCTGCATATTAAGCAACTCGGCGGAATACGTCGTGGTATTACACAAAAATAATTTAAAACTAATGAAAAATCCGGGAAAACTCAAATGCAGGCAACCCTTAATAGTAACAAACCATTCCCCGCAATTGGTACATATTGTTATTTTGCGGTCACGTCAACCAACCATTAAGCTCTCCTCGACCAATAGAAGCTCGCATTTCGAATCAGTTCTATTTTTTGAAAAAGAAATTAAATAACACGTAGGTATACGGTGGTTGGAAGTGAATTTTATTACAAGCGAGCGAATTACAAGCGAGTATAAACTATAAATAGGTACCTACCTAACTGCGGTCATTGACTTGGTTTATACAAATTATCGCGTTGACCAAAAAATATACTTAGATACCTAGTTATTTTGTCCTGCAATACAACAAATAAATTGCAATATTGTTACTTTGCGGTCACGTGATCCAACCATTAAGCTTCGCTCGGCCAGTGGGAGTTCGCATTTCGAATCAGTTCTATTTTTTTGAAAAATAAATAAATAACACGTAGGTATACGGTGATCGGAAGTGAATTTTACAAGCGAATAAGTATAAACTAGAAATAGGTACCTACCTAACGGCGGTCATTGACTTGGTTTATACAAATTATCGCGTTGACCAAAAAATATACTTAGGTACTTACCTATTTTTGTAGCAGGTAGTTAGTTTATTTTGCTCTACAATACAACAGAAATATTGCAATTTTGTTATTTTGCGGTCACGTGAACCAACCATTAAGCTTCGCTCGACCAATGGGAGCTCGCATTTCGAATTGAAATTTGTATTTTTTAAAAGAAATTAAAATAACACGTACCTATAAGGTGAATAGACCTACCTAAATACCTGCGGACATTGACTTGGTTTATAAAAACTATCTCGTTGGCCGGCCGTCGAATAAATATACTTAAATTTTGTTCCAAAATAACAAAAAAAAATGCTAATTTACAGTGATTATATTAGGAACTAGCTGATGCCCGCGACTTCGTCCGCGTGGATTGAGGTATTTTCGGTTCCCGCGGGAACTCTTTAATTTTCCGGGTTTAAAAGCAGCCTATGTGTTATTCCAGACTATACTAATCTCTCTGTGCCAATTTTTATCCATATCCGCTTTGCCGTTCTGGAGTGATTCAGTCACAAACATCCATCCATCATACATCTATCCATTCATCCAAACTTTCGCATTTATAATATTAGTATACCTAGATAGATAGGCACAGTGTAGAAACATTCTTTTTTGTAAAATTAATTGAATAGATTTCAATTTTGAGTTATTTACGAAATGAAAATTTTGCCTTTACATAAATCTAAATTCAGACTTTTTTTGACTACTTTTCAGGATTTTATAAATAAAATTTCAGACCCATAAGTCCATAATATTATATTGTTAGTATAGTATAAACTTAAATATATGTTAGTATACACAAAATAAAACATAAAACAAAATCGCTAATTTAAACATCTGCGGTTGGATGCTAATTGCTAGGGCACTTCTGCACTAGGTACATATATAAAACATGCGTTGCATTCGGTCGTCGTCGACGACGTCGGTATGAAGATCTAAACTTTAGTAGGTATGTTGACAAACGCCTGGTTTTCTTATTTGTTACTAGCGAAATTTTCGGTCCCCGCGGGAACTCTTTAATTTTCCAGGATAAAAATATGTGCTATTCCACACTATAATCTATCTCTGTGAAATTTCAGCCAGATCCGTTCAGACGTTGGGGAGTGATTGAGTAACAAACATCCATACATCCATACATCTATCCAAACTTTCGAATTCATTATATTAATAAATAGTATTTAATATTATATATTTAATATAAATAATAATATGGATCCAGTAAAATCTCCAAAAATAAAAAATAAAACTGGTTTTAAAGATGTATTTTATAGTTTTATTTTTTTTAATATAAGTCTATAGGTGTCTCTTCTAACCTTAAAGATAAATATTCAAATTTTATTGTTTTTGTGGAATTTTATATCTCAAAATGAATTAGAATAGCAATATAATTTTCAGAATTTGTAATTCCAAAACTACAGGTTGCTTTTTTTGGTATTATTTATTGATTTGTTGACTTTTGAAAATTGGACACAGTGCTTTATAAAAATTGTTTTAAAAACTGGCAGACACAGCACCATTGGGGTAGCTAAACATTGTTTTTTCAATACATTCGCTCGAAAAATGCGCCTGAAGAGGCAGTAAGGACTTGTGAGTTTTTACTGCCCTCGTGCTATTCTTTTCTTGCAGTTTTTTTTTATTATTTTATTATATATATATTATATATATAATATATTATATATATAATATATATATTATATTTATTATATGTAGTGATGGAAGTATGAATAAACATGAAAAATATTCAATTACACCAACCGCGCATTACAATACCAATGGCAATTCATACTTAATTCGATTTTTTAAATGAGTTTTTTATTTATACATTCATTATTTCATTCAGGTACGTTATTCACGTCGATTAAGTCGTGATTTCAATTACCAAGATAAGATTTAAATGTACCTTTAAGACTGGATGTAATTTCTGTAATAGCTCTGTATACAGATACCATATTACGATATAGGAGTTGTACAACTGAAATTTAAATAATGCCACGTGATTTCTAAATTCGTTGAATTGGTTATCATTTTTATTTGGGCGTGGCCAGTTGTGACTTGTGTTAACCCATAACTCTTAGATAGTTTGGTAACCAAATCAGGGGCCATATTGCCAACGCTTAAAGCAATACCTATGCAATATTACTCAAAATGACAGTTGGAAGTCACGTACCCTGACGTTCCTAAAACAAGGAATAAAATTCTAAAACACGAAAGTCAACAATAATGAAACAAGCGTTGGCAGTATGGCCCCTGGTTACCATAACTATCATAACGTGGCCAACGTAACACAGGTTTGAAGAAATATGCCTTGTCGTTGTCAAATTTATATTCAGTACTGATGCCCGCGACTTCGTTTGCGTGGATTGAGGTTTTTTGATTCCCGCGGGAACTCTTTAATTTTCCGGGATAAAAAGTAGCCTATGTGTTATTCCAGACTCTAATCTATATCTGTGCCTAATTTAAGTTATTCCGTTCAGCCGTTCTGGCGTGATTGAGTAACAAACATCCATTTATCAATCCAAACTTTCGCATTCATTGTATTAGGTATAGATAGTAATCGATTGCGGCCGAATCTGTCACAATACCTTTTCTATATTGAAATAGTAGTTTGTACGGTGGCATCGGGCCGACCATCACGCAGGAGTTTGTAAAAACTTTCGTGAGGAAACATGAAAATAAAAAGTTTTGACGACCTCCTTGGCGCAGTGTGTAGCGCTGTTGTCTTAATTTGCGGAGGTCCCTGGTTCGATACCCGGCGGGGTCAATTTGGGAATTTATAATTTCTGAATTTTCCCTGGTCTGGCCTGGTGGGAGGCTTCGGCCATGGCTAGTTATCACCCTACCGGCAAAGACGTGCCGCCAAGCGATTTAGCGTTCCGGTACGATGCCGTTCTACACGGCATAAACATACCCCTATTCGGCATCCGAATAGGGGTATGTTTATGCCTGCTGGCCTCCCACCAGGCCAGACCAGGGAAAATTCAGAAATTATAAATTCCCAAATTGACCCCGCCGGGTATCGAACCAGGGACCTCCGCAAATTAAGACAACAGCGCTACACACTGCGCCAAGGAGGTCGTCAAAACTTTTTATTTTCATGTTTCCTCACGAAAGTTTTTACAAACTCCTGCGTGATGGTCGGCCCGATGCCACCGTACAAACTACTATTTCAATATAGAAAAGGTATTGTGACAGATTCGGCCGCAATCGATTACTATCTATACCTAATACAATGAATGCGAAAGTTTGGATTGATAAATGGATGTTTGTTACTCAATCACGCCAGAACGGCTGAACGGAATAACTTAAATTAGGCACAGATATAGATTAGAGTCTGGAATAACACATAGGCTACTTTTTATCCCGGAAAATTAAAGAGTTCCCGCAGGAATCAAAAAACCTCAATCCACGCAAACGAAGTCGCGGGCATCAGTACTGAATATAAATTTGACAACGACAAGGCATATTTCTTCAAACCTGTGTTACGTTGGCCACGTTATGATAGTTATGGTAACCAGGGACCATACTGCCAACGCTTGTTTCATTATTGTTAACTTTCGTGTTTTAGAATTTTATTCCTTGTTTTAGGAACGTCAGGGTACGTGACTTCCAACTGTCATTTTGAGTAATATTGCATAGGTATTGCTATAAGCGTTGGCAATATGGCCCCTGATTTGGTTACCAAACTATCTAAGAGTTATGGGTTAACACAAGTCACAACTGGCCACGCCCAAATTAAAATGGTAACCAATTCAACGAATTTAGAAATCACGTGGCATTATTTAAATTTCAGTTGTACAACTCCTATATCGTAATATGGTATCTGTATACAGAGCTATTACAGAAATTACATCCAGTCTTAAAGGTACATTTAAATCTTATCTTGGTAATTGAAATCACGACTTAATCGACGTGAATAACGTACCTGAATGAAATAATGAATGTATAAATAAAAAACTCATTTAAAAAATCGAATTAAGTATGAATTGCCATTGGTATTGTAATGCGCGGTTGGTGTAATTGAATATTTTTCATGTTTATTCATACTTCCATCACTACATATTAAGTACTATATGATGCCCGCGACTTCATCCGCATGGATTAAGTTTTTATATTTCTCGCGGTAGCTCCTTAATTTTCCGGGATAAAAAGTAGCCTATCCCTTCCCTGGGATGAAAACTATCCCTGTACCAAATTTCGCCAAAATCGGTCGAACGGATGGGCCGTGAAAGGGTAGCAGACATACAGACAGACACACATTCGCATTTACTTATAATATTAGAATGGACAAATTATCCATTGCGTCTTATAATCACGGAATAATTACTTCTCTTTTTGTGTTTTTAATATAACTGTAACTGGACGATCCCTGTAATTTTTTTTGAAAATTCAAATTAGAGGAGACTTTTTAACGATACAAAATCCAAAACAATTTTTTTTTTTTGGTAGTCTGTCTGTTTCTATATCACACTGAAACTACTGGAAGGGTGTAAGCATCTTGGCAGAGTTATAGGTAATAACTCTGGGTTAACATACCTACAGGATATTTTCTATCCCGAATAAATCCTTTATCTTTCGGGATAGGGGATGAAACTTTGTCAAATTTCAAACGAAAAAATCATGTTGATCGTTTATTTTTCATATAATCATTATAGAAGGACAGACCAAAAAACAAACACAATTTCGCCTTTATAAAATCAGTAGGGTGTAGGTACATATTATATTCGTTCGTTCTGGACACCTTATTTGTCTATGGTTAAGATCAACTAAATAATCATAAAACGCTCGAATACTCATGTACGTACGCTAAATGATCTAATATACGAGTAAAGTGGTACCGCAGTCCACAGACTGCATAGAAACTGCGTACTTAAGGCGATGCCGTATCTAACCAAAGTTTCCCGCTCTCTCATAAGTACACGCTAACATTTTCATTGATTGTACTAGCCGACTTGCATAACACTGCGTAAATTGCTTTATTTAAATTTTTTGATGCTTTTACTTTTTGATAAGTTTAGTCTGGAATTGACTTGAAAGGGAGAGGCAGAGAAAATTTAATATAAACACGTTTAACTGCCGACCTTGCGCAAGTAGGCCTAGAAGTTAGTACTATTACCTATTCTATGCTAGAAGTCTTATTACTTTTGGCAAATGTATCCAAATCAAGTCCTTGACACTAAAATTACGGACATTTAAGATATACTTTTAAGGTAATATACTTACCTATCTAGTTTTTTAATAGGAAAATTGTTGAAAACAACTAGTACTTTTTCCCCATTTTGCTGTATAAAAAACGGTTTATTAAATATTTTAAGATATGTCTAAAAAGTCCGTAACTTTGTAATTGATTGGGTTTGACCACATTTGTCAAAAGTACCTATATATGGAGATTTGTAATCATTCTAAATGTTAGAATGTGCTATAAGGCATAGGGCATCGCCTTAAGTTGCGTTTCAACCGAGAATATGCTACGTTACTAAGCTATGTATGTATGCCGAACCCACCAATAGAACACTTGATTTACATAACTTTAGATCGCTCGATGGTAGATCAGGCGCTCATTTTGGTGGGTATGACACGCATTCGTAGCTTAGCATTGGTGGAAAGTGGCAACGCACCCTTAAGCCTCAATCGGCATTGAAAGTAATATCCTAGTTTATATCAGCATGATCTCATCTCATGGGTCATTTAATGCAAATCGATCTATTACGGAGAACACGATCATTACACGATCGACCAATCGGAGCACGATTCAGCGAATGTAATTTATTCGAATTTTAAAAACGTTAACTCCGCCATCTTGTAAGTGATTTAAAAAAAATAACTCCTTATAACTGGTGGTTAGGGCCTAGGGGTGTGCACTGTGCATCAACAACATTCTTTTTGTTATTTATAATATTTCTAGAAGTTGCAACACGGTTTCGCCCGCGTGAATTTTGTTTTATGACGACCTCTCTGGCGCAGAGGTGAGCACTGTTGTCTTATAAGAGAAAGGTCCCGGATTCGGAAAATATAATTTCTGGACATTCTTTGGTCTGGTCCGGTGAGTGGCTTCGGCCGTACCTAGTTGCACCCTACTATCAAAGATGTGTCGCTATGTATGTGTCGTTACGATGCCGCGCAGAAGGCAATTACTTATGTGTTTAATATTGACTACAGCATTACTTACCATTAGGCACAAGATGAGGCAAGGGCTTCACCGTTTCTTTCCATGCATTCCCGCCGAAAAGGTGGCTGGCTTTTTTTTTTTTGAAAAAGACAGACAGACGGACAACGAAGTGAGATTAGTCTTATAAGGGTTCCTTTTTTCCTATTGAGGTACGAAACACTTAGAGTGAAATCAATCTACAGGCCTTTAACTATATTCATGTAAATTAATCAAAATTCATTTTATACATTCATACGTATTAATAACATGGGTAGTGATAACATAAGCTATAACTTGGAACCGGATTGTTGCTTTAAATGCATGAATCCACTTTGGCTGATATATACTTATTTAAATTCAATGTTTTTTAAATAAAGTGCAAATTAATTAAAATCTACAAAAACATAATCATTAGGAAGTTATTTCAACACTTGACCGGACAATAAAACTACAACTTTAATTATTTATACATTATTTATATTAAAAAGCCAGCATATTTGAATGAATTATATCTACATACGTAACTATCTATTGGTAATAAACACAAACTTCACATAAATCACGTCGGTCCGTTGCTCTGTTGAAGCGTGATTGAAGGATAAACCAACAAACAAATAAACACACTTACGCATTATATAGTTACTATATATATTTATAATATTAGTAAGTATGATGATTCGGCAAAAAGAGACAACAGTTTTATAAGTTTCGACCAGACCTGAGGAAGATGCTCATATCCCTAAACCAACCAGAAAGAGCTAATGATCTTCAAACGGTTGAATATATTATTTCCTTGAATCGTAGCTAAGAACGCGCTCAATCAAGTCTCCTTTCTAACAAAGTAATAAATATCAAAATCGGTGCATCCGTTTCGGAGTTTCGTCGCCTCAGACATCTACACAGGTTAAACTTATAATAGCCCTCTGTTTGCGTCGCGTTGGGGGCTAGGTACTAAAAGAAAAAGGTCTGACTTCATATTTCGCACACATATTGTATTTTTCGCATATTTATTCAAACTGACGAAATCACCGTAGTCATAGACGTCATATTATTTTCAACCAATGTCGGCTCACTACTGAGCACGAGTCTCCAATCGGAATAAGAGGGCTTTGACCATATCCCACCACGCTGGCTAAATGCGGATTGGCAGACTTCACACACCTACGAGAGCATTATGAAGTACTCTCGGGTATGCGGGTTTCCTTGCGATGTTTTCCTTCAGCGTTTGAAGCAAGTGTTAGGTATTTAATTTCTTAAAATGCACATAACTCCGAAAAGTTAAAGGGGATCCGACCCCGTAGGAGGTAGTGTGTCTGAACCACCCCTATCATTTATTTTATATTTTTCCATTTATTTTATTTTATATTTTTCCAGCATCGTTCCCCATCACGAGGCGGATCGGCCACCCCTACCAGAACAGAACACCTCCAAAGCGCAAAAAACCCAGAACCTCCTTCACTAGAATGCAGATAGCTGAGCTAGAAAAGAGATTCCATAAACAGAAGTACCTCGCGTCGGCAGAGAGGGCCTCCCTGGCGAAGACCTTGAAGATGACTGACGCGCAAGTCAAAACCTGGTTCCAGAACAGACGTACGAAATGGAGGTATGCATTCCTATTATAGCTAACATATCCTCACATCGTAACCTCTTTTTGAAGTCGGTTAATTAATAAAGTCTGTTTTCACGTCATATTTCAACAATCTGCCGTATCCAAAAGTATCATCAAACATTACTATAGCATTAGAATATTAACTAAGTATAGTCGCAATCGTTGTGATGGGCTGAATGTTTATTATTCTTAATGCAATCCGTTTTGGAACCAGCTTCCATTTTGTGTTCCCTCATGTTTATAATATGATGGGGCTCCAAAGGGCGGATAAACAAATTTCTCAAAGGCCGGCAACGCATTGGCGGTTCCTTTGGTGCTGCAAATATTCATGGGCGGCGGTAATCACTTAACATCAGGTGACCCGCCTGCTCATTTGGTCGCTATATACATACTAGCTGGTGATCTTGGCTTCGTCCGCGTGGAATAAGTTATTCCTTTTATTCCCACGGGAGCTCCTTTATTTTCCGGGATAAAACCTCCTTTGTCTTTGCCTTTGTCACCGTCCAGGTCCTCAACTAAACTCATGCAAAAAATCACGTCGATCCAATCCTCTGTTGTGGCGTGATTGAAGGACTAACCAATATGTGTTAATATGTATGATTGAAAAAGAATTGGCAGTCATAGTCAACATTTTTTTTTTTAATTAAAATTATTAAAATATACACCTTAACACAAAGGTATTAAAGTTTAATCTCGAACGGAGTATATTGTCGCTGCTCGCGAGCATGTCGGTCACGCGAATCTACATTTTTACCCCACACCAAAAAGTGGTCAACGCGCCATAAGAAAATGAAATATAATTTGGCCGAGCGAAAAAGTAGTGTTGCGTTAGTACACCGTAGCAATGAATTTACCATACCGCCCCTGATTTGCCTGCTTTGGCTAGTCTGCATGAAAGCAGAGACGTGTCCAACCGCTCTGCTTCCCTTCAATAGTTAAGCAGCCTTATACTAGAAAAATAACTGACAATATAAAAAATTTGGGTTCCATAGAATTTTATGGCATTTACCAATTATTATTGACAGATTTATGCAAAACTTATACATTTTAAAATATACCTTCAATAAATCTTGATTAATATGCCGTATATAAAATACATTTTAAAGATAATCGCATACTTAATTAGTTTTAGAGTTGAGATAAAAAGCTCTTAAGATTGGACCAGTTAAAATGATTTCATGGCAGTAAAAATGATAATTTTAGTCTAGGTTGTCACTTTTAATCCAAATGATGGTCTAGGTTTCTAGGAATATCAACCGCAATGAGTGACGCGTCTCGTTTTTAATAACCCCCGATAGTGTAATCGTAATCGTTTGTCAAACGTATAATTCGACCTGTTTAAGGAGTGCATAGATGCCTGTATGGAGTGATGTAGAATTTTAGTATGCCTGCATAGACCAATCCTACATCTATATATGCCTGTGAGGACGTCAAAAAGCATGTATGAATATAATAAACAGTTCGAGTAATACGTTTTAAGCTGTCAAATGATGACGATTTTTTTGAGTTATATTTAATAATAAAATTTAACAAAATTAGAAATAAATTTTATTTTCGGTTAATACCGGTTTTCGTACGTGTAACGAAACGCATACGTAATGTTGGAGAATACTGAGGGACGATTGAAAAAATACTTAGCTACTTACAAATTGGGAAATCCCACTTTTATCTTGTGAAACATAAAAAACTTAAGTCTTAACTTAAGTCTAGAGCAAAGCTTGGCTGTTAGGCAATTGGGCATTAGAAGATTTAAATAAGTAGTATTTAGGCAACTCTTCAATCTATACTTCTATACTATCTATACTAATATTATAAATGCGAAAGTTTGGATGGATGTATGGATGTCTGGATGTATGGATGTTTGTTACTCAATCATGCCGCAACGGTTGAACGGATCTGGCTGAAATTTGGCACAGAGATAGATTAAAGTCTGGAATAGCACATAGCACTTTTCATCCCGGAAAATTAAAGAGTTCCTGCGGGAACCTAAAAACCTCAAACCACGCAGACGAAGTCGCGGGCATTCGCTAGTTATTATCTATTGCGTGTAATATGTAAACTGTTACTTGTAGGAGAAGGTGATCGCGATCATTTTTACGTTATACTTAAGGCCCTTAGCTATATTAAGTGTATTTCCTGTAGATTTCCATGGGTTTAAATACAAATCTGTTAGAAACAAATTAAAAATAAAACGTTTAATCAAGAAAAAAAAATACATCATGAGAAATAATATTGATTTTATGATCTCCTAAACAGTCATTAGCATACTATGATAAGAATCTTTATCTAAATAGATAACATTAAGAGATTAAAGCGTAGATAACGTTCATTTTACGATTAAAGTATTTTAGCATAATTTTACGAAAACAGAAATGAGTGGGACTTCGATTTTTAAAAAATAGCATGGTTTTATAGTGCTGTGGAAGTTTTTAAAAAATGCAAATAGATGATGATAGAGACAAAAATTCAGAAAATTAGTACCTTTAATAATTTTATAATCATTAATCTCTACTCAAAATCATAATATAGATGGCTTAAGCCATACACCACTACACTGGTCTTGAATGCACTGACTGCATTCTTTACACGACCCGTTGGTTATATTTTGGAAAAGTTAAACGTCAAAGTCACTAGTATATTTATTCAAAATTGGTACCTAAACAGAACATTTTCTGAACGTACATTTCACGCGAAACCGGGGCCTCATCAGGCGCAGCCGTAAATGCTAACCACTAGACCAACGAGGCAATTGACTAGACATACAACACTTAATAAAGAACAACAAAACCAGGAGCAGGATAAGCAGCCATTAACACAGCTTCTTAATGCAAAGAGACGTCTGAGAAATAGCTTTTTAATAATAGGCTCTTTTTTATGACAGACTAGATTATGATCGCGATTTCGTCCTCGTGGATTAAGTTTTTTGTATTCTCGCAGGATCTCCTTAATTGTCCGGAATAAAAAGTAGCTTATGTCCTTCCCCGGTGATAGATGCTCTCTCTGTATAAAATTTCATGAAAATCGGTTGAAAAGATAAAGTTGTTGTAAAGTTATTATAAAGTTGTGAAGTAGCAGACAGACGGACAGACAGGCAAACCTTTGCATTTATAATATTAGTATAATTTCCTGCGTATCAGTAGCACTAATGTACCGTACTAAAACCAGTAAAAAATAGGTTTTTCAAATATTGCTCCAAAATCCAGTTTTTTAGTTTTATTCAGAAACGACAAAATGTATCTATTTTTTTTAATTATGTAGATAATTGACATAAATTTTAAATTTCATATTTTTTCTCCCGTTGCGGCCGACTTTGCATTTTATTGTAATTTTTTTCTTCAGTACCTACTTACAGTTTGCTCTCTTTAGTGAAAAAATCTATCACTGACACGTTCTTCGCATTGCCACGAAGAATGACGATTTATCTTGCTATAACAATTTAGTAGGCAAATGTTCTGCCATTGCTTTACTTGAGTGGAATTTCTTATATCTCTTTGGCTTAGTGGGTGGAATTTCTATAAACCCTTGCCATACGAGTTCTTTTATTTACAACCAAAAGCTCAAATACCGATCACTACCGCGTCGATTCATTCGCATACACCACCATAGTCCTCACAACTACTATCTGAACGCATCACATATTTCCGAAGCCGGTGGCGCCGTGGATATCGGCCCGTTATCAGCTCCCAACACAAACAGCGCTTCTCCATTAGGCAATCGAGGATGCCACCAACGCGTATTGTCTCACAGGGATACGGAATTTTGTATTGCCCTTTTACATCGATTGGTTTCTTTTTGTACACTACCATTTTTGTTATTTTTTTATCATCTACAAGTTCTCACCTGCAAGTGATGATGCAGTATAAGATGGTAACGGGTTAACCTGTTAGGCGTATGGCAGCTATATTAAACCCCTAATCGGTTTCTACACGGCATCGTACCGGCACCCTCAATCGCTTGGCGGCACTTCTGTGCCGGTAGGGTGGTAACTAGCACACAGCCGAAGCCTCACACCAGGTCAGTCCACAAATTGACTCAGCCGGGAATCGAATCCGGGACCACGTACGTTAAGACAACAGCGCTCAACACAGCGCCAGGGAGGTCGCCAAATCTTTTCTGTATCTTTTGTTTTTATTACGCTTGACGACAATCATACCTACTGCCAACGCTCACGGCGCAGTGTCTCGGAGTTCTGGGTAAAACCACAGAATAGGTAATAGTACATGTAAAACGGCGAAGAAGGAACAAGGCTGTGAAGTTCCTAAGCACTTTACTATGTACAAAAACACTTTTTAAATAAAAAAAGCACTTAAAACTGACAAAAATGTTTAACAAATTGAATGCGTTCTTGAGTTGGAGTTTTAAATAACCTTACCAAATTTTTCTTACCACGTGAAATCTAATCAAAGATTATCTCGGGTTAGTATTTGATGAATTTCATTAACGTTAAAAGAAATTAGGCACTGAATTACTCATTATTAAGGCGAATGACAAAATTAGCAAAAACTAATAAACTTTGCCAGTTTTTTAAAAATGAGCTTTTGTAAATAATACCTAAGTATAAATAAATATTAGATAGATAGATACACTTCATGGCACACATTAAATAAACAAATAAATATAATGCAAAAAAAAGGCAAGAACATAAGCTTACTATATTATGTTACCCTACAGCGTAGGTGTTAAGGTGGTCTTATTGGTAAAGGAATCTCTTACAGACAACCTTTGTATAGTTAAGAACAAGGTTACAAGTATAAAGAAAGCGAAATCTGCCTAAGCTATCTCTAGCTCCCAAAACAAAAAAGTTAAAATCCATCGCATTCTATAAATTTTTGTTACTAGTAAACAGTGATCGTTGTCGAGTTCGATACAGCTCGGTACAAAAATGTTAAACAAATTGATAACATTCTAATTAGATTTTTTATTGTATTTTTATGCTAGCTCGAACATGAATACACTTTTAAACCGGACACCGTAACAACTTTGAAGTTTGAGCAGACTTGTTAACAAAATGGTGAACATTTTATGATTTGGATTTAACACTTTTTAGTATTTATGTTAACTTGAAATCGAATTGATTTTGTCGCTAGTTATCCGCTACCGTCAACCGTCACCTCGTTTTATTATGTCAAAAAGAACTATTATATGTTCTAAATTATAATATATTAATTAATTTTAGTCAGCGTAAAATATGACGTCATGAAAATACATGGATAGGAAATTAGAAGTTAGTATTTACTACAATTTTTTCTACGACTCTTCAATATTGATTTGATAAATTACTAATGAAAATGGGGTATTATAATATCTTTGTCCTCATAATCTTTATGAAATTAAAAGTTTAAAAACATTATCTTAGTCGGATACATTTAAGGTATTGACAGACAAAACGCGCAGCGACAGCCTGCCCGGTGGGAATCTTAGAAGTTTTAGTACAAGGAATTTTACTAGATTGATTCATCACAAAATTCAGAACCATTAAGAAACTTAAACCCATGGTCAGTCCACTAGTGAACGCCGAGCGCGGGTCTGTTCTTAATATAAATCAGTTTGTCAGATCCGCAATTGACCACACTGTCGAAATATGCGTTTTGTTAGACTTCACAAAACTAACAAATTATAGAGAACTTTCAGTAATACAAGATTCCTCACCATGTTTTCCTTACATTGCTTGAGTTGCAAGCGATTCCCAAAAGTGAGACAGATTGGGTCACTGGGACATCCTAACTTACGATTCCAGAAAAGGAAACCGAAATCCTCGACGAGGAATTTATCTTCTATAATTCTTTACGTACTTACTGTTTTACTATAATCCTTTTTAATTTTTGTTTTTACCACGCAATAACTAGGTACCTATAATTCATCAGAGTAACGCATAAAGCACTATTATTTTTAAATTTCAGATTTATGACGTACCTTGACGTTGCTATAATAAGGATTCAAGAGCGTCCACAACATTATATTAACTCTGCTTGTCGCGTTCTGTTTGAGCAAGCCCCTAATTTGACTACCTGTTTTATATCGAGGACCTTTGATATTCTAAACAGCTTTCAATCATTGTCTTATTAGTAGGTTATTTATTATTCCAAATGTCACAGCAAACAGATTAGCCGACGCAAATGAATTGGTGGTTGATTCTTGACAAACGATCTCACTTAATATCGTACCAGCAGCTTCAAGTAACAGACTATTCAAATCCCGCTGTTGAGTAAAAGTATTGTTCCAAAGCAATTTTTAACTCAAACTCATGTTTTTTATTCTAATTAACTTTTAAATAATGCTTTTGAATCGTCGAGTGAATTTACCACTGGTTCTGGAATGACATTCCTACCGAGAAGAACCAGCAAAAAACTCAGTGGTCGCTCTTTTGAAAAAATAATTTATAATTACATCAATGTCTACATTAATCTAATCTAACCGCAGTCCTAAACATTGCTGGAACGAGCCAAATCCATGTGTAAAAGCAAGTTTGAAATAGGTTGTGGAATTTTGTTAAGTGTAGAATAGCATGCTCTTTCCGAGATACTTGTGGATGCCATTTTGTTTTTTCATAAATTCCGCTTCCATAGTGATACTTGGAAGCTATTTTGGGCATCTTCTGGTGCAAGAATCATCAAAATCGCTCCACGCGTTTAGTCTGTAGTTTTCCTGCAAGGAACAAAGAAGAATTTAAAGACTGTAACTGTAAAAACATAACCATGTGCGTACCGCAGTCGGTTAAAAAAATAATATGAGCTCACTTAAAAGGTGTGTTTAGGGAATACCTTGAAATGTTAATATAGAACATACTGGAATACTAGATGACGCCCGCGACTTCGTCTGCATGGATTAAGCATTTTGATTCGCGCGGGAACTCTTTAATTTTCCGGGATAAAATTCGGGCGTTCTAGTTGTGGCATAGGACAAACATCTAAAACAAACTTGTACTTAGTACTATTACCTATTCTGTGCTTGTACATACCTAATTGATTTTTGTAACAGCTGGAGCCTATGACACATGCCGACTAGACAAACTTTAGGGGTTCTTTGTTTTACTACGTGACCCTAAAAAGGTAAAACAAGAAAAATCTTATCAATTTTAGGGCTTATAGCGCTAGATAACAGTTCCTATCCTTATGATGTATGGTAATAAAGGGATTTTCTTGTATCACATCGGCATCTCATTTATAATGCCACTAGAACAATGTGACGTTATTTCACGTGAATGTATTTACACTTGACCGCTGGCTACGAGTAATGAATACAATTTCTGATAAGATTCATATGGCCTCTGTACACAATGATCATCAAATAAGGCTCAGTGCCGGCCGGTAAACAAAATAAACAGTAATCCAAATTCTGACGAAGCATGCAATCTGTTCAGATTATTATTAAGTACCTGGGTGACCGAGATTTGCTCGGTATTTTTTTTGGTAAATCGTGTTTCTCAGAAATTATATTTTAATACAAATTACATTACTGATGAAATATGAAAAATATTTTTCGATCTCGCCGACATAATAATAAAAAAAGATGAACTGCAGCCCGATTCTGTAACTCAGTGGTTATCAAAAAATGAAAGCCACTGACTTATATTTTTTATCCATTGAAGATTTACTATGAAATGTTCTTTCATTTTTTCATAGTAAACCTTCAATGGACAAAATATATATGTCAGTGGCTTTCATTTTTCGATAGCCACTGAGTTACAGAATGGGGGAGCAGGTTAAATAAAAAGTCACGAGTGCAATTGGGCTCCCAATAATAGTGTTTCTCACAAAGGAAGGAACAATAAAAAGGAAAAATGAAAAATATATATATATTTAAACAAAAACGCTACATATATATACATAAATAGTCGCTTTTAAATTGACTATTTATGTATATATATGTATATAATATGAATCTCGGAAACGGCTAAAACGATTTTCATGACATTAAAAAAACCTAATCATCATCTAGTAGTATATTAACTTACACTACTGTATATTATATATACCTACTTTTGTATTATCTTGTTTTTAAAAAAGACTGCTGAGTTTCTCGCTAGCTCTTCTCAGTAGAATCTTTTTCAGAACCGGTGGTAGAGTCAAAACATGACGTATCATAAGAGACGACCTACATTTTATAAATAAATATGAGAATTGGTAGCATTTTTACCCTGAACAGCCTGAGGGTTAGAGATGTGTGTATATTTAAGCTATAACAATCAAGCTATCTTATTGGTGGGTTTGACACATCCGTAGCTTGTCAACGTAGCTGGTGGAAACGCACCCTGAAAATACAACATTGGCTATTAAGAAGTGCCTTAATGGTTACAACAAAACTGAGGCGCATTTATGAAAACCCTGTTGAAATTTCGGCTACTTTATCATCCGCGTTCGCCAAGCTTTTTAGGCCAATGTGTACATAACTTTCATGATCTTGGTCAAACGCAAAGCGGTCGCCGATAAACACAAAAGCGAAATCGTCGTAAACGTCGCATCTGTCTATTTATACAAATATATATCCCCGAACATCAAGCAGGCGGTAACACGGGGGTAGCAAGGGAGATCAATTATGTAGGAGCAACACAACTCGGCAGTTTGGATGATCAATTATTTACCGCGGTAGAAAAGAACCTACGCCTTTTTACATGCATTGTTCGCAGGTTTATTGCTCGTTGCTGTAACGTACAATGCCGGTTTGAGGTTATTTTATGTGGCTACGTGAGTTTTAGTGTGAGGTCTTATTTTTATAATGTTTGTTTTTTGTTAACTTCGTCTCTATCCACATATCTAGATATATCGCAGTCTTTAATGTTTAATATTTGCAGGTACTATAGTATCCAAGTACACCCAGGACCGTCTTTAACCTATTGGAGGCAGTGGGCACATTAGGATAATGGGCCCCTAAGAAAAGGCATATTATATGCCTGTGTTATGTGTGTAGAGTATAGATAAACAATATTCTCGATTGAGACAACTGTTATTGTAAACGGATACTTTATCTGATTTACTTACTATGAGGTATATTTTGAACGTAATATGAGTATAGAGTTATCGTTAATGTACATATATATCAGTTTCTATCGTTTTTGATCTGGCAGTAACAAGGGGGCCCCATCGATTGTGGGGCCCTGGGTACTTGCCCAGAGTGCTCAATGGGAAAGAAGGGCCTGAGTACACCGAAATAATCAATTACCATTAATTATCATCTCATGCCAGTCCAATACACCCGATACGACAGTCTTAGACTTTGCAAATGTAGTGTAGAATGTACATCATAGTCCATCACGCTGGTCAAGTGCGCATTGGCAGCCACATCAATATTTTGGAAAACTTTCTGGCATGCAGGTTCCCTCGCCTTTTTACGTGCATTGTTCGCAAGTTATTATTTTTTAGGGTTCCGCACCAAATTCCACGGGTGCCAACTGCCAACAGGACCCTTTTACGAAGGCCCCGCTCCCGTCCGTCAGTCTGTCTGTCTGTCCATGCTTCTGTCTGTTGTTGGCTGTATTTCATGAACCGTATTAGCTAGACAGTGGAAATTTTCACATTTCTATTGCCGCGCAATAGCAACAAGAAACAGCAGGTCATATAAAATTTTCAAAGAGTACCTAAGTCTCCATTATTTGTAATAACTCTGTCCAACATTTAGTATTTTGATTTTCATTTCACCATCGACAACTCTGTTTGCTGAAATAAACTCAAAACATTTCCTAAATTCTCGTCGTGCCTCCGTCATTCACCGGACTATACCACCAATTTGCACATTCTAAAAACCCACATAAACTACGGAATTCGCCTCTCTCTAACAAATCGAATCGCCAGGAACCACCGTCTAACACGTAATGTACCAATAGGGAGGGCGTCTTTATTTATTTACCACCTATCCCTGCTTCATTTCTTGTAATTCTTTGCTTTTGTAACTGAATATTAAAGTCGAATTAGGGGGTCTTTACCATCACATGAATTCGTACCTTCACTGCGTCATATAAAGCTCAAATTCATTCACTATTGTTAGCGTTAACTTAATTCAGTACTTAATATTGTTTCTTCGTACGATAACACGCCCTATACGTTTCTTATAGGGTTTAAAGTTGTTTTATAGATTTGTTAGAGATGAGTCGTTTTGTTTCTGCGTTGATGAAGATGTCTTTTGGATAATTGTTGCTTGTAGGCTGTCTTCTCGAGAATTACTGAACAAATCCCTTTAGTGATTGACGTGGAATGGAAGTCAGTAGGGAGGATAAGTTGCGTAGTCGTTAATTTTTATTGCACGTCGTTTGTCACTGGCGCGGAGGTGGAAATAGGGGAAGATAATCTTGGGAAAGTGAGTGTGTACCTTGTACCCAATTTTTCTGCAAATTTCAGTCTCAACATGAGATAAATAATAAGTCATTTCTCAGTATTAAGTGCAAGCTATGAAATGATCTAATTCTTACTAGATCTTAACTAAAAACAAAATAAGACTCAGTAGTAGTAGTACTCAGACCTTAAATAATGGAAAAAAAATTAACATGGAAATATCGTACTTACACAGAATCGTTCTAATGTCGCACTCATATTATGATTTCGGAAAAACACAAATTCGCATTTTTTTTATACATAACTAACTTTTGCCCACGACTTTAGGGTCGGTTTTTCATACATATTTCCAACCCCTAAAGTTTCAAAAATCCTTTCTTATCAGATGCCTATTACATCCGTCCAGTTGTTTGAGCATGATCTGTGTGCAATGATCAGCCAGTTATCTTTTCCTTTTATACATTTAGAAGATATATATTAAGTATAAAACAGTAGGTATATTATAGTAGTAAAAGTGTATGTTCTTATGTTAAACGACACCACGTAGAACCGCGTGAATTTTGTTCTCGTAAATTGACAAAATTAATAAAATAAAACGAAAAAGTCCCTTAAGGGATTCAGGGAACACAAAATTAAAATATTCACCTGAAAACGTTTTCAACGGCAATTACAAAAATAACGTAATTTAGGTAAAAACTGTTGAGAAAGAGCAAAATGATTAATAAAACAGATCTTAATTACCTCACATAAATTTGTTTGAATTAACTGCCCCGAATTGCGCGGAAACAGGGAAATTGGCTTAGCTAAGTTTCCCTGGAAGTGTCAACTTTACTAGAAATCCTTGACTGTTGGTGTATTATAACAAAAGTAAATAGAGAATACGACGTCTTACTGAATTAAATGTGTGTGCTTAAATTTCGTTTTTTTTTGTATGTACTTGTTTATTGCATTTTTTTACGCCACTACAAGTTAGCCCTTGACTGTAATCTCTTCTGATGGTAAGTGATGATGTAGTCCAAGATGGTAGCTGGCTAACCTGTTGGGGGAGAGGCAGTTATACTAAACCTATACCCCGATCGGTTTCTACACGGCGTCGTACCAGAACGCTACATCGCTTGGCGACACGTCTTTACTGATAGGATGAACTATTCACGGCCGAAGCCTCCTACTAGAACAGACCAAAGAAAATTTGGAAATCATAAATTCCCGAATCGACCCTGCCTTGGATCGAACCCGGGATCTCCCACTTATAAGACCACCGCGCTTACAACTGCGCCAGTTAGGTCCTTAAAATTTGTACTTATTTGTCATGACATGCCAAGAAGTGATTGTTTTATCAAAATCTATTTATGAAAGCGAAAGAACATACAATTTTATGCATTTCATTTTGAATAAAATTTGCGACATTCGCTTTTACAATAAATAGACGCTTTTACTAACATTCCTACTATGTTTAACCGATTTTTTTTTTTTTTTACAGAGATACATTGCCACACGGGAACAGACAAAGGCTATAATAACTTTTATCTCGTAAAACAAAGCGGTTCCCGCGGGATTTATCTTAACCAATCACCATCTAATCATCTAGTGACTAATAAATTCATGCTCTTAGTCTCTTCCAGTAAACCAGTAATATCTTTAGATACGCGGGTTATAAAATAATCAGGCAGAAATTACTAATTGCCGGGTGCTTGGCTTATTTAAGCGAAGTTTCATTGCGCCACACTTATCTAATTATAGGGATGGGGAAGCGGTGTGAAATATCGATAAACTTTCCACGTTCGGATAATTAAATTACGTTAACCCTAAGCTTTGTTATATTATGATGAAGTGGCTGTGAAAAGTTTTGAATATATGTATTGGGTAGTTACCCAACCCGAATTTACTTTACGCTTACGCTTGCAAAGTTGACAGGACTATATATATAGACAACTCTTTATAATTTTATTAAAATTAGTTACCTTTCAATAAAAATTTTGTTTCTTTTTCTTTTCCCCAACTACTCATTAAACTAGCGGCACGCTATGATGGCCGGTTTGACGTTTGTCCGCTCATGAAGTTCCGTATTAATTGATAACGACTTTGAAGGAAATAATTGTATTACTTTATTGACGATAGTGATGTGCAGAGATTCATAAATTTTATCGAATGTAGTTTTAGGTTTAGGACTCAAAATTTATTTATTAAATTGATTTCTTAAATGTATACAAGTGTAGAAAAATCAGTTTGCACCATTTAAGGGGTGAATGTACTTGTGAATATGAACAATTTTCACTATGTGGACAAACCTCTGAAATCGCAAAAACTATTTCGATCGTGAAGCTCAAAATGGAGGGCCAATTTTACCTATAACGTCAGTGGTTGAACGCGTAGCTGATGCGCTTAATATTGGACAACGAACTGTTAGACGGATAACTAAAAAAAAATATGGCGAGACTGGCACAGAAGAAAATAAACTTCACACACCAAAAAAGAGAAAACGAGCAAAACCAGTCGTAGGCATCGATAGCTTTGATGCCGATGCTATCCGAAGACATGTTTACGGCTACTATTTACAGAAGGAGTATCCAACAAGAAAAAAGTTGGTGCATTCACTGAAGGAAGCTGGATTATTCTTCGGTGGGGAAAGTTCTTTAACGAAGATTTTGAAGACCATTGGATTTCGATACAAAAAACATGTGACTAAAGGAGACTGGGAAAAGGTTGTGAATAGAACTGTTAAATTAATAAGGGAAGATTATGAAAGAGATGTGAAAATAGATAATATTATAGAAAACGAACATATAATTATTAATGTATGTGATGATAGCAGTGACGACAGTGAAAATAGTAGTATGGACGAATCTGATTAATTATGGCCTTTTGTGGCACCTTTTTTGGTATCTTTTGTATTCATATGTTTCTTGTGTGCATATAAAGTATGTATATTCATTTTCGTTCAAATATTCAGTTCGTTCAAATAAATTAAATAAACATATACATTTTTGTTTTATCAAACCTATTTAATCAGGTACAAAAACAAAACTTAATTGTTTTTTGTTCGAGAATAAATTGACATTCCACATCACTATTGTAATGTGTCAAACCGGCCATCATAGCGTGCCGCTAGAGTAGTGACCGGCCATCTACCTAGTGGATTTTTCCACCTGGCAATCAAATTAAATTTAGTTCAATTTGGAAAACCATCCTCTTAATTGTAATTTCAAAATAGACGTCCACTGACAGACGTACCTAGGTATCTTGTAATTTGAAAAGATTTGTACAGAATAGCGTCATTGGACGTTGAAGTATTTAATTTACGGCGTTTCTTCGTGGAAACATCGTCCTTGCCCATATTTTTCTGCAAATAATATATAAAAGTAAAATATCCCGCTCGTTGTCAATGTCTCGTTCATAACCTAAGTCCTGTAAATATTCTTTATAGTCCGTCAAATTTATCTTTCCCGGTGGCCAAAATTGGAACTGTTTAGTTTTTGTTTTTAATTTTAATGTTCATATCTACTAGCGACGCTGTCACCAGGTTAGATAATTATGTGGGACCATAATTACTAATGCGACTCACTTGAGATCATCGTGACAGTCAATAGGAGGTAATCTGAACTGTGCTATTTAAAGGCCATGCTCTAAATGCAATTTTAATTATTCATCAATATTTATTTTATTTTATCAAACCGGAAGGCTAAATCCTTAAATAAAATAACTGTGCCAGGGAGGTTGTCTAGGGTGCAAAGTATAACCACGGCCAAAGCCTGACCCAAAACTATCGATATATTTATACTTAAACAGTACATCTCTACACCTACATTAACCGCGCCGTAATAAAGTTCCTTTGATAATAGGTTTAACGCCTTGTCCAATCATTCATTATTTGAGCCGCCCATTTTAATTACCCCCGTCTCGGCTCCTAAGCATCCCTCTACTTAGGCGTCCACTAGACGATGGGTTTTGCTGTCAGCTTTGCCGCAGTCACTGCTGTTGCTGATAGATTATTTAATGCGTGGATCAGCAGCGGACTAAGACTTCCTAACTAATTGAATCCTCAAGATTTTCTTCCGGTCCGGTCGGAACATGAGCGGAGCAAGCACGTTTTTTTTTTACAGTAACGGGCTTCAGTAAACTAAGGAGCCTTCTGCTACAACGCAGCTTAATAATATTATGTAGGTGGGATTTGTAATGTACTAATTAGTAGAGGATTTCTCGGTGTTTGGGGGCTTTCTAGATCGGGGTGGACCGCCACCTCCTTTCCACCCTTAGCCCACTACTGGCGCCAATTGATTTTTTTTTCTAATTGACCGGCTGCAAAGGCAGGCACGTTGGAATATGAAAACCCTAGAGCATCGAAAAGACGTGAGTCCTCTTTGTGTGTCTTAAGGGAGTGCTATGATGGTTCTGATATTATTTCCTGTTTTTCGAATTACATCGAATTTCTTTCCTTCCGGCTACATGGATGATTGGATTGCTCTCATTGTTTTACGTCTATAATATGATGGTAGTAAACAAGTGCTGATGCAGCCTAAGGTAGAGCGCGCTTTTCTAGAAGATGCCTATTCATTCTTGATATGAAGGTTCCTATATTAAAAGAGGAGGAGAAAACGGAAGCCGGAAGAACATTCCATATCCTATCGGTTCGAATTAGAAACGAGGAAGCAAATCGCTTCTTACGAGCCCCCGGAATTTCGACTGCGTAAAGGTGCAGACCTTGTCGATCGATGCCTTGTGGTTCGATAATAAAAAGGTGACGAAGGAATCAGATCGATTAGTTCTTGAGCACACTCTCCAAAAATATATCCTGTAGAATATTTCATGAATCTGATGAAAGAGGTTATAGGTAAAAGAAATATGAAAGAGGTTATAAGTATAAGAAGTGATGCGATGAAGTGACGCGCGCTTGCCTAGAAGATGCCTCTTGATTTAAAGATACCCGGATTGTAATTGGTGGGAAACACAGATTTTGGTAGAGGGAAATTAAGCATTGTTACCATTAGGCTTTAATGAGCATTGAAATCGAACACCTTAAAACTTAATATGTACTCTACTTCAACGCTCACCGACGTGGCCTTAATAACTTCGATTACGATAAAAAGGTTTCAATTTAATTGAGTCCCTTTAGGTCAGTACGTGCCATATCTTTGCAAGACTAAAAGCTTTATTTGTAAACCCATGCAATTTTAAACTTTATCCCAATCCAATAAAATTGATTTTGCATTACACACAATTCTGAATAACAAATCAATTGGAAAATTTTAATAGGATTTTGAACTCTATTTTACTGTGTGTAAGACTATATATAAATGGCTTGTAATCATGCAAATGAATTGCAAGGACCACTCAGTGAGACTAACTATCTTAATTAGCAAGATACATGGTATATGTATGTATGGGGCTTTGAAAATTACTAATGTAGACGCTTAAGGGAGATATAGCCTATCGGCAGATATGGGTTTAAGTTATCAGTAGTATTTAAGTGTAGTGAGCCTTTATTTGTTTGAAAATACGGTGAAAATAATCTTATGTTTGTACATATATCTATCACAGAAATACTTCTTTTTAATAAACTACAGTTGTTAATTTAAAACAACAAAATACCTAATATAAATTCGGCAAATTATCTACTAAGTAAATTAACGTTTCCGAAATTCAATGTCTTTTCCGAGTAAAACTAAAAAAATAATTTTGGAGCACACTTGGTTTTATGGAAAATATTTGGATCGAGAAACTTGTACGCAATCGTGTTTGTATCTTGCAATAAATTAATTTTAACCCAAAAAGCAGATATTGAAATCTGATCTCAAATAAAAATCTTACAAAAATCGTAACTATTCGGAAAATCGTAGCGGCATAGCTAATTTTCTGTATCGATACCAGCATAGATTTTTAAAAGTTTTAGATTTTTGATATAAACTACGTGTTCCATAATCGGGTTTTCTGCAGTGGTCACAAAATTGCAAATTGATGAAAAGTTCAATTTTTTCGGACACAGAATACATTTCTAGCTTTACGATTTATAGATAACAAAACTCACCCTTTGATTATATATAACTAAACCGTTCCGCTCTGGCCTCCAGTATCTTTGACATTAGGGACCTGCGCCAATACTTGGTCCAATAATGAAGAAACTACACGTCCGAACACCTACATCTAAACTGCTAGCCTAATTTTTCTAAAATAAAAGTAAAAGAATTTCATAGAAAACGGTAAGTACCATTATTTTCCATTCGGCAAGGAGCAGCTAAAGTTCAAAACAGTAACTTTGAGTTTAATATTTTAAGCAAGGTGGTGCTTAGACTGAAGTGTATTCACCCCTTTTAAGGAAAGGCCACGACGAGTTAAGATATTCATACTTAATAGCGAAGATATAAAAAGGTTACTAGAAGTGACTGTAAAGTGAAAAGTGAAACAGGAGCGAAGTTATTTTGCTTCTCAGAAAGATCAAGTCGAATACTTTACGTTTATCTTAAAATAGATGATACCTACGACGTCATCCGCGAGTGTTAAAGTTATTTATTCCGCGGGCAATCTTTAGTTTTCCAGGATACAAAGTGAAATGTCCTTATCAGGGATGCAAGCTTTTTCAGAACCGAAATTCGTAAAAGATGGGCCATGAAAGAGCGTAGCAGACAGACAGATAAACACTCTATCGCATTTTTAATATTATGGTATGGATTTGGGCAGCCAAAAGTTATACGATGAATGACATTAATTGATAAAAAAAATTGTCTTTTCTTCCTTTCAAACGAGTGAGGTACCTATGGTAAATAAAGACGGTAGACCAGCAGGTGAGGAGGAAATGCATTAAAATGCTAACGAACCTGTCACCAAAGTCTGAAGATAATAATAAAAAAATAACATAATAAGCACCATTTAAAAAGCAAATGTTTTTCAAGCCGAGGCCATTTCCAGCTAAACATTTAATATGTAAGATGATGTAGGACGACTTTAAATTACTCCGACGATTAGTTGCCCAACTGATCCGCGTTGGGATCTTGCATAATTTGAAGTGTTTTGCGGTGTTTTCGGTCATAATTATGAGATTATTCAAGGCTGTGTGAACGCTGCTTTATGAGTTCAAATTTCATATTATTTTTAATGATGTAAGTAGGTATTTATTTTGATAGACTAGTTTAATTGGCGTCAGATGTAATTAGCTCTGGATAAAAATGGAGGGGCTAAATCTCAGCAGCAGCAGGGTCTTTTCCGTATGGCGTTGCCTTAATGTGGAAGGTCCTGGGTTCGATTCCTAACAGGGTAAATTTGGAAATCTATAATTTCTTATTTTCTCTGGTATGGTCTGGTGGGAGGCTTCGGCCGTGACTAGGTGCCACCCTACCGGCAATGACGCGCCGCCAAGCGATTCAGCGTTCCGGTACGATGCCGTGTAGCAACCTAATAGGGGTACCATCGCTACCATCTTAGACTGCATCATCACTTACCATGATGTACGATCGCAGTCAAGGGGTAACTTGTAGCGGATGAAAAATTAGCTAGGCCTAGCCACGGCCGCAGCCTCCAACTAAACCAGAACAGAGAAAGATAAGAAATTATGAATGCCCAAATTGACCCTACCGAAAATCAAGCCCGGGAACACTGCGTCAGGGACCCTGAGGCTACACAAACATAGGACGTAGGAAGAAAATCGAACTTGGGATAAACAAGCCGTGTGGTGTCGTGGGACACCTGTTCGAACATAATTGCTTTCACTATTTTACTTTAAAAATTACAATCTACGGAGGAGAGCTAATTGAAATTGTTCAAAATGTTCAACTTTAAACCAAATCTATACTCTATACTAATATTATAAATGCGAAAGTTTAGATGGATGGATGTGTGGATGTTTGTTACTCAATCACGCCAGAACGGCTGAACGGATCTGGACGAAATTTGGCACTGAGATAGATTATAATCTGGAATAGCACATATGCTACTTTTTATCCCGGAAAATTTAGTAGACCAGCGGGAAAAAAATCCTCCATCCACGCGGACGAAGTCGCGAGCATCAGCTAGTAACAGAGTAACATAAAGGTACTCGATCTTTCTCCATCTAAACTAGAGTAAGAGAGGGAGAGCCAACTCTTTTTAGTCACTTTTGTATTTTCCAGGTGAGGTCCCCGCGTTCACGCCATAAAGAACTATGTTCTATAATCTATATCATCAGAATTCCATTATAAAGTTCTCAATACAAATAATAATCTACCTCAGTATATGCTCAAACCCGCAAAGGGATTGGGGTGGTTTATAAATAATTCAGGCGGTAAGTAAGTAGGTACATTTAGCTAAAAGCGCGAACTTTACGTTTAATAGGACGACACTGTGCTTGACTCGGGATCAAACCGCTGCTATTACTCTACATAACATCTGCTGCTTGTTTGGAACTTTCCAACGTCTTATGTTCTTATTTTACGTTCATTGTAGGAATATATACTATGTATTGTTTTCTTTTTATTTTTTTTCGACTATTATCTGTCAGCTTGAATCTGATATCGGAAACAGGAAAATTAATAGTAAGGAGATATTTAAACACTACACACAAATACTAAAATAAAAAAGGAAAACTAAATTTGGCATAATTAAACAAGCGGAATAAGAATAGGCCAGCAATTAATTTTAATAGCATATCAACGTGACAACACGTCATAATGTATACGGTCTAATAATTGTTAATAATTATTTATAGTTTGTAAGTTTATTACGTCTTTGAGAGGTGATATCTAGTGAACGGCCCGATCAATAGCATCAGTTCTTATACTGTTTACATCAGTGGCGTGCACAGCGGTCTGAAGCTAGGGTAGGCAATACGTATTTACTGACCGTCCTGATAAAAAATGAGTATTGACGTATGTCCACTTGAGTTAGCAGTGCCTTTATGCCTCTATGAACCCTACACTACTGGTTTACATAGGTACTGTGCATACTTTAATACTGTACAAGAATCAGCCTTCCTAGGTATGCTTCATTTTTGGTAACCATAACACGTCTTTGAGCGGCCATATCTAGTGAACGGCCCATCCCCATGCGGGCAGGCTGGCAGATTTCCTACCAGCGGAGAGCCTAGGACCCACCATATACTAAATCAGCTTTTCTAGCGATAGTTACCAAAAGTGCAGCTATCTCCTATAATATAACCAGCCAACCCTACTAATTACCATCTAGGTAAGCTATGTATAAACCCACAAACTTATTTGACCCGGTGACAGCGTCGCTATTTAAAAAAAAAACTGGCCTAAAAATTTGTTCCAATTTTGTCCACCATAAGTTTGTGGGACTAGGATAAGGTACTAGCAAGATAGTTAATAGTACGATGTACTAGGTAGAGTCTATTGCAGATTGCTTAGTTGGCTACAGGATTAGACCATCCATCACGTTGTTTTAGTTTACCATATAAGCTTTGATTTAACATGCAAACATAATTAATTCACTGTACAGTATTATGCAGTTAAATGTTAATTGAAATAAATCAATTCGACTCAAGTTTGATTTCTAAATCTCATATAATATTAACAGCGCTAAGTGAGGCTGTTAGAGCATTTAAAGATGAATTACTGTCATGACAGCCTTTTAGTCTACTAAATAGTGCTAAAACATTATAATATAGTCCCACAACATAACTGGCCCGGTGGCCAAAATTGGAACAAAATTTTTATGCCTGTTTAGTTTTTGTTTTTATTTTATTTTTAAGATACTAGCGACGCTGTCATCGGGTCAGGTAGGTTTGTGGGACTATAGTTAATATTATATAATGGCTCCAATACACATTGATCTAATACGTTCGGCAAGTGTCGGCCAATGCGTGAAGGTTGCTTAATGCTTGCGAATGGGGATGTTTCCTGAGTCAAAAACGAATAAGTAATTCTTTTTTATGTAATTATTAAAGAAAGGGTCTTCCAAAAGAGCTAAAACTCACGTGCGCTCTATTTTTTTATTTCCATGACCATTTTTTATTCCATAATAATTAGATTAGATTATTCAATTCCCGCGGGAACTACTTATATTTCCCGGATAAAAAGAGTAGCCTATATCTGTCCCCGGGATACAACCTATCCCTGTACCAAATTTCATCAAAATCGATTGAGCAGAGATACTTTTGTAATAACTCACTAAAATGATAAACCCACAAGTGACCAGCGTACAGTTACCCAATAACGCGTGTGAATAATTCAGCTCGACCAATCAGCGTGAATATTTCAGCCGCCATTAGTTTCGGCCACGAGGCTAACACGTCCACTAATGAGAATACACTACTAGATAATTGACCATTATATTGAACTAGCTTTTACCCGCGACTTTGTCCGCGTGAAATACACAAATTTCAAAGCCCTATTTTATCCCCATAGGGGTTGAATTTTCAAAAATCCTTTCTTAGCGGATGTCCACGTCATAATAGCTATTTTCATGCCAAATTTCAACTCGATCCGTCGAGTGGTTTGAGCTGTGCGTTGAAGTACCTACTTGATAGATCAGTCAGTCAGTCAGTCACCTTTTCATTTTATATATTCAAAAGACTAACTGACGCACGTGACTTCCTCGGCATGTAGGTATTTAAGTTTTTAATTAACTCAGAATAATTTGATTTTCCGGGATAAAACGTTGCCTAGGTGTCCTTCCCATTATATTGGATACATATTCTTTCGATTACTCCACGATCGACTTTAACCATGAAAGAATACAATTTGGTCGAAGTTTACCCCTGAGTTCCTGACTTGCAGAACTCATTTTACATTTCTAGATGTTTAACCCTTATCCTTAACATTAATTTAACCGCCTGTTATGTAACCGTACCTTAGTAACGTAGGAAATATAATTAGGTATGCATGTAGAGTATTTTTCATAGAAATCGTAATTTTCAAATAATATTCAATTCAATTTATTTAAAACATGTAGAACATACTTAAGTGTCTCTTATGTTATGACTCTACCGGTTCTGCTGAGAAGAGCCGGCAAGAAACTCAGCAGTTGCTTTTTTTTTTAAACAAGAAAAGTTGTCAGATAACGGTCTTTAGCATTCCTATTCGTATTTTAAACAATTATTTTAAACAACCCCCCGATTATGTAATAAAATCGTAATCGGATTCGTTTGTAAAACGGATAGTTCGATCAGTTTATGGAGTTCATAAATGCCTGCACGTCAAAAATCATGTATTAACTCCAAAAACAGTTCGAGCAATAGGTACGTTTTAGGCTGTCAAATGTTTACAATTTGCTTAGACAATTGGGCATCTGGATACAAGCCCTTACAAACACAAACCAATTTGGATAAAACTCTCGCTAACCCTCATTTCCATTGTTACAGAAGACAAACAGCAGAAGAAAGAGAAGCGGAGCGCCAAGCAGCCAACCGCCTGATGCTATCCCTCCAAGCGGAAGCGCTGAGCAAAGGCTACATGCCAGAGCCTCCGCCGGGCGCGGCACCGCTGTCAGCGCTTCATTATCAGAGCCCGCCCAACACGCAAGCACCACCGTCGAATACCGCGTTGAACGCTTTACAGAACCTTCAGCCTTGGGCGGGGAACCAAGGATCGTTTATGAACGCTCCAGGTCAAGCGCCGCCGCCACACCCACCGCCGGTCGCCTCACCTATATGTTGAGATTAACCAAAACTAATATAAAATAAATATCTATATTAACTACACTAATATTATAAATGCGAAAGTTTGGATCGATGTATGGATGTTTGTTACTCAATCACGCAAAACGGATCTGATTAAATTTGACACAGAGATAGATTATCGTCTGGAATAACACAAAAGCTAGTTTTAATCCCGGAAAATCAAAGAGTTCCCGCGGGAACCAAAAAAACCTCAATCGACGCAGACGAAGTCACGAGCATCACCTAGTAATACATATATTCGACTAGCTGATGCCCACGGCTTAATATTATGTAATATATAAGATTCGATATAAGATTTTTTAATTACCACTCAATTTTCTGAGATAAAAACTAGCCTATGTCACTCTCCTGTTCCGCAACTATACACATACAAAACACGTCGATCCGTTGCTCTATTGCAGCGTGATTGAAGGACAAATCAACGAACCATCAAACAATAAACCAACAATCACACTTTCGAATTTAGAATATTAGTATGAAGTATGATAATTAAACTAATACTAAACGATGTTCTAAAGAAAACATGAAAGTACAGTTGAGCCACGCTGCATAAGACACATAATAGATTTGCAAATGCTTTAGCACGGAGGGTGCCAATATTACACTCAATACAATCACAATTTTTGCAATGTGCCAACTTATATACCCTGTGGCTAAAATTGGAACTTAAGGTTGTTTACTTTTTGTTTTTATTTTATTTCTCACTAGCGAGTGGCCGCGACTTCGTCTGCGTGGTTTGAGGTTTTTGATTCCCGCGGGAACTCTTTAATTTTCTGGGATAAAAAGTAGCCTATGTGCTATTCCAGACAATAATCTATCTCTGTGCAAAATTTCAGCCAGATCCGTTTAGCCGTTGGGGCGTGTTTGAGTAACAAACATCCATACATTCATCCAAATTTTCGCATTTATAATATTAGTAAGAAGTAAGATTAGTAAGGTAAACTAGCGGCGCTGTCACCGGGTCAGATAAGTTTGTGGGACTATACTGATTGAGATCATAAAATTAATTATAGCTGTCAAACATCGGCACTCCGCTTTGTATGTTCTCAAATATTTATCATCAAAAACCAATCAATAATGATCGCATTATTAAATCAATAATCGTGTAGCATATTTTGTTTGTTATGATAAATTCTGTACGGTATTTTTTAATTTATGGCAAATCTATAGTATATTCCGACAGACTTATCTGACCCGGTGACAGCGTCGCTAGTATCTATGTAAAATGAAATTCTAAACAAACATACAGGCAATATAATTAGTCCCAATTTTGGCCACCGGTTCAGATAAGTTTGTGGGACTATAAATATACCGTTAAGTACGCAGAAGCTGGACATAATTGTTACCAGACGGTCAAAAACGTCAGGTCAGGGGACATACTACCAACGCTTAAAGCAATAAATACATAAGCAATATTACTCAACATGACAGTTTGATGCCACGTTCCTTGACGATCCTAAAATAAGGATTATAATTCTAAAACAAGGAAGTCAACGATGGCTATAACTTTAGGCGTTAGCAGTATGGCTCCAGACGTTTAGTCATGTCGACGGTTCCTAGACGTTTTCGTTCTTACTGTGTATTTTCTTTTTTATTTGCACAGAAAATATAATAATTGTCTTGTAAATCCAATGGTAGGATTTTTCATTTATTATTTTTATTCCATATTATCTACTCCAAATGCCACAGACGTCTTGATGGACAAGTATAGTACCTATCTTTTAAATCATTGAATAAGTATAAAATTTATAATGTAAATAGATATACTGCCCTTGTAGAAACTGCTTTTAGCATAATATTATCACTCAATGTATTGAACAATGAAAAATCTATAGTATAGTCCCACAAACTTATCTGACCCGGTGACAGCGTCGCTATAGTATCTATTAAAATAAAATTAGAACAAAAACTAAACAGCCATAAAAATTAGTTCCAATTTTGGCCACCGGGCCAGATACATTTGTGGGACTATAACTATTATACATATATAAGTAGATTTAGATTAGAATAAGAACTAAAATTATATTTGTATAAATAATTCAAACAGTATTATATTATTAGCAAATAGTCATAAGTGTGTATTTAATAAAGCAAATTCAATTTTAAATTAATGAAGCTGGCACAATTCCCATAAAATAATTTATTATTGATAATGATTCAATAATAATAACACTTTAATAGAATTTTTTATATGGTATACATTCTATTTTATATTGTTTTTCTTACTATCAACGAACTTGAGTATTGTGATTGAGATCATCTAATTTAACAAGTCAGAATAAAAAAATAATAAAAATACGACTGCCCTGCCAAAAAACGAACAAAAAGTTAAAAATCTAAATTAGTCTAGTTAAATAAGAATCTTATTCACATTTTTATTAAATGATATTTTTTGTGTGAACTATAGTGTTATATATTTTTGGAATCTACACATCATTTTCTAGATAGTTAATCTTAATTTCGATTTTTTTGTTTCAAATTTGGTCTTTAATGCGAGACCATGGTCAAACCATAATTGTTTTTATATTTTACTAGTTTATGTCACCCGGAATAAGCTAGGGATTCTAACGATATCTTATTAATCAAAATCGGTTCAGGCGCATGGAAGTTATGGTGGAATATACAAAATCACATACATACATACATACATGAACCCTGAAAACAATATACTCCTTTTTTCAGGCAGTCGTATATAAATTAACGCTTAGCGTCATTTTGAATGCACTAGTTGGCAAACAGATTCGGCCGTACAATTTGTGTCCAAACTTTAACTCGTCGGTGTCTGAACAACCAATAAGGCGCAATACACATTACATATTGCTGGTACATTGCATATGAGCGTAAACACATTGGAGGCTCGTTCATTATGAGATTAAATGATCTCTTAAATTAAGATACTGCGAGTACACTAAACTAAAATAATTATTTATCCTAGTGATTGTACATGTTTCAGCATTCTGTCACCTTTAATTTGAAGATATGACCAAGTTTATTCACATCATGTCTATGTAATTAATTTTGTAAATAGTAAATTATGTAAACAGTAAGTTATGTAAACCTAATTCATAAAATATTACTGATTAAGCTTAACGTGTAGAAGAGAAAACTTACATAGTGCTGTACTTATTGTAAATTGTTACATGTTTTCAATGAACTGGCTGACAAACGTCGTTGTAATAAAATAAACGAAATATGTATGAAAAACTGTTTTACTTACCCTTCTGAATATAAGTACCTTTAAAACCAGAAGAGGTCCATGGGTTCGACTCCCGGAAGTAATATTCTTGATTAGATAATTAGTTCAGAACATGGAAGGATCTATAGACGAAAATTAGATCAAGAAACAACAAAACGAGTTAGCATTATCATCAACTCATCGCCGGCAGTATGGATCTCGGTCTGCTAAATAAAATTATTTTTTAGAGATTATTAGATCTCCCAAAAGTCGTAATATATAGGTCCCCTGTAAGTTTTATGTTGAATTGCCATTTTAAACTATCGATTAAAGTAAAGTGCATTGAACTTTGGTGACGTCACATTTGTATTTCATACAAAATGTCATACAAAGCACACGTCCAAGGAACTTAAGGATTCGCAGTCGTACAATCAACGAAAGCCTTCGACTTATTTTCAGCTCTTTGATGGAGACATTTGTTCGATGCGCTGTCCAGCTTATTCATAATAGGCGTCCCCAGCACCACTTCTAGAGCGTAGATTTTTCACCGGTCAATTTGTCTGAGGTCAATTTGTCTGAGGGTCAACTTGTCTGAGGGTCAATGTTTCAGCCGCATATAGAAAGATCGGAACGACAAGACATTTTATTAGTTTGTATTTTTCTGGATTCTTTTTTCCTTCCAGATTTTCGATAGCTTCTCAACTGTTGATCTCAAAACTCCCATTATGAATGATAGTGGAACTTGAGTTATCTGGTTTTTATTGATTATTAGTCTCAGATGCATTAGGGTTAAGTAATTCTAATGCAAATAAAAGATGAATAATGATCAGAATGGATAAATGATGAATAAGTTAATGATAACGAAAATGCAAAGAATAGATTAATGGTGATCAGATCTTTGAGAATATACCAGAAAAATATCCTAGACTGAAGAACAATGTATTGAGAAGGTTTTAAAGTAACTGATTATAAAAATAATAATGATACGCTACGATTACGTTCACATGTTTATTAAAACTATCAAATTGTCTTCAGTAAACTCATCACAGTCCATTTCAACTTCCCGTCCACCAAACCACAAATTATACAAATACGAAAAAAGCAAAAAATGGGAAGCTATCAAGAAAACAATTGTCCCAAAACTACATTAAACGAAATCGATTTGAAGTAAAAAATGCTATTTCCGACCTCGAAATCGTTCGGTTTAGCGACAATTTAGGATCTCCAATTACATAGTAATACAGTTTTAATATCTTTGAGGCAAGGAGGTGGATGGTAATTGCATAGATTATAAACGTACGTGACTCCTGCGCAGCCATTACCATCGTTTTTTAATGCAGTTTAAAAATAAATGCATTGGATTTGATATGCCTTCCATTATAAGAAATTGTTTTTGGTTCTGTTTCTGTTATTGGTAGGTTTTCAAATGATTCACGTTTCAATTTTATTTAATAATCTTAATATTATTTGCGTCCAGCAAGTTTCCTTTTATCTGCCAGCTTTAGCACTATAATTGGGTATTTGACAAGTAGTCGAATCAGCATCTTTTTTCAAAACGCATGCTTAATAGTATGGGATTTTGTATGAAATATTGAATTGTGATTTGTGACATCATCAAAATTCGACGCACTTTTTTAACTTTAATCGATAGTTTCAAATGTTTATTCAAGATAAAACTAACAGAGGACGAGGATATTTCGACTTTTAGGAGATCCTCTATTTATTAACCAATATAAATAAAGTATTTTATTTGACTAGTAGTCAAATACCCAATTGTGATCATCATTTCATCTCAAATCGCACATTACAGAGTCAATTTCTAAAGGTTTTATGGTTTCGGCCATAATCCACAGCACTGGTCAAATGCGAATTGACAAGTGAACACATTTTAAGGAACACTATGGAAAACTCTTAAGCATTGCAGGTGATCCTTACCTTCACCGTTATAGCAAGTGATATTTTATTGAGATTATACTGCTGCGATTGGTTGCATCTGTTGAATTCGCATAACGAGGGCGGTTAAACCAATCAATAATTTAAAAAAAGTGATTCCTCCCTGACGCAGTGTTGAGCGTTGTTTTCTTAACGTGTGAAGGTCCCGGGTGCGATCCCCGGCAGGGTCCATTTGAGAATTTAACTTTTAATTTCTGAATTTTCCCCGGTCTGGCCTGGTGGGGCTCCGGACGCTCCTCTCTACTGTATTAAAAAAGAAAAATTTGGTTATTTTGACGACCTCCGTGGCGCAGTGTGTAGCGCTGTTGCCTAAACGTGCGGAGGTCCCGGGTTCGATCCCCGGCAGGGTCAATTTGGGAATTTATAATTTTTGAATTTTCCCTGGTCTGGCCTGGTGGGAGGCTTCGGCCGTGGCTAGTTACCACCCTATCGGCAAAGACGTACCGCCAAGCGATTTAGCGTTTCGGTACGATGCCATGTAGAAACCGATTAGGGGTATGAGTTCAATTTAACTGCCATGCCCCTAACTGGTTAGCCCGCTAACATCTTGGACTATACATCATCACTTACCGTCAGGTGAGATCGCATTCAAGGGCTAACTTGTTGTGGATAACAAGTGATATTAATTAATTGCGATGGCATTGTTGCGATTAGTTGAATCTGTTCAGTTCGCATAATGAGAGTGATAACCCATCAAAGGTAATTGCGATTATTACACTGCATCTATGGTTACAAGTTATACTAAGAGTTATATACGGAGCTGTAACGTAAGCTATTTGACCTCCGTAATCAATTGAATTTCATACAGCTAAAGCTAGATTTCAGGACTAATTTCGAACAAGACCTTAATAATCTGTTACGCCAGTTACCCCTATTACTTTACTCGCTAGCTAGTCCTCTAGCTTCATTTCCTAGACTATAAGGGAAACACGCTCAAGTGGTAACTTCCAACATTTTATTAATGGACGTAATTTCCTGGTCGCTCTCGAAAAGGCTATGGACGCTGCAGGCTGATGCAGTGGACATTAAAATAATGAAAATGATTACTGTATCAGAAAAAAAATATTAAAAAACTCAATCCAAAACACAAAAATATACAGAGCAGAGTAACGATTTTAATTTTTTTGTCGCCAATATGATCGCATGTCATAATGTTGTCTCAAATTAGTCGTCAAATGAGAGACACGGGTATCGACGACCGACGCGACGTTTGATAAATATAATCGGCATTGCGTGACTCAGTGAGGACAAAATCCATGAGGCAGTGATTATAGTTTATCATAGTGGTGTAGGTATGAATTGGTATACCTGTCACAAGTAGTTGGTTCGCCTGTCTGTCCATACCGATGTTACGTCTTGTATTAACAGATAGAAAATATGATTTTTAGTTTACAGCTGTGCCTGTAATCAAGATGCTATGTTTCATTAAAATCTGTTCAGCTATTTTCTTAGATGGTGTAGGGATTAGGGAATAGGGATCTCGGTCAAAAGCCCTTAGGTGGCTGGTGAAGCTCAGCTGCCTTGTAGACCTCCCTGGCGCATTGTTGAGTGTTGATGTCCTTACGTGGGGAGGTCCCAGGTTCGATCCCCGGCAGTGTCAATTTGGAAATTTATAAATTCTGAACGATGCCGTCTGGAAACAGATCAGGTAAGTAACCGATAAGTATACATCATCGCTTATAATCAGGTGAGATCGCAATTGTAGTGGATAAATTAAAAAAAAGATGCCAATATCATGTTTGAGCCTACAATTAACCAAACGACTTGAATTGATTTGTTAATATTCCAATCCAAATCAACCCCACTATGAAATAGCAAAGCAGTTGACACGGTGTTTTTGTCATCGATTCGTCGACACGACATGTCACGTCATCGTCAGGAATCCTACAGCTTATAGACAACTACCCAATTATTGGTTTGTTTTGTTTTACACGCGATATCTACAAACTTTTATTTTTATTAAAAAAGCGGGTACTTTGACTCCGAGACAAGTAACTGTTTTAGTTTGTATAAAACACTGTTAAATTAATTTAAAATAACTTTATTTCTGAACAACCGTTTTACAGACGTTGTCAAAACACAGACTAACATAATACCTTTTAATAATTAACTTACTCTATGACACAGACTCCTTACAGTCTTACAACATCCTTCCCTTTTTATAATAAACAATATTTTTATTTGTTTTTGTTTTTATAACCTATGTCACTATATCAAATTTTAACTATTAATATAGGCTTCAGAAATTGCCTTTTAACATTCATAATCTTCCAAGTATTTAGGTCTTGTTACAAGTCTTTCTGATCTTCTTTGTGTCAGCTCGCCAGAATTGTCATTCTGGTCTAAATTAACTTTTGAAGAATTAGTTTCTTGAAGGTTTCTTGAACACTCAGGTTCCAAATCACTGGCTGATGATTCACTGTCAGAGAGACTTGTATCTAAGTTTCCATGAATACAATCATCATCTAATGGTACATTAGTATGTAGTGTTACCCCTGGTGAATATGGGGCTCTAATTAAATGCCACCTATTTCTTCTAAATTTTCCCCTCTCTGTGCTTACAATATAAGATCTCGGCTCTTCACATTTCTTAATCACAGTCCCATACATTTTTAAATCAGTAACCCAAACTTTATCATTTATTTCTAACTCAGATAAATTAGAGGCTCTATGCCTTTTATTGTAATATAACGCTGATTTATACTTTCTGGTTATTTGATCATCTCTAAATTTTTGTGAAATTTTGACAGGTGTATTTAGCTTGCTAGGAATTATGGGAAGATTATCTTTAAGTTTACGATTAAACATTAATTCCGCTGGACTGTAACCCAACTCCAATGGAGTATTTCTATACACTAACAATGCTAGATTTATGTCTTCATTTTTAGAAAGCAATGATTTTGCAATCTTTACACCTGACTCTGCCAATCCATTGCTCTGTGAATAATAAGGACTACTGGTGATGGACTTAAACCCATACTCTTTAGCAAAATTATTGAATTTTGTTTTGAATTGAGTCCCACAATCCGTCCGAACTATATCCGGGACACCATATCTTGCAAATACTTCTTTGCTCTTATGTATGACTGTATCTTCGGTGAGGTCCTTTAACTTCATAATTTCTAAATATCTGGAATAATAATCTATTATTACCATGTACCAGTTATTATTGAACTTAAACAAATCCATGCCTACTTTTTGCCATGGGCGGTCAGGTACTGGATCTATCATCATTTCTTCTTTATGATTTGTATGAAATTCAATGCATTTACCACAAGTTTTCACCTTATTTTCTATATGTTTAGATAACCCTAACCACCAGACTGACTGCTTAGCGCGCTCTCTGCACTTAGAAATTCCCAAATGACCCTCATGAATTTTATTCAATATTCCTTCTTGCATGCTTTTAGGTATCACTATTCTTGAATTAAATAAAAGAAGGTTTGCTTCTATTGAAAAATTTTCTTTATATTGATAATAATCCCTGAATTTTCCTAATTGGTTTTTTCTAGGCCAGCCTTTTATTGTAAATTGTCTCAAGTTAACACAGAGTTCACATTTACCTTGCTCAATTTTAATTTTCTCTAATATGTCACTTGGTAAAGACTCACTATTAAATGAATTAATTTGTAATTCTTGATCTTTAAATTTATTTTTAGTGTCCTGAAAATAGGGTAGCGGGTGCCTTGAAAGTGCATCAGCCACAACCAACTCTTTACCCGGTGTATATTTTACTTCATAATTATATTTTGTCAGTTTGAGACGCAATCTTAAAAGACGTGGACTTAAATCATTTAATTGCTTTGTTTGCAAAATTTGCAGAAGAGGTTTATGATCTGTTTCTAGAATTATGTGTACCCCTACTATGTAATCTTTAAATTTTTCTGCTGCCCATGTTAAAGCTAAACATTCTTTTACAATTTGAGCATAATGTCTTTCTGTTTCTGTCAAAGTCCTACTAGCATACATAACCACAGACTTATTCCCCTCTTTATCTTCTTGCATTAAAGCAGCTCCTAACCCATAACAACTACTATCAGCTGAAACAATTATTTTTGAACCTGGATCATAATGCGCCAAGGTAGGTGCTTCTTTAAGTTTTTTCTTCACCTCTTTAAAAGCCTCATCTTGCAACTTTCCCCAGACAAACATATGATCTTCTTTAAGCAAAGCATAAAGTGGCTGTAACATGTGAGATCGGTTTGAAATGAATCTGCCGACAAAATTTACCATACCTAGAAATTGAAGTAATTGTTTTTTATTTGAAGGTGTTTTAAACGCATTTATAGCTTCAATCCTTCCAGGATCCATTTGTATTCCTTTTTTGTTTATTAAATGTCCCAGGTATGTACTTCTCTGACTCCAAAAACACATTTAGTTCTGTTAATTGTTAGACCTTCATTATGCAGCCTTTTTAAAACTTCTTTGAGGACCCTATCATGTTCCTCTTTAGTTGCTTCAAAAATTAGAATATCATCCATGTGTATGGCTACTTTAAGATCTTTAAATAAATTTGAAAATTTCATGCTAAAATACTCTGGTGCACAGTTTAATCCGAAAGGTAAGCGGTTATATACATATCTACCAAATGGTGTTATAATAGTAGTAAGTTTTTTAGAAAATTCGTCTAACTTAATCTGATGAAACCCTGATGTAGCATCTATTTTAGAAAAATATTTTGCTCCTTTGATCTTCGCCAGAGTATTTTCCACCTTTGGAATTGGGTATACCGGCCTAAGAATATTTTTATTACCTTCTGTGTAATCCCCACAAATTCTTACTTTATCATTTCTAAATACTACCACAATAGGCAATACAAAATCAGTCGCTTCTTCAATTGGGCTTATTATACCTAACCTTTGCAACCTATCTAATTCTGCTTTTACTTTTGGTAGCAATGGAATAGACACATTTCTAGGTGTTGCATGAACGTAATGTTTTGGATTCTCCACCAGCTGAATATGAAATTTGTCTTTGAAGACACCTAATTCATCAAAGATGTTAGGAAATTCTTTTTCAATGGAAACACCCACATTACTGGTTAACTCTTTAGAACTAACAACTGCACAAATATTAATAATTTTCATAGACTCTATTGAAGGCCGACCTAATATAGCTGTTTTTAAATCTTTAATGACATACACCTTACCTTCAAATACTTTCTCATTATACTTAAACTTCAAAATTACAGTTCCTAAGACTTTTAATCTTGTTCCATCTGGTCCCTTCACAATATCACTGCACTTATCTAACTTTAATTTGCTTCTCACTGCTACTTGCTCTGATATGGCACTTATGCCTGCTCCTGTATCAATCAAAAAGTTTACTTTGTCAATAAATCTCTCACTTTGAAAAATGTCTATATCAATTAAATAATTCTGTTTTGTCTCACAAAAGCTCACCTCATATTCATTTCCTTCTTTCTTCTCTACCTTCCTTATAATCTTAAACTTACATAATTTGGAAAAATGACCTATGCGCTGGCACTTATGGCAAGATACTTTATAAGCCGGACACTGCTCCCGAGGATGCCTCTGCAGCCCGCAGAACCAGCACTTGTCTTTCTTCTTATACTTATGAAAACTATCTGCCTTCATTCTGTTCAACTCTACTATATCCTCTTCTCTCTCTGTGACCTTATCTCCTTCTCTTGGAGTTTCTTCTCTCATGACCTTGGTCCCTTCTCTTTGAATTTCTGCTTGTTTACCCATCTGTGTAGCTTTTTCTAAAGTTAATTCACTTTTTAATAGCATCCTATCGCTGACCGACTTGTCCTGAATGCCTATGACCAGTCTGTCTCTAATTAGCTCCTCTTTTATGACTCCATATTCGCAATGCTCGGCTAACTTGTGGAGATCCGTCACGAAGTCGTCAAATTTCTCTCCATCTTTCTGAACCCTTGAATTGAATTTGAAACGCTCGTAAATCACGTTTTTCTTGGGAGCGAAAAATTCATCAAATCTTTTTATTAAGTCTTCGTATCCTAATTCCTTTTGGAATTGAAGAATAATGTCTTCAGCCTTTTCCCCCATGCAGTACAATAAACAGTCTATTTTACTTTTGTCCGCACAACCATCATTGCCGGACACGCTCATGTACCGTAAAAAACGTGTTTTGTATTTGGGCCATTCTTCAGCGACAAAACTGAACGGCCCTGGAGGTGCCACTTTTATCTGTTTTTCTGAGTCTGCCACCATGTTTTAGTTTGTTTAGAACACTGTTAAATTAATTTAAAATAACTTTATTTCTGAACAACCGTTTTACAGACGTTGTCAAAACACAGACTAACATAATACCTTTTAATAATTAACTTACTCTATGACACAGGCTCCTTTCAGTCTTACAACAGTAACATTCGACTGTTGTATGTGATTTATTGAGGGACGAATGGCCTTGCTGTGACAACGCATATCAGTCGATTGCGATTGTAAAGCAACGTTGACCCAAGTAGGTAGCTGGATGGGTGACCTAATTTGGAGGTTCAAATGTGGCCTTTTCGTTTCCTCTGTGCCTCGGAGAGCACGTAGCGTCGGTCATAATAAACCTTAGAGTTTACATACTCTGTCGTATGCGGAAGGACGTGGGAACCCTGCACCCACAATGAGGAATACGACGTAGAGAGATGTGATTTATTAAGCATTATTATTTATTTCTTAGTTAGATATTTATTTATTTTAAAACATTGAATAGTTAAACATACACAGTTAACCTATTAAATGTTGTAAAATAATTGGGAAAACTTGTAAAACAAAAACCGGCCAAGTGCGAATCGGACTCGCGCACCGAGGGTTACATACAAATCTATAGTAAGTTTAAAATTATTCAAAATATTTTTATTCTAATTATTAAAAAATGTATGCTTCTCGCAATTTTTCCTTTATGTGTGCTATAAGACGTTTGCTTCGTACCAAATTTTAAGATTCTGAGTTAACGGGAAGTACCCTGTAGGTTTTGATTCCCTTGCGAGTGTCGAAACTTTGCAGCATAAACGGCTGTATATTTTGATTGCGTTGGCTTAGAAGTTTGATTTCTTCACAGCTCCAAGAGACAGTAGACCTGAGTATTTGATAAGAGTTTCAGCTTGATACCTCCATACGTTCCTGAGAAAAAGGGTCATGACAGACAGACGGACGGATAACAAAGTGATCCTATAAGGGTCCCGTTTTTTTCTTTTGAGGTACGGAACCCTAAAAATAATTGTACGTCTGTTTTGCCTGATTGAATATGTTGCGGCTTTCTTATTCATCAAATTCATCAACGAACATCTCAATTTCACATATTCATACAAATAAATAATTTTTTACGTCCTAAATACCTCGCTTAAGTTAAAACTGGTAAACATTTTCAGACCGCGTATGTATTTCCCGTTAGGTAGGTACTCGTGGTACTGAAACTCAAGTATTATTTATTAGAGGGCGGCGCGAAAAGCAATTAACGCGTAAGTGAGACTGATTAGCGCCGTATCAAATATAATCCGGGGTTGGCAAGCAATTTGAGGTTCGTCCACACCTATGAACCTACAGACGTGGCACAACTAATTGCGGTGTAAATAATGTCACTACAACTTATACCTAGTCATTAAAATATAGCTTGACTAGCTGATGCCCGACTTCGTGTTTATTTACACGTTCACGGCCCATCTTTTATACCGATTTTGATGATATTTGGTACAGACATAGGTTCTGTCCCAGGAAGGATATAATATAGGCTAACTTTTATCCCGGAAAATTAAGGAGTTCCGCGGAAATTAAAAAAACCTTAAATATATCCCCTTAATATAAATTTTGATACTTACAGACATTACAATCCCGCTGAAAGGAAGGAGGAAGTCTTGACCAAACCAAGGTTCTGTTTGTTATTCCATGTCCTGGGGTCATACTGCTAACGCTTACTTAAAGCCATATCATTATTGTTGAATTTTGTGTTTAAGAATTATAATCCTTATTTTAGGAACGTCAAGGTACCTACTTACGTGACATCAAACTGTAATTTTGAGTAATATTGCTTTAAGTGTTGCCAGTACGACCCCTGTTCTATCCCTTGCTTCAGTCTATGGTGTTGGGAGCTGAGCTAGGCATCACCCGACTCATTAAGGGACCGCAGTCGCATCAAATACGATGCGAATTACAAACAACCAGCCATCTAGCGCTGCTTGTGGGCTTTAAATCCTATCCTATCATCCTATGTGGGTGGATCCTACATCTACATATTATAAGTATCTATTTTCTTTATGCACATCATTGATGTAGAATTTTAGTACCTGATGCATATACTTATAAATAATCCTGATCGATTGACTGACTGAATTACTGACTGAGTATCAGACCGAATGACTGACTGACTGACTGACAGTCCCTGAGGTTTTGTTTTCTTCTTGGCAGAAGGAAATCCCATGCATGTCAACACCGACATACCAGCAGAGCGACCGCGTATCTTCTGCATCAATCATTGTTACAGTATCAATTGCTGTGATTGGCTGAATTTATGGTATTCTTGCTGAGTCGATGGATTTTGTCCAATAGTGGGAGAATGTTATCCAATCAGAGGTAATTGCGATCGTTACACTGTAGCTGTCAGTTTTAGCCGGTAGCCCCGCAGACTTCACTGGGATGCTCCCGGTGGCATAGGGCTAAAACCTCCTACCTACTCTGGCCACTGGGGTTACACATGACATTTCCATAGTATGTTGAGGTAGGGCTTTTGGGAATGTTACACAAGGAAATGAAACTTGTATGAAATTCCGTAATTTATCTATCAATTAAAGTATAGGTTGCGCGATAGTAATTGGTGACACATTCATGAAATTTAATGTTTGAATTGTACATTAATTAAAAGTTGAATTTTTGAACATGGCTTGAATGGTGGCCTCGCTCTAGAATTTGAAGCTGGACAGTGGACATAGCATTGCTGTTGGCAGCCCCCCAAATCCCAATATAATGTTACAATGTGTTTCTGTTCGATTTTTTACTCCATTATGTTTCCTTTTCGAAAAATATGTATTAAATATTCTAAATCTAAATCTAATCTAAATATATTAATATTATTGCGATTTTTAATTTTTTTAATCCATACTAATATCATAAATGTGAAAGTGTGTCTGTCTGTCTGCTACGCTTTCACGGTCCATCTGTTCCACCGATTTTGATGAAATTTGGTATAGGAATAGTTTGTATCCCGGGGAAGGACATAGGCTACTTTTCATTCCGGAAAATTTAGGAGTTCCTGCGGGAACAAAAAAAACTAGGCAAGCCGCAGGCATTATCTTAGCAGTTATTAAATAAGTATTTCAAATAGAAAACTTATTCGAAGTAGAACTTAAGAAGAATTAAATTAGTGTATTTTTCACCGTAAAATTGCAAAAATCGTAAGATTGAACTAGTGATATTGTAAACTGTCGACAGATTACAATTTAACGCATTATTTTTCGGTAGATTGTAATCTGTTAGGTATATTAACCCGATAAAACCATTTCCTGATTATTTATGTCGAACCCTAACCTAACCTACAAGAAAACGTAAATACAATGAATATTTAAAAAATTGACACTCAGAACATTGAACGGTTCACAATCTGTCGACAGTTTACAATATCGTTAGTTAAATTACAATCTATTGCAATCTTACGGTGACATATTGAGGTCATTTTAAATATCGAATCTATTTAACGTTTTTTTTCATGTCAAAAAGGAACGATCAACGAAATGACAAAACCGAAACCAATTCTTTTAACAGTCACTCAGCTCCATATAGTCCCTGGTACTATTTATACCTACTGAAGGTACATTCGTAAGTGTAAACCGATCTTCCGCAGGTGTTGACGCCATGAATATTTGAACGCAAGACGGTCAAGGGTCAGAGTCGAGCTGTCATCCGTCAAAGTCAATTTTAACTTAAAATTCACTCTTTATTTTCAATTTTTTTTGCCAAGTAAGGGGGAACATAAAAGCGTTATCGAGTCGGAGCGATGAAAATAATAGGGGAGAGTTTTTAGCATTGAAAAGTTGGCTTGTTAAATATTAACATTTCGATTTGATTGTAGGCATCTAGGTCCGTACCTGGGGCCACACTTATTGACTGTCGTGTGTTAAAATTCTGATCCTTATTTTAGGCACGTCGAGGTACGTGTCAACTGACATCAAACTGTCATTTTGAGTAATATTGCTTTAGTATTACTTTAAGGGTTGGCAGTATGGCCCCTGTCTACTGTGGGTACCTATTGAGGCATGGGTATTTCAGGGTTTGATTCATTCAGTCACATTCGGTCTTAACAATTATTATTAAACTAGCTGATGCCATTGAGGTACATATATTGTACTAAATACTTCAATGGCTGATGCCCACGTCTTCGTCCGTGTGGATTGAGGTTTTTGATTTCTGTAGGAGCTCTTTAATTTTCCGAATAAAATATAGCCTATGTGTATACTCTATAATTATATAATAATTAATTAAATCAATTAATAGCATATAATTTTAGCCAGACTATAATCCACAGATCAGTTAAAATTTGTGATCAGTGCTATAATAATCTATGTCTGTGCCAAATTTCTTCCAGATCCGTTCAGTCGTTCTGGCGTGATTGAGTAACAAACATCCATCCATCCAAACTTTCGCATTTAAAATATTATAGTATAGATCAGTCAGTTTAGTTTCACACTTTATATTTTCTATAAATATAATATATTATAAATAAAAAAATTCAATTTAATCACGAGTCACTTACCAAAATAGCGTGGGAGAATCTCGCATAGTTTGGTGTGACGATTTCCAAATACAGTTATAATTCGTCTCTAGAGAACAAAACTTATGATGGGGCTTGGTTCCAGAGTAACCAGCTTACTTGACCCCTGTGGTATCTAATCCTATGGAATTTCACCTACGTTTTAAGGAAATGTATGGAAGACGGGGGCTTGTGATAAAATGGTTGTTATATTCGCACGAATATTGTATGACGGGAGAGGCAGGGACGTAGGATTAGTGAATGATTTACTGATAGCGCGGGTCAAGTGGGAAAACTTTTATTATGATGTTTGGAATTCCCATCCTTTGGATACTGTGGCCAATTCTGTATAACACAATCTCTAAACTAAACTAAAATGACAGCTTTAAAGCTAGTTGTGGCCTTTTCCAAAGGGAGTATTATGAAAGGGTTAGCAATATTTTTAATGCCGTCATTTTACTATATTTTGTACTTTAGTTTGTGCACTACAGAATCAGCCCCATTGTCTTACATATTGTTAAATCTCTACAAGCGTTCTCTACATTTTTTTATAAATATATAGCGAGCAAACGAGCAGGCGGGTCACCTAATGTAATGTTAAGTGATTACCGCCGCCCATGAACATTTGCAGCACCAGAAGAGCCGATAACGCGTTGCCGGCTTTTGAGGTTTATTCGAAGTTTGAAGAGTCCCATATTGTAGTCATGAGGGAACACTAAAGACGGAAGCTGCATACAAAGTACAAACATATGCCGATTGCTGAGCACGTATATTTCACGCGCGAGTTGAATGCAGAGCTTATGTATGTGTCCCCTCAGGCCCCGACTGCATTCAACTATTGTTTAGATATGCAGCTTATTTGGTATCTCTACATTGAATTCAATTAAGTCACCTGGAGCGGTTTTATTTTTGTTTTCTACCACAACCTTCAGTGCGTGATCTGAAATGTACAGTCTGAATCTGAGGTGCGATTATGATACATATGTACGTTATGGTTTATTTTACTTTGACGCCGAACTTTGACGATTGGATCGGCAATTCTTACATAATCGTATCTGTGATCTGAATGAAAACAATCTGAAAAGTCAAACTAAGGACCCTAGTGTGAATATTCACACTTGGTCATCTAGTGTTATCTTATAATACTTATTAGTAAGATAAGAAGTAAGATACTTAAAAATACTGAAATATTAACATTAATAATTATTATTTTTATTTTTATTCAACTTAATTCAAGTTAGTTGACTGCGTTCTCATCGCGATAAGTGATGATGCAGTCTAAGATGGTAGCGGGTTAACCTGTTAGGGGTATGGCAGTTATATTAAAAGCATATCCCCAGTCGGTTTCTACATGGCATCGTACCGGAATGCTAAATCGGAGTAGTGTGGTAACTGGCAAGGGCCAAAGCCTCGCACCAGACTCAGACCCGATAAAATTCAGAAATTATTAATCCCCAAATTGAAGGCAACAGCGCTCAACACTGCCAGGGAGGTCGTCAAAAAATATGAGTTTACTTATTAGTGAGTTTTGTGTTGGTTATGTACTTGATATTTGTCACCGTAAGATTGTAAACACCATTAGATTATAATCTAACTCGAAAAATTGTAAACTGTCGAAAGATTGTGAACCGTTCAATGTTCTGAGTGTTAATTTTTGAAATATTCATTGTATTTAAATTTTCTTGCCTGTTTCTTGTAGGCTAGGTTAGGGTTCGACATAAATAATCAGGTAGTGTGGCAATAATCACTTAGGTTATCGGGTTAATATACCCAACAGATCTACGAAAAATAATGCGTTAAATTGTAATCTTTCGACAGTTTGCAATTTCGCGGGTTAGATTATAATCTAACGGTTTTTGCAATCTTACGATGACATATATATCCATATTAATTATGTTTATAGATACTGGTCAAGTACAAAAACAACAGAAAACATTAATAAGTAAACTAACCTTTTTAGGTTTCCGTACCTCAAAAGGAAAAAACGGAACCCTTATAGGATCACTTTGTTGTCCATCCATCTGTCTGTCAAGACGCCTTTTCTCAGGAACGCATGGAGGTATCAAACTGAAATTCATATCAAATACTCAGGTCTACTGTCCCATGGAGCTGTGAAAAAATCAAACTTGTAAGCCAACGCAATCAAAAGATACAGCCGTTCATGCTGCAAATTTTCGACACTCGCAAGGGAATTAATACCTACAGGGACTTACTTCCCGTGAACTCAGAATCATGAAATTTGGTACGAAGCAACTTCTTATAGCACAGATAAACGAAAAATTGCGAGAAGCATAAATTTTTACTTACATCATAATAATAAAAATATTTGTATTAATTTTAAACTTAGGTACTATAGGTTTGTACGGAACCTTCGGTGCGCGAGTCCGACTCGCACTTGGCCGGTTTTTTTTTGACGACCCTAGCACAGTATTGAGCGCTATACGACCATATAAGTATATATTATTATTTAAACTTTCTTTTCGCATCACAAAAGAAAATATTAAATTAAAACCCCATTAAACCAGCCTGTGCGCCCCTTAATAAAAATATCATTAGACGATTGAGTAACAAGCGTACCACATTACACATTGCCAATTTTCACGTTTTATTAACTCATAAAGACCCCCCTATCCACCCCCCATCGCGTATGATACAAACACAATAACAGTTTTTGTAATCCCCTAGAAACAAGTGCGCCTTCATAAACTTCCAAACCACCCCACAAAGCTTCGGGGTTACTGTAACCCCTAGAGATTACACGCGTTAACTCACTTGATATTGATTCTTCATATCATGCCAAATTAAACCTTATGACCCAAAGAATAGAACACGAAACGCAATAAAATACAGATCAGACTTACGCTTTTACTGAAATAGACTCTGTAATTGCTACAATCTATGTTTCAGACGAACAAACTTCAATTCTATGTCTAGCAACATAAAGTTTGGTATGGAATGTAATCAGTGATGAAACTTATGATGTTTTGGAATGGAAACCAAGGCGTGATTCCCATAATCTGCGAAACGTTGGTGCAGTGAATTTTGCACTTGACTGTCCGTTCAATGGATAACATCTTGTTCGAAAGAGATATAAATTAGAAGGGGTGATAGAGTGGTATGATCCCAGTGCGGCAGCTAATGTCTTTATTGTTGAGTTCTCACGCATGGCTTCATTGTGTTGTTGAATTTTTTTGTTGGTTCTGCCATTTGTTCGCGTGCCTAGTGTTTTTTTATTTGTAGGCTAGCGTTTGGCTGCAATCAGACCTGCTTACAAGTGGCGATGCAGCTTTGGAGCGCGCTTGCCTAGAAATGCCCTCACTTCACTCTTGATTTGTAGGTTTCTAAATTAAAAGTGTAAGGGAAAGCGGAAGCTGGAAGGGCATTCCATATCGTAGCGGTTTTACAAACGAGGAAGCAAATTCGTAAGTACGTGTGCGTAGAATTCTGACTACGTAGGGTGCTGAGGCTGACTCTGACGATGCCTTGCGGTTACGATGCTGATAAGGTGACGGATGAGCCAGATGTTTACAAAAACCATCGTCAGCCTACTAAAAAGCAACAGTCCCCTTACAAAATTATAAGAGTTAAGGACCATTCCACCACGCTGGTCAATTTTATATTGTCAGATTACACACACCTTAGTGAACATTATATTATTGAACTTTCAAACGATGTTTTCCTTCACCGTTAAAGCAGATTATAAAAGGTATTTAATTTCCAGAAACGAATAGTTCCGAAAAGTTGCAGCGATCTGAATCCGGACACCTCTGACCTCGCTATCTTCCTAATCTAAGTAATTAACTAAAGTGAAAGCGGCAAAGACAAATAAATAATTAAATTCGCAACCCCCGTCATATCGATGCATCAAACGATCATATCAGATGCGCATCGCATTATAGTATGGGATAATTCGATCACACCCCTGCGTTTTTATTGTGTACTGGATTAACACTCGCTGTTTAATAGGGTTTGCACGTGGCTATTATTATTTGGAAAATAATTAATTAAATTTTATGGAGTTATTTTACAGTATTTGTTTTATTAATAATAATACGTAAATGATGCTTTTTTTCACGTCGATAGATCTTCGTTTATCATCTTTATTGCCACACAAACATAAAGATGTAAAGTAAACAAGTACAGAAAACAAAGTCCGCAAGGGCGGTCTTATCACTAAAAGTGATCTCCAAACAATTCTTAATCGATAAGAATTTAACACTTAATTAATTTTATTTTATTTAATCCAATAAAAGATTTAGTTTTCTTTAAATCCGGCATGAATTCTTTGGTTTTCCGGAATAAAAATTTGCTATATCGTTCAGGTTTTCAACTATGTCCATGCATATAAATAATAACAAATAAAAATGTCGTCGATTCGTTGATCTCGTGCGACGAGATGGAAGGACAAACCATCAAACAAGTAAGTAAACTTTGCATTAATCAATTCAGTACATAATTATGGACTGCGGAAGTAAGATTAAAGGGGAATAATTTATGTTCTTTGAATATTTACAAAACTCGACCGAGATACAAACTCAAACATATTTTTTTGAACTAGGCACCTGCTAAGTACACCTTAATTAACGGTATCTTATAACTAAAGCTACGAGGGTTCCAAACGGTAACAATTACTTAATTAGCCGCTGGAACAATTCATACCCATGCCTTCCTATCATTCGAATAATCCTTTACACTGTAATAGGACTTTTCAATTAGTGTACGTTTTACAAAAACTTTGAACCAGAAACCAGGCAGTCATCAGAATCCAAAATGAAATAGATTTAATAACTTACAAGTGACAGCCCTATCGCTCCGTTTTTTAATTCGTTGTCACGGAGTGTGACAGGCAGTTCAAGTGTTTTGTTTGTTTGGACAGATTGCTTACTACGGAGTGCTTGTAATCCTGCCTATTCAGTAGGTATCGATTGATGTGTTTTTTTATTTAATCTATGACACTGTTTTATTCGTTTTGTGAAAGGGCCATCTGTTTCAAAACTTTTATTTGGTGGTAGCAACGCATTGATAAAATATTTCGCTGTGTAAGCATTTAGGTAGATACAATAATATTTTCTACGAATCAGGGCTCATTACTAAAAAAGCTTTTTTTAACACATATTTAATTGAAGGTAAGGTTAATATTTAATCAAAGGATTATTTTTTTAGGGAAATTTTGTTACTGTAGATCATCGATCTGTACCTATAGATATAATGGTATTGTCGTGAAGTATAGAATACCTTATAAGGCATTCTACACATAGGCAACATCACAAACATAAATATAAATAACATCAGCCTTGTACGCAATAATATAGAGATTTAAAGATCTAGTAGTAGTTCTAAAAAAGTTGATTTTTTAAATCAACCGACACACAAACTATACGAAACGTATTTTTTTTTTGTAATATTAGTATAATATACTGCCTATACCCACTAAAATTACAATCCAGAAATGTAAAAATGAGCTTAATTTTTTTCTGCGAGGTCGAAGTGCGACGCTTATCGCTAGGTGTTGGTCGTTAGTCCAAAAAGCACAGTTCCAGGCTACAAATACCAAAATACTTGTAATTAAATTAAATGTTAATCATTACAATCCACATTAATACAATCATTAATTAACAATACATCGGCCATTCTCATAAAGATTCCTATCACGAAACTAGATCGATTATAATTCGATCACTAACAAATAAATTTCATAGCATCACCATTTACAGCTGACCCCTGCCCTCTTTGTACGCCCAAATACCAGTGGTGGTTGGGCGGGTCAGATTAAACTGGATCTATTTCCTTTACCCACAAAAGCGCGTTAAAGCTCAATAGAACGGGGGGCCAATTGCTTTTGTACTCGTAATATTTGATTAGAGAATCAGATGCGACACATTTTGAAAGGGTTTTATACCTACTGCAGCAGTTATTGTCTTCAACGCTATTCATCATCAGATATGTTAGTAATTAACTTAGTGCCAAGCACATATAACGGATACAAGGGAGATTTGCTAATGTAATGTAATGTAATGGACTTATGTGTTTATTTAAATGTTACAGTAGTGTTACAGTAACTCATTACATTAGAACATCTTTACAATTTAGTATAAGCTAAGTTTTTGCGTGTTTATGGATCAAATGGTTCTCTGCGCATAATAATAATTATTGATATATATCTTGTTTACTTTTATATATAATTTGATATTTTAATAATTTTGTGTAAAATAATGATAAATCACAGGTATCTATCTATACATATATATAATTTCATATTGAAAGGACTTGACCGGTGGAACTATGGCAGCTTGCCTAGGTGTCAAAAATCAATGTTCAGCAATGATTTCTTTATTATTGTAATTGTAATATTTCACTGTTTTCAGATAAAAAAGTTTCAGGAGTCTGAAGGCTCGGAAAACTGCGAAAATGAACAAAAAAGTTTCACCAAAAGACTGCTTCCCCACACTAGATGGCGCTATTTATTGTGTTAAGCGAGTCAAAAAAAAAAATTTCAAGTATTATTTCTTTATTATTGTAATTGTTATATTTTATAGTTTTCAAATAAAAAAGTTTCAGGAGTCTGAAGGCTCTGAAAACTGAGAAAATAGATAAAAATAGTTTCACCAAAAACTGCTTTCCCACACTAGATGGCGCTAGTTATTGTGGTGAGTCTAGAAAATATTTTTAAGTGTTGCTCACTACTTTTCGTTAACAAGTTCAACTATTCGACCACAGATGGCAGCATATGCAATGTGACAGGGCGTTCCTTTAAACGTAGTATTTCAAAATGCTTTGTTCGATCGATTAGTTTGAGACTTGTCAAAAAATAAAAATAATTATAAACAAAACATACATTTCCTTTTCATTACTATTTAATTGATCAAAAATAAATCATTCCTAATATAATAACTAAGGTACTTAAATGGTATTCATGTAGGGTTACAAGATTATTATTAGGCATGGATATAATGGAACGTCAAAATGGAGTAGTGCTTAAAGAGGAAAGCGGACGCTCAAGATTTAAACAATAAACGTACTGTTTTTTTTTGTCATTTGAACCCCGACCTTATTTGGAATAATAAATCCATAATAATTTCGTTTTGAATTTTTAAACCTTACTGTAAAAACGGAAATCCTGTGCATTGTCCCGAATCGGAGGGCAATTACTGGTCATGTCCTTTACTAATAACTATTACCTATTCTGTGCTAATAATATTAGATCTAATAACATTTTGTAACCATTTCGTAATATTCATCTTTTGTTTGCATATCAGGGATAACTATGTGATTTGTTCTTATTAACTATAATTAACTCGTAGCCTTAGTTTTAAGATACCGTTACTGATTATCACCATTATATTTTATACTCGTAATTAACCAGACGTCAATAAGTGTAGTATACCTACCTAAATTGAATAAACATTATTTGACTTTGACGAGGATTTCGGGTACTGTGATGTGTTTAAGTATTGTTTAATTTCAATAAGAATAATAAGTAGATAATATTGTGCTGTAAGCTGCTAATAATTGCGCACCATATTTGCGCAACATATGTAATACATTGTTTCTAAAAATATTGTAAGAACTCTACGCGTGTATTTATATCTTATCTTATCTTTGTATCCACCCGGACCCAATGTCGCCCCGGTTTCGTCAGCCTATAAAGCGTATGGATAACGTACGTTACTTCGAATAATTGGATGTACATACTACATAGTACCTACTCTGGACATTCCGATTAGAAAGCTCACCTTTATAAGGTTAACGTTGTAGGCATATTACTATTGCAATGAATTTGTCACATCTACATTAGGTATAAATACAATATATTCTATGTCCATAACCCCTCGATGATCGCAATAAGTTAATTGTTGCGCAGAAGGGCCGGGTTATAGTCCATAGCATACAGTTATTGATATCGTTAAGTGCGGTTTTGTTTTAGTGCCACTTATTAACTTTATGGGTGAAAGCGGTTAATGATTTCAGATAGGAAATTAAGGCTTCGTAGAAGCTATAAGAAAATTGGGGGAAGCCTTAATATCCGTTGGATGAATTTCTGGATGGTTCTTCTCGGCAGTAACAGAGTATCTATAATATAATATTTTTGTAGATGATGCCTGCGTTTTCTTGATTCCCGCAGGAACTCTTTAATTTTCCGCCCCGGAATTTATCCCTGTATCAATTTTTGTTTTATCCACTACAAGTTAGTCCTTGACTGTGATAAGTGATTGGTATGGTATGATCGGTAGAACAGATAAGCCGTGAAACCGTAGCAGACAATTTAGCAGCAGATTTTGACGACCTCCGTGGCGTAGTGTGTAGCGCTGTTGTCTTAACGTGCGGAGGTCCCGGGTTCGATCCCCGACAGGGTCAATTTGGGAATTTATAATTTCTGAATTTTCCGTGGTCTGGCCTGGTGGGAGGCTTCGGCCGTGGCTAGTTACCACCCTACCGGCAAAGACGTAACGCCAAGCAATTTAGCGTTCCGGTACGATGCCGCGTAGAAACCAAATAGTGGTATGGGTTTAATATAACTGCCATGCCCGTACCAGGTTAGCCCGCTATCATCTTAGACTGCATCATCACTTACCATCAGGTGCGATCGCAGTCAAGGGCTAACATGTAGTGGATAAAAAAAAGACAGAAATACGGACAGACTCACTTTCGCATTTATAATATTAGTATGGATTATTCGGTGGATCGACGCCCATCAAAATTGCAAACAGGTTTTGTACCTGCATCTTAGTATTACCATAAGTATATGCTGTATTCTTTTTTTGTTTGAATAACAGAATTTTGAATTGAAAATTCTGGAAGCTTACTCTATACCCTACCCCTACCCCATCACGCCCCTGAAAACTTGTGCTGTTTGGATGCCACCATTTTTGTCGGTAGGTATATTTAAAGTACCATGAAGTAGCATAAAAGGATAAAATAGTAAAAACTTTTTCACCTCATTAGCTCAAAAAGGGCACGTTCGCTGCTTAAAATCAGTGAGAACATGTATTTTGGAATTAAATCAGTGAGCGAAGTCGTCTTTGCTCACTCAGTGAGCTACTCAATAATAAATAGCGATAGTGAGGTGAAAAGTTATAGATATGTATCACACGATAGCAAAGTTTCTCGTGCCTTTTAATCCCTCACTACACGCTGAACTCTAACTTAGAATCCTTCGCTCTCTCGGAATTCAAACAAAGTTTGCTATCTTATAGTTTGTTGTTGTAACAATTAATAACTATTCTTAAACTATAACAAGACACAATAATTCTTTCTCTGACACATTTTTAAGATTGGAATCTCACGCGCTATTGTACGAGTTTGTTATTATAGAAAACCTCATTTTTTTTAACAGTTTTACCATAGAGTCAGGAACGTCAGACTGTCAACCTAATCTAGATGTCATTAGGTTAAAAAATTATCTCTATTCCTCTTCTAAAATTACAGTCACTAGAGAAAAAGGATAGATTGCTAACTGTCATCCTGATATAGGTAATCAAAGGCCCAATTATCTAAGCCAATCGTATTAATTTGACAGTTCATAACGTATAACTCGAACTTTTTAAGGAGTACATACAAGCGTTTTGACGTGCAAGCATCTATGACCTGCTTAAACAGGTCGAATTATACGTTTGACGGACTATTACGATTACGATTTCCTTAGGTACATAATCGGGGGTCTGAGGCCCAATTGTCTAAGCAAATCGTAATCATTTGACAGCTTAAAACGCATTACTCGACCTGTTGAAGAAGTTCATACAAGCTTTTTGACGTGCAAGCGTCTATAACCTCGATATACAGATCGAATTATAGGTACGTACCATTCTCAACAGTTATATTATCTCGCAACAGCACTAACGCACCCTCTTTTTAATTTGTCAAGCGCTGTCCATTGATGAACTGCACCCCTAAACTAACTCAATTATAACACAATTTTATACTGATGCGCTTTTCTGATCCATTCCATTATTTATTGGTGTCTGTTTTTTTTTGTTTGCCTGAACGAAGCAATGCGGTCTCTAGTATCCACTACCACTACCATCCACTACAGCCCATTAACGTCCGACTGTTGGGCACAGGCCTCCACTCTCATAGGAGAGAGGAAATTAGAGCTTAGACCTACCACGCTGTTCCAATGCAGGTTGGCGGGCTCTAACGACTATTATCATGTTAGTGATTATAACCAGGACCAACGGTTTAACGTGCTCTCCTTCTCCTCGTGTCTCGATATGGGGGTGAAACACCACCAACTTCCTAACACCGGGCTATAAGCACAAAGAATTTCTAGTCAGAAAAACTCAACACTTATCCTATCTTTACCATTCTTACCATTAGGTATACCATTACCATTAGGTATAGCCCATAAGACTGAATACGGCCGACGAGGTCAGACATGCTAAACACTATAAGACTAACGAGGCAGTTAGCATCATCATATCATAATCATTTAAAGCCATTGCCGGCTCACTACTGAGCACGAGTCTCTTCTCAGAATGAGAAGGTTTTGGTATAGTCCACCACGCTGGCCAAGTGCGGAGAAGGCTCTCAGGCATGCAGGTTACCTCACGATGTTTTCGAACACCGTAAAAGCAAGTGATCATACTAATATTATAAATGCGAAAGTGTAGTTGCTTGTCCTTCAATCACACCGCAAGAAAGCAACGGATCGACTGGATTTTTTTTATGGGTATATTTTAGGACCTGGAGAGACCTTTTTACCCCCGGTAAATTAAGGAGTTCCCATGGGAAACAATTGATTCAACACGGACGAATTCGCGGGTATCAGCTAATATTTAATAATTAAATTATCTCCTCTTGCTAAAAAATAAATTAATAAGCAGCTGCTTAGGTATTAGGATCTGATATGAAGAAGTTTTTTTTTATTCTTCTACTTTCTAGTTTACATGGCATCGTACCGTCGTACCGATATGTCTTTAGTAGGGTAACTAGCCACAGACCTCTATATACCAGACCAGCAGCCCGATTCTGTAACTCAGTGGTTATCAAAAAATGAAAGCCACTGACTTATAGTTTTTATCCATTGAAGATTTACTATGAAATGTTCTTTAATTTTTTCATAGTAAACCTTCAATGGACAAAATATATATGTCAGTGGCTTTCATTTTTCGATAGCCACTGAGTTACAGAATAGGGGAGCTGATCAGAGAAAATTCTGAATTTATAAATTCATAAATTGCCTATACCAGATATCGAACCTGGAACCTCCCACTTGTGACCACAGTACCCACAACTGTGCCAGAGCGGCCGTGAATAGGAATAGAGCTATTGAAACCCTACTCATATATTAATTTTCTTCAATATAATTTTTTCAAAACAGTAAAAGGATTCTGCTTATTTAGTTTTCATATTTTACCGTGAATGATCATTTCGAATTTAATCAACGGTATGACGCGTGTATTAATAAGTAAAATGACAACAATATTACCGACTATGATAGAGGGAGTGTTCTGTTTAATTATTCACGTCCTCTCGTGGTGCGTTTTAGTTTCAATTCACAGTTGCGACTTGTATCAATAGATTGCAGAGGATTGAGGTTTTTTGATTCCCGCGGAAACTCTTTAATTTTCCGGGATAAAAAGTAGCCTATGTGTTATTCCAGACAACTAGTGATTCGCCCCGAACTGAGACCTCGCGGTATCCATTCACTGCACCGTACGCATTAAAACGCGCCGAATCTGATGACGTCAATCGTCATCCGCTTGCGTGAATGGCATACGTATACCTACAGTATTTTACTTAAATGCAGCTGCCTGTTCGGTGAGCGGGCGTTACGTAGCATACGGTTTCATAATAAAGAAATTATAAAATGTGATAAATAAGACTGTGTGATTGCGCCTCCGGCGGCGAGCATGTCTAGATGCGCGCTCATCTTTACGTTCATAGACATCAGTACTATCAGTAGACTATTTTTTTATTCCACGTAAGATGGTGCTAACGTCTATTATTTGTAAGCACAAATGAATAAACTTTTACAGAGCGCCATCTATTGACATCATTGTGAAGTTCTGTTAAAAATACTGAAGCTCATTAAAAATTAAATAATTTCGTTTCCTTATAATATTTATCTAATTTTAGTATTTGTTGTTCAAGTACAGGATCGTAAATTTTAGGCGAAAAATTATAAAAAAAATATTTTTGGACTCTATTCCTAATTATCTTTAAAATGATATACCGCAACCCTATGTAACGCTATAAAAAATCTTTTACTTCGCATTCCCTTATATGAGAGCCCCCCTGAAATAAAGATTTTTATAATTTTTTAAGCAATATTCGGCTGGCTGGCATCGGTTTACATATTATATTTAAATTTGAAGTACGTTCAGTAATTCAGAAGTTATAAAGCTCTGACAGACGGACAGACGGACGGACGGACGGACAAGTGCAAATTCACTCAAGTAGACTCAGAGACCTTCGCTTCGCTCGGTCAATAATCTATCTCTGTGCCAAATTTTATCCATCCATCCATGTAAACTTTTGCATTTTAAATAATATTAGTATAGAATAAAACAAAAACAAAACTAAACCGGCATAAAAGTTCCAATTTTGGCCACCGGGCCAGATAAGTTGGTGGGACTGTGCCCACTTTCTCCCAAAATTATTATCTATTGACAAGCACTTTTCCTTTTACCAATTTGCACATGCACGCTTTTCTCTTGTCGCATAGAACTTCATGTCGCGCGACAAGTCGCGAGGGTGCACGGTTATAATGATACGGCAACTTTAATAATGAGCCGATGAGTGTAATTAAAACTAATTATGTGGATCTACGTGTAATTAAATTGCCGTGAATTTTGGTTGCACTCTCCGACAGAGATATTTGCGAATTAATTTATGTCCATTATGATATTAGCGATTGATTCGTAATATTTAATCAAGGAACAAGAAGCTTCATTTGCTATGATCTGCCAAACAGACAAATCTATGTGTTACAACGAGTACGTACTTACCTTGTTCACAATTCAAATAACTAAAAAAATACTAATAAGTGATAAATGATACCTAAATGATTTATTTATTACACATACTTCGGGCAACTTGTGCCACTAATAATAAGTCCGGACTCTACCATCTGTAGAAAAGCTCAAGCAAGAAACTCAACAGTTGCTGTTTTCATAAAAAGTAATATCTTACAACTTACACTATGTAAATAATATACAATACACACGTTACGTTAGTTTCTTTCCAAGCTACAGAAACCTCGATAGGCGAGTCTACCTCGCACTTAGCCGTTTTTTTATACCAATATTCATAATAAATATAATTATGTAAGACCTGCATGAATCATTGTTACAGTCTCAATTTTTATCATCCACATCTTTAGCTTAGCAACGTTGCACATCCCAGGTGGCACCCGTACTCGTATGTACAACATCGTTCGTACCTACCCGCAGTCATAAAATAAAAATCACAGCGGCGAACCCACGTACGGAACCGATCACTGCATAGCTCTGCAATCTGCATTAATATTTCACGCGGTACCGCTGTTCCGTGCGTGATGCCAATCGCCAATTTTTGCCTCGCCAATATTTGATTCCACCAGTGCCACGTAACCGCCCGTTTCTGCCCCCCGATTGTGTAAGAAAATCGTCGGTTAAATCCCACAAACATATCTGACAGCGTCGCTAGTAAAAAATATAATATGAAAAATGAAATAAAAAAACTAAACAGGCATAACAAGTAAAAAATAAAAAAACTTGACTGCCCTGCCAAAAACGATCTAAATTGATCTAGATTACTCTAAACTATACTAAAATGACAGCATTATAAATATTGCTAACCCTTTCATAAGGGATAAGGGAGTACCCTTCGGAAAGGGATAGAACTAGATTTAAAGCTGTCTGTTTTAGCTTAGTTTAGGGATTGTGTTATACAGAATTGGCGTCAGTATCATAATCACATTTTTATTAAATGATATTTTTTGTAAATCACTGGATATTGAACTATAGTGTTATATATTTTTGGAATCTACTCATCATTTTCTAGATGATGATTATACACTTATTCTTATTTTCGAATATTTTTTTTCAACTTTAGTCTTTAATGCGGGACCATGGTCACCCCATTATTTCTTTTTAAATTTTACTAGCCTATGTCACCCGGAATAAGCTAGGGATTCTAACGATACCTCATTTATGAAAATCGGCTCAGGCGTATAGAAGATATGGTGGAATATACAAACTCACATACGTACATACATACATACATGAACCCTGAAAACAATATACTCCTTTTTTCAGGCAGTCGTATAATAAAAAATAAAATATTATGAAAAATGAAATAAAAAACCTAAACAGGCATAAAAATTAGTTCAAATTTTGTGATTGGTGAAATGTAGTGATGATTCATGAGTTGAAATGATGATGATGATATTAGAGTGGACAGGCGCTGGAATGGCCACTGCACTGGATAGTGCAAAGTCGTAGGGTTGGTTTGGTGGCACTACCTGGATCTAACGGCTTAGATCCAGGTAGTGCAAATAGCAACGTGTGAATTCCTACGAGATGCCAGCGGTGGAATCTGCTTTCCAATTCCCAGCCCATTAAGGGCCCACTGCTGGGCACAGGCCTCCCTCTCATAAGTAGGAGAGAGGGAAGTAGACCTTAGAGGCTTAGACCAACTACTCTGCTCCAATGCGGGTTGGCGGGTTATAACGACTATGATATGTTAGTGATAATAACCGGGACCGACGCGACGGCTTAACGTGCTCTCCGAGGAACGGGGGTGACACATCGCCAACTTCCTAACTCCGGGCTAGTACTTACTGAGAATTTCCAGTCAGAAAAACCCAATACTTATATAAGCCCCGACCCGAGACCTTCCTATTTCAGAACAGATGGAATTCCAACCGCTATTCCAGAGGGAACAAATAAAGGTTTTTCCCCCTGATGTCATCGAGCCCTAGGGCTCCTTTCTCGGCGACGCCTAGCGCTCGCCCAACCCCCCGGTGGAACTGTAGCGGCCAGTAGGGTCTATGCAGCATACTCAATCCGAAAAAAAAAAACAAAAAGCTTCTTAATATATTTGCTTGGATATCATTTTTATGACATCCTTCTTTTAGACTCGGACTGTGAGGTCCTGATACTTTTGTTTAAATTATTACAACGCAAAATAACAGTAAGTACTTACTACTGCCCGTTTTGAGTACTTGTACGATTTTATTTATTATTTTATTTTATTTAATTAGTACGGACAGGCCAATTACACTAATTAATTAAAAATTACACAGCACAACTCACAATTAATAACAGTAACAGTTAATTTAAAAAATACAAAATTTTGTAAAAAAAAAATACTTAGCACAAATAAAAATTAATAAAAATAATACTTAATTAAAAATTAATATAAAAATAATAGAAATTTGAATAATAATATATCATTAACAATTATTTATGAGAGCTGCATGGTTTGCGAGTTGTAACCTTCGCAAAACTTCAAGCACCTACTCACAACCATGCTCCATTGGTCTGCAAATAAATCACAGGGGGGAGACTCAGTCAACAACGTATTCAGTGCGGTCAGTGTGCGCGGTATTGGGGATCTAGCCCGTGACACAGTGCGGCAAGGCCGGACAGCAAAAAATCGGCGACAGCGGCACTGACGTAGTTGGGTGTAATTATTAGATGTAATCGATGTATCTAGATGGTGTAATTGTGGGTTTATATGTGGGATAGTTCTTGGTTCAAATCCTGACCGTTACTGCGTAAAAACAGGGGGCAAGTCAAGAATTTATAATTCTATTTGAAAATATATGGAAGACGCAAACGTGTTATTTATTATTTTTAGGAACTTACCACTTTACCCTTATTCAGCAATCAGCGTCATGCTAGAAAGTGGAAATCACCAAATTGTTTGTAATTGAAATACCTACTTATTTAAATAATGACGTGGTAATAAATTATGTCGTGGGTACCTTATGGATTTTGGTTTAATTAGACTATCTTCGGTTGTAGAGACAGATTCGAAGTCTCAAAAAGCTTGTACTGTACCAGTCGGTACTTATGATCTAAATTGGATTTTTTATTTATTTTATTTATATTTATTTAACCCGCTACCATCTTACACTGCATCATTTATTACCATCAGGTGAAATTGCAGTCAATTGCAGTCTTTTAGTCGATAAAAAAATCATATGCTAACGATCAAAACGTACTGGTCGAAGAATAGTAAGAAGGTAAGTATCAAAACTACTCATGTATAGTAAGTGCGAACGTGCTCGGTATACAAACGGCCACTAGCATTGTTATTTGGCGGGACATTTACGACGTCAGGAGGCCATTGCTTACGGTTCGAGTTATACACGATTACAAACCTAATGCGGTAAAGTGTGCTTTACTACACTATTGTGTACCTATACTATATGGACCAATAAGAAACTAGTGGTTAAGATTTTAACATTCCACTCACGTGGATTTGGAGTTTGAATCCCAGACACGCACCTCAAAAGATTCAAAATAATAGGAATAACTTTACTATGTGTGTTATAATTGATTATTAAACGAACTAACCCTATTACCCTACCCTAAGTTCTATCCCAATTATATGAGTACGTTTCATTTAAATATCATACGAAACGGAATACGGTAAAGGAAAACCAAACAGGTTAGCCAAGACGTAAAAGTTTTAAAGCATTCAATATTTGGGACGTCTGGTGCAAGGCTTCGGCTGTAGCTACTACCCTACTGGCAAGGATGTGCCGCCGAGCGGCGTATTTGACGTACCGAAGATGCTCTGTACAAAACGATAAAAAAAAAACATTAAAAAAACATTATTTATTACCAATACACGGGTTACAGTCAATTTAATTTAACTTTGGTCTCCGCACTAGGGAACTTGTATCGCGGAGACCGTTTTAGATATCATTAAGTACCTAAAATTTTACCTAACCGAGGACTGACTAGGACACAATAGACGAATTTCTAAATTTAAGTAAATCATAATATAAACAAATGTAATTTTGCATGCCTGATTATAAGGTTTTCTGAATAGAGGTTTAATATAACTATCATACCCCTAAGAGGTTAGTCAGCTACCATCTTAGCCTGCATCATCCCTTACCACCAGGTGAGATGGCAGTTATAGGCTAACTTGTATAGTTAATAATATAAATAAAATAGTGGATTAAAAACATAATTGGGCTATAGCAGGATATTATTTGCTACCTGGAAAAAAGAGTTACCGCGAATGAACTATTAATAATAAATGCACGATTGTGAAGTCACAATCGTGCATTGTCGAGTCAACATCTCCTGAGGATGCTCCGGTGTCGGAGTGAAACGTACGTTGAGAGTGATTTGGAGGATTTGTGTGGTGTGGTGTTGTGCCTGTGCGAATTGCTGGGTGGTGGTTGTCGCATGTTGCAGGTGAAAGACACGCACTGTACCACACAGATTTGTCTACTGTAGCGGATTATAGCGAATTAAACTTCTAGTTCATTCACTATCATGGACTTCCGCAAAGTAACGCCTGCTTCTATTCAATAAGAGTTACCGCGTTAAGGTAGCTGTTATTAAATGTGAAATAATTTGATTAATACGCACTAACAATCATCAAAACATTATTACAAACATGTCTTACACGAAAATCCACATCGAACCCACATAAAAGGGTTATCCAGATATCCAAAAAAAGGCTAAAAGGGGGGAGCTTTTAATAGGAACTATTAATTACATTTTTATGCACCGCTATCGACTCTCAGTTCGGACTTAAAAGGTTTTAAAGCATTCAATACTTTGGGCGAACACTCACAAATCACAAAAGACACGTTTGATTACGCCAAAATACTGATTTCTTATGGAGGGTTCCGTTTAAACATCCATACTTAATATTATTACTGCGAAAGTGTGTCTGTCAGTCTGTCTGCCGCAACGCTTTCGCGACCTATCTGTTCAACCGATTTTGATAAAATTTGGTATAGGGATAGTTTGTATCCCGCTGTAGGACATAAGCTACTCTTTATCCCGGCAAAATTCCCGTGGGAATAAAAAACATGCGGACCGTAGTGAAATTAGTTGAACAGATGGGCCGTGAAAGCGTAGCAGACACACAGACAGACGGACAGACAGACAAACACATTTATAATATTAGTATGGATTCGAGTATCAAGACATTTTAAAATTAAAATTCTACAATGATAGTTAAGTAGGTACTTGACTGCAACCGTTTTCGATTTCAGTTTTCGTTTCTGCCCATTCTTTCGGGTCGTCTCGTGCCAAAGTAAAAGTCCTATCATATTTTAATAGTATTATAACTTCGAAAGTGAGTTTGTTTGTTTGTCCTTCAATCACGCTGCAAGTTGCAACAGAGCAACGGATCGACGTGATTTTTAGCATGGGTATAATTGAGGACCCGGAGAGTGACATAGGCTACTTTTTTAGCGGGAAATTTAGGAGTTGACGCAGAAATTAAAAACTTAAACCACGCGGATGAAGTCGTGGGCATCAGCTAGCATTTTATAAAATTTAACCCTTTTACCTGCCGAACCCGAAAATCAGTAAAACATAAACCGAGAGCACTGATAAAGAAGCAAAAAGGTAAACATTGGACACGTATTGGGCTAAATATAAATGTCTCCGAGACACATTAAGATAACAGCTGGAATGTTAAAAGCTATTTAATATTATGTTCTGTTCAAACTTTATTACGGACGACGCGGTGGCGGGGAAAAGTTTTACACGTTTACGACGAGTTTCGTCTAAAGTTGAGACTTAGGACGAAATTCGTCTATTGCTGAAGCGAAATGCGATAGAAGTCGATAACAATTGAAAGTTGAAATGCAAATCCGAATCTTTGCGCCAGTACCAATTCTTACTAGCAATGATTTTTAGCTTATTTTTAGCCTTGGATATGATGAAATACCTATTTATGAGTTGACGACGTGCACTATTGTGTGACATAATGGTAGCAGTTGAAATAATATATGATGCTCATTTATTCTTAAACGGTTGTGGAAGTCCTAGGGTTAGAGCTAGGATCTCAAGATCTAAGATGCGTAAAATGTAAGAGTATTTAAACTGGCTTAGTATAATGAATATGCTATTATTTATAGTGCTAAAACAATTTAATTATAATATAACGCTTTGTTTAAACTTTATTATGGCGAAGACGACGAAACTTTTTGCAAAAAATACAGTAAAACTTAAATTGTGATTCAAATAGTTCTCTTAACATTAAAAGATGTATTTCTATGTTATATTTTTGTCGTAAAAGGTTCTAACCCTCTCTTTTTTAAACGTCCAACACTTTCGTCCGGCGATCATGCACTCCGTCGTACAAGGCAGAGGTATTTAAATGAAACCGCGATAAACAACAGGTATTAATGAACGTACAAATGCCTCTCGTATTTCAATAGATTATACACGAATTATACGTGTATAATCTCTTATGTCAGACGTATGTGTGACTGTCTAGTGACGTGACCCCTGATGTAACCGTCTTAGAGTCTAGACTCTAGCCTGTAGAATTAGATCACTATTTATACAGGTGGTCCAAATAGTGACGTCCAAAGAAAAAAAATATTGATTTCTCGTACCTAGACCTATCAGAAAATACCCCATATATGTTCAGCGATTTTTGGTAAGTAGTTTTCGAGGTATAACTTTTTAAAGCTTTTTCCTGAGATTCTTAAGGGAGTGAGTATTATTTTGTTTTTTCTTTTTATTTAGTGTCTTTTCCGAACATTTTTTTTGTTAACAAATGTGTACTTGCACACTTCACTTCATAGCAAGCATGTTCATTTGCATAAAATTATTACCATCTTAACACTAACACAAGTCGAAAAATGTTTGGTCGTAAGTGAAAAGTTTATGTTCGACAAATTCAGAGTCAAATTTTCAAGTTTAGATTAAAAATACTTAAACCTGTCTACGTTTCTTCCAACTAATTTTAAAACTTTTGGGAAATTTTTGAACTTCTACAAAAATTATTGATATTTTTCGATTATGTGACACCAAGGTTACCTACGCAAAAGTTATTTAGCTTTTTTTAGTATTTTACAGTCCATACGCAAAAAAAAACAGAATTTCACTCGGTTACTAACATAGCTTTATCTAATTATCCTTCTGGCAATAAAGTATAGCATTTCTGCAAGTTTTTTTTCATGCCTCTGTCGGCAGCATTGTAAAACAACTGGCAAAAACAGGTAAAAAAACTATTAGGTGCGGAAAAGCTATACTTTATTACAGAAGGAAAATAAGTTAACCCTTTCAGGACCATAAGGTTTCCAGAAGTGATTTTAAGTTTTTGGTTACAGAAGGATAATATAACTATAATAGTTGATGAGTCAATTAATCAATAACTGCCCGGCATAATATTAGTTGAGCGCGAACTCGCCAATAAACTATGAGTGTAGTTTGGCGAGAAATTAATTTTTGTATTTGTTTGTGCAAAATATAAAATAAATAATTTAAAAAAATACCCTTCCGATACCATATCTAACTATACCTTTATATAAAGCACGGTGCACATTAAATCCATCGTACACAATCTACAAAAGAGTTGTTACAATTCTACCCATTGTAGTGTAGTTATCAGTATCGAATAAATCGCGCTCACTCCGCGAAACAGCCTCTTATCTCTAAGCTTTATTGCAATAAAGGATCAAGACTTTTTTTTGTTTTTATCTAATACTAGTGGTTTGCCAAGGCTTTGTCCGCCTTGGGTACGTCTTGAGATTGAAGTAGGTACCTAAAACTTATGTTTCTAAATAAACAATGAAAAATTATAACTTTAAGATGACAAAAGAGCTGGCGTTTATTTAGCCCAACGGCTTAGCGTCACCATTCGACGTAGTAATAGCACCAGTGTTTTGGGCACCACGCCAGTTAACGATAACTTGGACGGCGTGTATTTTTTGTAAATATAATAAGTATGTAGTAGTTTGTTTAATGTAATTCTGTAATTCTTTGCTTATATGATGTACTTACTTAAAATAATCAATTTAAATAAAAATAACTTATTAAGTTCCTATAAAAACTGTAAGTAAACAATGAAATTATTTTTCAGACGAAAGTAACGCAGACCGGACATGACTTACCCCGCTAACGGCTGACACACAAACAGCTGTTTTGCAGGCGCCATATTTTGTGGAGGTGTAAGATCTTCTTTTTTAATAATTCGATGATGAATACAGTTGGTTAATTGTGATAAAAAACCATTTTAAGAAATTGAACACTGCTCGGTACTGTTTTATGGTACTAGAACTTACTATAAGTAATAAAAAGATGAATTTGACAAAAAAAAAAGTAGCTAACATAATATTTAATATAAATTTTACGGTATAATTTTGTATTTAGTTATTCTAATTAATTTTAAATAAGTAATACACAGTAGACTGTTTACTGAAGTTTCTACATAAACAGCTGTTATTACCCACAATTTTGCAAAATAAATGATTATGACTAGATGATTCCCGCGACTTCGTCCGCGTGGAGCAAATTTTTTCGATTCCCGCGGGAATTCCTTAATTTTTGGATGAAAAGTAGTCTGTACTTCCACGCGATGTAACCTATCCCTATACCAAATTTCATCAAAATCGGTTGAATGGGTGGGCTATGAAAGCGTAGCAGACAGACAGACAGACACACTTTCGCATTTATAATATAAGCATGGATTAGTGTGGATTTAACAATTTGCGACACATTATATTTTATTCCAGTCTACCATTTCGAGCCATTATGTGGAATTCTGTGGTAAAGGTAAAGTAAAGTAAAAAGTAAAATATACTTTATTTTACACAAAGAATGGAAAAGACATAAACAATAATATTAATAGATACGGCACAACAGGCGGCCTTATCGCTTAAACAGCGATCTCTTCCAGGCAACCTTAGGGCAGAGGAAACTTTTAAAAGAAAGCGGGAGGGGTGTACTGAGACATATATACAGGGGTGTCTGTATATATATATATATATATATATATATATATATATATATATATATATATATATATATATACAGACATACATACATACAAACATACATATATACAAACGTACATACTTAGAACTTACTTATAACATTAACTTTCAAATCAAGGCATTGTCTTTTTATCGCTCTGAGAGAGTCGTTAAAATCGGATCTATTGGAGCGACGTTATCGCGAGAATAAATCGTGTCCGCGGAATAAAGTCGTCACGATACCTACCATATCGCGCGTCGCCCACGACCCGTCGCCCCGCGCTAGTATACGACTAGCCTTTATGTTGAGGTGAACCCACATTATGAGATTTCAACCCATGGCAGGCTAGGAGCTATTCTGCCAACGCTCAAAGCCGTATTGTTTCATAATTGTTGACTTTCGTGTTTTAGAATTTATAGTTATTTATAGACTTACTTATTTTAGAAACTTTCAACCCATGGCAGGCTAGGAGCTAGCGCTTAAAGCCGTATTGCTCCATAATTGTTGACTTTCGTGTTTATGAATTTTTAGTTCTTATTTTAGAAACTTTCAACCCATGGTAGGCTAGGAGCTATGCTGCCAACGCTTAAAGCTGTATTGTTTCATAATTGTTGACTTTCGTGTTTTAGAATTTATGGTTCTTATTTTAGAAACTTTCAACCCATGGCAGGCTAGGAGCTATACTGCCAACGCTTAAAGCCGTATTGTTTCATAATTGTTGACTTTCGTGTTTTAGAATTTATGGTTCTTATTTTAGAAACTTTCAACCCATGGCAGGCTAGGAGCTATACTGCCAACGCTTAAAGCCGTATTGTTTCATAATTGTTGACTTTCGTGTTTTAGAATTTATGGTTCTTATTTTAGAAACTTTCAACCCATGGCAGGCTAGGAGCTATACTGCCAACGCTTAAAGCCGTATTGTTTCATAATTGTTGACTTTCGTGTTTTAGAATTTATAGTTCTTATTTTAGAAACTTTCAACCCATGGCAGGCTAGGAGCTATACTGCCAACGCTTAAAGCCGTATTGTTTCATAATAGTTGACTTTCGTGTTTTAGAATTATGATTCTTATTTTAGAAACGTCAAGATATCTACGTGACAGTACGGCCCCAGACTCCTCAATTTTGACGACCTCCGTGGCGCAGTGTGCAGCGCTGTTGTCTTAACGTGCGGAGGTCCTGGGTTCGATCCCCGGCGGGGTCAATTTGGGGATTTATAATTTCTGAATTTTCCCTGGTCCAGCCTGGTGGAAGGCTTCGGCCGTGGCTAGTTACCACCCTATACCAGCAAAGACGTGCCACCAAGCGATTTAGCGTTCCGGTACGATGCCGTGTAGAAACCGAATAGGGGTATGGGTTTAATATAACTGCCATTCCCCTAACAGGTTAGCCCGCTACCATCTTAGACTGCATCATCACTTACCATCAGGGGAGATCGCAGTCAAGGGCTAACTTGTAGTGGTTAAAAAAACTCTTTTTTATCCAAGCTAATATTATAAATGCAAAAGTGAATCTATCTGTCCTTTCTGGTTGTCTGTCTGCTACGCTTTCATGGCCATCTGTTCAACCCATTTTGAGCTTACTGGAATGCAAAATCACTTAGCGTTGGCAGTAGATACGTCATTGCCGTGAGGATTGGTAACCAACCACAGCCGTAGCCTCCTACCAGACCCTCTCTCTGCGTCGTATTCCTCATTACTGAGGGTCGTGACCAGTTTCCATTAATCAAATAAAGGTAGGAGTTTTCTTGGGATAATAATGCGGTGGGTTCCCACTTCCCATGTCCTTCCGTATACGATTCGACTAAGAGTATTTTTGACGACCTCCATTTTGTAACGATTATTTTCCGAGGTTAGTGATAATAACCGCGACTGACGGCTTAACGTGCTCTCCGAGGCACGTAGGAAACGAAAAGGCCAAATTTGAACCTCCAAATTCGGTCACCCATCCAGTTACCGACTTGAGTCAACGTCTACCAGACCGGACCAGGGACAATTTAGAAATTCCCAAATTACTCCAGGGATTGAACCTGGGTTCTCTCACATAAGTGAAGATACCCCTCATCAGTTTCTACACGACATCGTACCGGAACGCTAAATAGCTTGACGGCACGCCTTTGCCGGTCAGGTGGTAACTAGTCACGGCCGCAGCATCCCGGTTAGACTAGAGAAAATTCAGAAATAATAAATTCCCAAATTGACCCTGCCGGGGATCGAACCCGGTACCTCCGCACGTTAAGACTACAGTGCTCATCACTGCGCCAGGGAGGTTGTCAAATTACGTTTATAAAAATAAAATTTGAAAAATCCCCAGCAGTTTTAAAAAGCGACAGAGCGAAATCAAAAGTCATTAACGTCCTATGAGTTAAAAAGTTAAACTGACGTCTATAATAAATCATTTTCCTTTTACAGAAGGTAATAGGTTCGTCTCAACGAGAATTTTTTCAACGTCTTGCTCCATCAATTTTAAGTTTTAACACGAAATGCGAAATGTTTCACGCTTTCTGTAACATGGAATGGAATGGAATGTTTTTTGCTAGAAACAATATAATTGAAATAAAGGAATAGAGACTTTTCTCTTAATCTTAAATTACACGAATTGTATAATATTGTTCAATAAGGTAATTATCGCCTACTCTATCAACTCCACCACTCTGTCACCTGTAATAAGAAAATTACAGTTAGCAAAGAAAACACTAACTATGACTAAACAATATAATATACTTCCGAATTTAATGGAAAAAAATAACAGCGAAAGATATATTAGGTATATTTAGGTATAAGAAATGGCGAAAAAGTAGTCCCTATTCTTATTTTTGATTATTACTAGTTGATTGTAACGTACCTAAGTAGGTAGAATAAGAGGAATCTGTAAAATTATTTTTCCTGAACGTAGATCAAAAGAGCTTTTTAAAGTCAGCTGTCCGTGCTGTCAGGAAAATCAGCAAGTGGATCAAAATTGTAGATTGGACACAAGGACCTGCATTCATCTAAACCTTCCTGAAAGTAAATTAATTATGTAGATTAGAATAGCAAGAAAAAACATCAAAATCGTTCAACAGAATTTGAGGTTAAGACGAACATGACATACACTATCTTTTCCGGATTTTTGTCCCGGGTTCTGTCCCCAACAGGGTCAATTTGCGAATCTATAACTTCTGCATTTTCTTTAATGTGGCTTGTAGTAGCGTAAAAAATACCCACAGGTTGAATACAAACCCTCTTTTCTAGAAGTCGTGTAAAGTGATCCGATAGTTTCAGCGTACGATCAAAAAATCAAGATAGAATTATGAAAAAAAAAACAAGAAAATCGCTCTATAAGACTGTACAATGCGCATGCTGTCTCTTTCTTTCTTCCCGTCTTCATTAGAATACGTAAAGCGCGCACATTTCTACATGTTGGCAATGAACGCGAGACGGAAAAGTGGCACTCAATTGTAAGCTTTATGCTGCAGACTTTTTTTTGTTATCGTTTTAGTAATTTCAGCCAATCGGCATCGCCGCTCGTCGACCGCTGACGCCCTCTTGGCCTCCGATTGGTCGGTTGCGTGGAACTGATTGTGCGATGGCGGGAAACGGATTTAAGTTAGGGGCATCTCATTCTTGCGGTTTAAGGGTTGTGTATCGGTCACTTGTATCGATTCGATAGATATTAGTCGTGTTACAGCTAGTTGCCATATCGGTAGTATCTGAAATAAGCAACTGTTGAGTTTCTTGCCGGTTCTTCTCAATAGAACAGTTTTCCGAACCGGTGGTAGATCCTAGCGACTTATCATAAGTGGCACATGTTGTCCTACGTGAAATAAATCATTTCATATTAATTTTTTTCATTTTCTAGGGTATTTTAATATAAATTTACAGATCTTGTAAGTAAAGTTTTGGTTTTTGTTTAAATCATTGTTTGACTTATTTTTTTATGTACATTTATATTATTAATTAGTATTAGATCATGCCCGCGACAGTGTCCGTGTGGTTTAATTTTTTTTGCGGAAGAACTCCTTCATTTTCATTAAAAAAAACTTACGCCCTTCCTCGGGATGTAACCTACCTCTATACCAATTTTCACGACCAAATTTATCGAAGTTTTTACGAAAAATGTACTCTGATGACTGTTTCGCCAAAGGCTTACCTGTATTTTTTGACACACATTACTGAAAAGCCTGTATTTTCAGCTTTCACTATCATTTCATATCATAAAATGCAGTCCTTCTCCTTCATTGGCTTCAAATGCGAAGAAAATGGGAATTAAGGAAAAAGTCGAACAGAAAAAGTCGTTCTTTTTATATTATTAGAATATATATATAAATAATATAGACCAAATAGTTTTAGTTGTCTGGTTCATCTTTATAGTTTAAAGATATCAATATCATCTTGGTATAGATTATAAATTATACTCTAACGGTTTTTACAATCTAATGGTGACATATCCATTTCTATTTTTAACTTTTTAAATCGGGTACATCGATATCGATCTTTCTACAACGCCCATCACTAGGCAATCTAATTGAGACAGACCGCGCGAAGTTTACTGAACAATATCGTCTATTGAGTGTTTGTAGTTTAGTTTGAGAGTTGGCTGTTGGTAAATCTAGATTTTCGCGTAAGTACCCTGGTATTACTAGGGGTTTAATATAACTACCATACCTACCCCTAACAGATAAGCCCGCTACCATCTTAGTGCATCATTACTTAACATCAGGTGAGATCGCAGTCAAGGGTTCTTGTAGTGGGAAAAAAAGGCGCCGATATCACTGCCAGTGGTCTGGCGTTCTGAGTTTTGCGTTCACTTTTGGTTGTGATGTGAGAATTACATACATGTCTTCTCAACTAAAAATAAGTTCTCAATTATATTATCGGGTTTAAGCATAAGTTATGACTGATGCATAAGAAGTTAAGAACCTGAGGCCCAAATTGTCTAAGCAAATAGTAATGATTTGACAGCTTTGAATTACTCGAACTATTTAAGGAGTTCGTATCTACATGCTTTTTGACGTGCAAGCATCTATGAACTCCTTAAAAAGATTGGATTATCCGCTTGACAAACGATTACGATTTCCTTACACAATCGGGGGGCTGTATGCTGTAGCTTAATGTATTAGGTATAGCGTTTTGAGCTCGTGACTCCATCACTCCGCCTCAAGAAGGTCCGAAGGTCGTTCGTGGGAATGAGCATTTTATTTTATAACAAAATTCCACAACCTATCTTAAACTTGCCTTTATATAAGTTTAAGAAGTCCATTAAAAGTATGCTCCTGAAAACAGCTTATTAAGTATCCACCACCACTACCACTACAGCCTATTAACGTCCCACTGCTGGGCACAGGCCTCCACTCTCATAGGAGAGAGGGAATTAGAGCTTAGACCCACCACGCTGCTCCAATGCGGGTTGGCGGGCTTTAACGACTATTATCATGTTAGTGATAATAACCGGGACCGGGCTTAACGTGCTCTCCGAGGCACGGGGGTGAAACACCGCCAACTTCCTAACTCCGGGCTAGTATGGAGAATTTCTAATCAGAAAAACTCAACACTTAATTATGGCCCGACCTGGGATTCGAACCCAGGACCTCGTCAGCCGCAGTCGAACATGATAACCACTAGACCAACGAGGTATTAAGTATGCTGTTGAAGAATAAGTAAATGACAAAGTAGCATGGATTTGACTCGCTCCAGCAATGCTAAGGACAGCTGTTACTTATGTATTCTATAAATTAATGAAATTGTAATTTTTTTTTTCAAAAGAGCAACCGCCGAGTTTCTTGCTGGTTCGGTAGGAATGATATTCCGAACCAGTGGTAGATTCAAAAGTACCTACTTCTAAAAGTTTATTTCCTATTAACCTCTAAACCTAACCTAAAAGTAGGTTTATGCGTTATGCGTTTATGCGCCCTTATGAAGTAAAATATAATCTAAAAAAATGAACCCCCCTCTTAACTCCAATGTATACGCAATAGTGTAGGAAAAATCGTCCATAGCTGGGCAAACGATTACACCGCGGTCTTGCGCCGCCTCACGGCTCGACTCTTTTTCAAATTTTAAAGTGTAGGTTAAAGTTAGGTATTATACAATTGTTAAATATCCCAACTGGATCCGAAATTGAGCCCAGGGACTGGGAGGTAAGTACTTATGCGACCATGCCCGTTTCACCAGTGGTCAAATCATTTTCAATTTAACGTTTTTTACGTCAAAAAGGGGAAACTAAATTGGTCTCTAAAGTCATTTGCCCACATGAGTTAATGGTAGCGTAAACACTCGATATTATGCTCATTATTCCTCTAAATACAGCCTAATGGCGATGGTGCTTATTTCGAATGATAGATGAAGCACAAAATTACCTACGAGGGTAGCCAAGCTTGACGGGGTTTAAGGAAAATACTGTTTATTTATTATTTAGTTTAGATGACCTGTAAAATTGCTATAAAAGGTAAATCTCGCCACATACATAGGTATTTTAATCTTATATGGCAATAATTGGTACTCAAAATATGTTCCAACTTTAAAGAACATATCTAGATTACAGAATGAAAATAACTACGAAATAATTCTTACTACCATAGAAATAGAATTAAATCATTGTTCCTAGCTTCAAACAAATAAACGTATTTTTTTTATTCTGTAAGATATGCGAGTGCAGCCCTAGATTGAAGATTCCAGCTCTGAGCCGAGCAGACTCGAATAAATAATTCAATACCGATACCTATTAATATTGCAAATCTGAAATAAAAATTTATACTAAGTACATGGGCCCTGGCTTTTAATAGTACTTTTATTTTCAAACTAGCTCTTAACTTCATCCGTGTGTTTTTTTTTTTAAATTCTCACGGGAACACCCTATTTTTTCGGGTTAATACATATAGCATAACTATGACACTCACAAATAATGAAAGCTACATTATTTGTGAGTGTCTTATGCTATTGGTAATAGTAGATTATACACCAAGGCGATAAAGCACTGTTTTATGTCATGGGCGCTACATTGAATCCTGAACGTAACGAAGGACTCCAAATTTAACTCCCGAGCGCAGCGAGGGTGTTATAAGTTAATTCCCGACCAAAGGGAGGGAATTAAGATTGACTCCTGAGTGCAGTGAGGGATTCAAGCGCCCAAGAAAAAATCTGCTTTATCCCGGTGGTGTATACTCTTCTTTATACTTCTACCATAACAGTAAAACAAGCTGTAACGGTTAGATATTTATTGCAAATCATAGTAAGTAGGATACATAGGTCTAGTAAATAATAAAAAGAAAAGACAAATTAAACTTTTTATTTCAAACTTTTTGCTTTTCATGCTGCCAGTGACAGTGTTTATGCAGGTACACATACTCCTTGGTTTAAAAACTTTTATGTCAAATGGTACGATCGTTTGGTCGACCAGTCTGGAGCCTAGACTCTGTTGTGCATATTTACAGTATGGAGTTGGTCAACTAGTTGGGCGGTCGATCGACTAGATTACGGCCCTAGGGCATGAAGACTGACTTTAGACCCGCAAAAGTATGATTAAACCAGTAGTAAAGGTATGGTAGAAGTATAAAAGAATTTTCAAAATCGGTTCTGTAGATCCAGAGTATAAATAAAAATAAATAATATAATTTTCAAACTCTTCGAGCTTTGTAAAGTGACATCTTGCGTCGAATAGTTAAATTAAAAAATCATCTACTAAACACTAGATGGTGCTATTTAATTTTAAGTTGTGACGTAGTTCATGCAGTAGCCGATAGATGACGCTATAATTCTGTGCGTTCCGCAGTCAAGTAATATAAATTATCAACGAATTTGAAAATGATAACTGTTTTAAATAGGTACATATTTATGTTATTTTAATTATTATTATGGAGTTAGTTCCTTACGAGTTGTTACTAAGTGTAGTAAGGAGTAGGTGTGTAAGGAGTGCCGTAGGGCTTCACTTTAATTCTTCACTCTTTCTATGGTCTTTCTTGGACAGCCAATCGTAGGGTATTAACTGAGGTAGGATACCCACACTCCACAGCCGTAACATAGCCCAGCTATCCAACTACTAACCTTCCTGCAAAAGGGAACCTCTTTTGCAGGAAGGTTAGTAGGTCAGCCGCTGCGGCTGCTGCTGACTTAAATAAAAAAAAGCTGTGATATTTTTTCAGACGTAACTACTGCGTTCAGACTAGAGGTAGAGTCAATCTAGTGATAAAGTCTTAGGTTTAAAGTAGCAGGGAATAAATAAATAAATACGCATCTATAATAACATGATTTATGATTAATAGGTACATTTTTATAAGTACAATGTACTAGGACAGTAAGTATTATTAAATTAATGTATAATGTCTTGTAGTACGTTACTATCACTAATCTTAGTAGGTAGTAGCACAGTAAACAGATATTGTTTACTGTGGTAGGTAGACTGTTGTCAACATTTCGCTTTTCTTACGTTGTTTTTATGTGTGTATACCTATTCACAACTATACGTAATATGCTTAATTTATTAGTTCACACTACACTACTTTAAAAAGTAGATAGGTTAATTTAGAGTAGCTAAAAAAAGTCATCGGTATGATTAGGTATGGTCGGACTCGTAACGTTTATGGAATTTACAAATAGTTTATTACGAAATACCTATTTATTTAATTTAAAGTGTAGGACAAAAAATCAATTGAGTCGACATTTTGCCGTTGGATATAAAAATGCAGCATATATTCATATGTACAATGACTAAAATTAAAACAACTGATGTAATTAAAGCTTTAGTAATTGTTATTCAAGAAATTAAATAAATGATATTATTTTTGAAAAAATATTATGTCCACGAAATATAATGTCATGGACAAACATAAAAAGAAAAAAAAAACGTGAATAGGTAGGTGGGCTGAGTTTTGGTACTAAAAATTAGGAACAATAAAGTTATTTTTTACTAATACTAGGTGTTATTGTAGTAAATATATTTTAAGTTAAAATAATTATTTATCAGTGCACAAAGCCAGCCTTCTTATGCATTGATTCTTAATGCAAGTAAATTTAACATAAAAATTAGTTAAATGGTAATTATTTAAAAAAATTATACAAGGATAATTATTCTACAAATCAATTATCTTAATTTCCTGAGCTTTAAAAACAGAATGTTGTTACTTATAAGTTTGAAGTGAATAATTATAAATTAAAATGAATTCGTTTCTTATTTTAAGATTATTAGTAATATTTGTATATAATTAGTGAACATTTACCTACTTACATTATAAAATAACTTAATCATGGAGTTAATTGTATAAAATCTCAAATAATATTATACGGTAATTTGGCACTGTTGATAGACTTTTCAATTTATTATTGGAACGCATCGTACGGAGGGTCTTGGCTTCGGTCTGTCTTATAACGCTTTACTAGTTCGGGTTCATCTTCTAGATATTCGCAGGGTGCTAGTAACTGAAACAGATCAATTTTGTATGTGTTACCAAGGAATATATTATAATATATATAATAGTACTATACGTAGTGTAAAGTTTTAACGCGTGGTTGAAGGCTGGTAGGAGCATAGAGTAGAATATTATAGTAGGGTAGGAGTCTTGCACCGTAGCTATCCTTACTGGCAAAGACGTGATTTAGCATTCCGTTAAGATACCGAAAAGTGATTAGGGGTTAAGGTGACTTGACTGACTGCATCTTTATTTACCCCCAAATGAGATCGCAGTCAAGGGCTAATTTCTAGTAATTAAATAATAGTAACATAACGCACTCTGGATTTCATGAGTCGTGGAAGATGAGGTAAATGAATGACATCAAGTGAGTCACAGGGAGCTACTGGATCCAAGCGGCCAAAACCACAGCGTGAAGGTCCTAAGAGAGACCTATGTCCAGCATCGACGATCTTATGAAATGTCAAGCATGAAGACATAAGACGCTGCCACCAGTTTCGAAAGCAGATTCTATTCAGAAAATATATACATCAACAATATTGCAAAAAAAAGAATTATTTACACGTGTGCAAAAAATATATTTTGATAAGCGTCGGGTACGAAGCTCTCAGAAGCAAGAATTTTTAAAAAATGAAGCTAGAATAAAAAGATATTTCATTTTAAAGTTTTGTAGGATATGCGGTAATGTCACATTCTAAAAATGACAACCGGAAGAAAGCCACAATAACAAAGATTATTGAAAGAAATTCGGCACAACCACAGATAGTCAGCATCAGTCCTGCCGTAATATTCTTTCATTTATTACGATTCTGTTAGATATTATTAAATACTGTATGCAAGAAGATTCACTTGAAAAATATAAAATACACTATAAAAAAGAGCAATCCTATTATTTATGCAAACATTAATCAGACGAAATAATTAAAATTTTTAAAACATTAAAAAATAAGCTACCAATTTATATATATACAAGGTGTAAGGTAAATGGTATAACATACCGCCGGCTACCTATGTTAGATGGTGTATAGATATACTGGAAAAATATCATGAGAGGTGTAGCTCATATCCTGGGGGAGTTATGAGGACTTCAAAATTTTTGCATAAATGTTCAGGTGGCATCCCTTAAAACAGCTGATTCAATATCAATGAACTGCGAATAATACCGTATGTTAAGCCTCGTTGCCAGCGCGAGCGTTGCGATAAAATCTAATAGCGATGCTAAGTAATCATTATTCGGCATGAAATAAAATTCTCAAAGTAAAAGCCCGGCTAGAACTCACGTATTTTTGTAAAAAAATGCCCGACTAGTTTCGGACTTCGTAAGTCAAATTCAGTCCCTTATCCTTATTTTATGAACCGTCTTTCTCTGTGATTAATATCTCGACTTACTTCGTTGAAGTTTTGATCAATAATTAATTATTCTGAGTAGTTTGTTTTTTGAATGATTTGTAAATTGTAATGAATTGCCAAATTGCACAACGATACAATAATAATAATTAATATTATCGCTTGTAGTACAGTTCCGACTTTAGGTACAAAGGACACCGCCACTGGTGCATTTACGTAAGTAAACTTAATCGAGATACCAGGAAATTATGACTATTAAAGAGATTCAAGTAACCTATTAAATCATTTTAATTCACGAGGTGGGTCCCGTATTTTTCAATTTTAACTAGTTGTTAATGTTTCTAATGGTCTTTGGTAGTACTTTGATCGGCTGCGGGTCTTGGGGTTCCAGATTCGATCGTCAGTCATCAAATCATTAGAATTTGAGTTTTTCTGCCAAGAATTTTTTATTTCCAACGAGAAAAGAAACCCGTTCTTCGGTCGATTGAAGAATTTTTCTCCACGATGCTACGGTGGTCCCAGTTATTATCACTTATCAGTACTTAACCTGAAGTCCAAATAATCGTCTCCACCAACCCGCATTGGAGCAGCGTGGAAGGTTAGTTTCTACATCTCTCATGAAAGATTAGGCCTGCAGTGCACAGTGATGAATTAATTGGTGAACAAAAATCCCTTCAACTCCTACGCAAATTACAATATTTTTTTGATAGCTAGTAAGTACTTAGTTTCTTCGTGACTAAAGATATTTTCATAATTGCAATTATCTTGCAATGGAACCCTAATAATTCGGCCATATTGTCGTAGGGCGGAGTTTAGACTATTCCTGTGTACGTACATGTAGGTATTGTCGGTAAATTAAAAAAAAGCCGAGCTGACGGGCGACGTCCGACGGTACTAGGAACGCATGGAATAAAGTAGATTTTTAGAAAATAAATTTTTGATAGTGTTTTCTTTTCGGAATTTTACCCTAACTTGGGGGAAAAACATAACAAATTAAACAAGAATTTTACAGAACGACTTTGGGTAAAATTGTGAATGCTCTGTTTAAATTGTTAGGTACATAACTAAAATAATGAAAATGAAAATATTTATTTCAGCTTAACTGTAAAGTAAAGTTACAAAGAAAATTGTAAAATAAAGTTTACCGACTTTTACATCTTCAAAAGTCCAACTAACAACAAATAGTAAACTTGCCAAATTTAGAAATTTAGAATTTTTTTAGGGTTTATAAAGGATATTTTTTAGTAGGGTAAAATCAAAATCGTGACTGGAAACCCTGTTTAATTCAGACTGCTCCAGTCGTTTCACCCTTGGACGACCCTTGACCTTGACCTTGCCCTTGGTAGTTGGCACCTCGGTTGTGGCCAACACAGAAAAATCTCACATAACCTGATTTCTCCCCCAAGAAATTAGGTATCTTTTAAAGATTTCCCTCCCGATACAAAAGAAAACGTAGTACTAACTAGTAACTGTTGTAGTACTTGTTAAGTAGTTAGGTATCTAGTGGTCAGTACCTAGGTAGAAGTATTCAAGTATTCGTAATTAGGTGTAAGTACAACTTACCAAAAAATATCATTCATTTTGCAAAGTCGGCCCGCGGCGCGAGCGGCGGCATTTATCTACCTATCAAAGGCGCGGTGTTTACAAAGAGGATACCGCGTGTTAGTAGGTAGCGACCGTCCGTCCTAGCATGTACCAGGTTTACATAAAATTTTAGGAGATTGCCTGTAGAGAGAAGTTGATTTGGAGTGCATTTTGTATTTTTATTAATATGATGAACTAGCGTACCTACATGTAATGCGACTGAGTGACCAGTGGTTTACAGGTTTGGTTGCGAATCTCGTAGTCTGGGTTCGAGCCATATTTCGGTCATAGCATTTTTATCATCATTAGTCAAGATTTGAACCGACCCGGGAATCGAACACAAGACCTCGTTATCATCAATGACAACTCTACTAGACATACTACCGTCTTCGTCAGGTCAGGACGTCGGTGACGTCAAAGTCGCGCAGCGGCATTCGGTCAAAGGACTCGCAAAAGTTCGTCAACTTTGTTGTTTGTACTAGGGCATTAGAAATTGATGTTGCGTAAGTTATTTATTACGTAATAATAATAGGTATGAGGTTGTTAATCGCTACAGGGTTGCCAAAATTTATTTTCGTTAATTAACTAATTAATTTTGTATGAAAGTTTTTTATAATTAATTTTGACTTTTTAACACCGCCATAGTGTTTATAACGTTAAAATTGCATGGGTAGCCGCCGGTATGTTATACCATTTACCTTACACCTTGTATATATATATTCTAGCTACTAGGTAGATTATACATAGAATGTTAACACTTAACTGAGAAACGGAACTAAATAATCAAAAAGATTCTCTAAATATTTTATTTTTTACCTAGCTTCAATTAAATATAGTTAATACTTGATACAATATAAAAAATATGAAAATTATGTTTGCCTTTATCTTACTTGTGTACAATCAAGATTTAGGCAATGAAGTCAATATAAATTTCGCCATTGCTCTTTTTTATGTGAAGTAAAAATAATAATTGAATGGAGTTTATAACATAATTAATTATAATAATGCTGTATTAATGAAACATTGTGTATCTTCGTTATAATACTGCATACCGTATATTTAAGGTATTTGAATGTAAACAACTATAATATTACATTAAGACCGATTGAAAACCCAAATTTGCAATTAATTAATCTTGAATCTTGAAAGTGGGCAGAAACTCAACAGTTACTTTAAAGGCTAAAGCTAGTTTACCCTCTCAGTCAATGGTTTTCCTTCCAACAAATACTTGAGTTTGTTCATCTGACACGGTGTGAGGATCTTCTCCAAGCTCACGTCGTCTCGCTTATGGCCATCTCGCTTGCCGTTCGTCCAACCCCGCGAGTACTGGAACGTTTGTGACGTCACTGACGTCATCGAGACGATGACGAGCAGAATGGTGATGTTCGCTAACATGCTGGTATGTAACCTGAGGACAGAAGACATCCATAACTGAATATATAAAAGGAAAAAGTGACCGAACGACTAACTGACTGATCTATCAACGCACAGCTCAAACCACTGGACGAATCGGGCTGAAATTTGGCATACATAGATGCTATATTAAGACGTAGACATCCGCTAAAAAAGGATTTTTAAAAAAATCAACCCCTAAGAGGGCAAAATAGAATTGAAATTTGTGTAGTCCACGGGGACGAAGTCGCGGGCAAAAGCTAGCCCATATAAATGCGAAACTATGTCTGTCCGCGCACGTTTGAAACACAAAATATTAGTAAGATAGAATTATAAATTGAAATTCGACTGTACTGTGATCTTTGTCAATGGTATGTGCTACAATGATAAATATAAATGTTTAAACGTATTTTGAAGTGTAAAATACGTATTTACATTTTTAAAATCATAATAATTAACTATTGATATTTTCCTCGTGATGTTTTACTTCAACAAAGCCAACCTTCCACCGTTATTCGATTTCTTAACACGCACAATTATTATAAGTTACAGAAGCCTACCCGGGATTGGAACCCGGATCACGCAAACAGGGCCCTTTCAACCTGGGCTATGGCCTATTTTATTAAGAAAAATAACATTAACATGTTTCGGTGTACCTAGCAGGTAATGTACCAACTACGTATGTTTACTCTCGTTTGGGCGTAAAGTGCTTCGCTTCGTCGTTCGTGTTTCTTTAGAGCATGATATTTGAACATATTTTTTAGGCAAACATTCTTGAATGTCAACACAACGATATTGAATTGTTGAAGTGAAAACTTCTTTACGCGCGTTGAGCACTTTTTGGTAGGGGATAAAAATGTGGAAACGCGAGACGGACACCATTCTTCTTAAGACAAAAGGTCTTAAGTATAAATACCACATTCGTAATTAAACTTTAATTCCCTAGTATTAAGGTTTATATTTTAAATATTTTAAAAGTGCTGTTGTTATTTTAAATTATTTTATATATTCGTTTTCACCTTTTATGGTAGGTAAGTAGTTATGTCACCGTAAGATTGTAAAAACCGTTAGATTATAATCTAACTCGCGAAATTGCAAACTGTCGCAAAATTACAATTTAACGTATTATTTTTCGGTAGATTGTAATCTGTTAGGTATATTAACCCGATAGAACCTAACTACCTGGTTATTTATGTCGAACCCTAACCTAACCTACAAGAAAGACACAAGAACATGTAAATACAATTAATATTTCAAAAATTGACACTCAGAACATTGAATGGTTCACATTCTGTCGACAGTTTACAATTTCGCGAGTTAGATTATAAACTAACGGTTTTTACAATCTTACGGTGACAGTTAGGTACATCCACTAACGACACGTCCTAGCCTCCCACAGGTTAAAAGGTAGGTTTATTTTTTAATTGAAAATGAGTTAATCTTAGAAAAAGCATAATGGGAACTGTATAAGATCTATATTCTAAACATACCTAGGTACGTAAATTTATTGTTACAGTTCACGGCATCATATCGGAACGCTTAATCTCTTAACGGTCTTTGCTGGTCATGACATAGGCCTCCCATCTAGACCAGATCATAGAAAATTTAGCAATATTGCCCCTGCAGGGAATCGATCTCGGGACCTCCCATTTCTAAGACAGCGTTCAACACTGCGCTAGGGAGGTAAAATAGTCCCAAACCAGAGTGCCCGTGGGAGATTGTCTTCCCATTCTATCGCGACAGCGTTAACTACGATTTGTATGGAATTGTCAGGTGCTTTACAGCTGTTATATCATGACCTTAAAAATGGTTTAAATACTTACTCTGAGTCCCACAAACATAACTGACATGGTGACAGCGCCGCTATATGAAAAATAAAATTTTAAAAAAAACTATAAGTACAAAAAATTACTTCCAATTTTCCAAGATAAGTTTGACGGACTATAGTAATCGTTGTCGTGATCGAATAAGTACGTTAAAAAAACTCCCACACGGCCTGCATTACCTAATCATAAAAAAGAAAAACAAGAGGACAAACTAGAGTTACAAAGAAAAGAAACCGGGGTATCTAAGTAGTTTGTTCCTCGTTATCCTGAAACCTCAGGGCTGCGATCGCATCTGAGGCTTCTCATACCGAAGTCCTGTACTTATCACGGGCCCTCCATCGACTACTTTTACGCGAAATAATGAGTATTGGAAGTTTTTTAATTAAAATAAATATAAAGCGGAGCGCGTATGCCTAGTAGATGCCTATTCACACTTGATTTGAAGGTAGGACCTATATTTAAAGAAAACGGAAGCAGGAAGGGCATTCCATATCCTAGCGGTTTAAATTAGGAACGAGGAAGCAATTCGCTTCGTACGAGTCCGCGGTTTATTTTTAGAATTTTTAGAATGTAAAAACCTGTAGAGCGCGCTCCACACCTGTATAGCCCTGTCCTTCTCTCCGCCATAGCGCTGTTCCGCTTTTCAGACTAAATGGCGTTAGTAAAATAGGTCCATATTCTTTGTTTGACAGGGCCCGTCTATGTAAATTGAGGTCGTTGTGTAAAAAGTACTTTTTAGAATAAAAATAATTTAAAACTTCTAAGACTAGTTCACCACTGCGTCAGGGACGTTAACAAGAGTAAAATATATACCTAGACGAAATCATACCCAGTCGAATCTGTACCTAATCATGAAAAAGAAATACAAGAGGACAAAATCGAGTTGCAAAGAAAAGAAACGGGGTATCTAATTTGTACCTGTTACCCCGCTACCTGAGACCGCATTTGACGCTCCTCTTACCGGATGCCCTGTAATTATTACGGACTCTCACAATTGACTACTTTTACGCGAAATAATGAGCATTGGAAGTCTAGAAAACATTTATTTTTGGAATAACGATAACTGAAAAACACCATAACAATTTTATTGATTTACTCATCGAACTAAATGATACCCGCGACTTCGTCCACGTGGATTAATGTTTTTTCAATTCTATAATTTTCCAGGATTAAAAGTAACTTATGAGTCTATGTCCTTCCCTGGAATGCGACCTATCTCTGGAGGTACCAATTTTCATCAAAATCGGTTGAAAAGATGGGCCGTGAAAGCGTAGCAGACAGACATTCCTAAAAGATTCACTCTTCATTAAGAGATACCCTGATATACCTAATAAGAATAATGTAAGAATATTCCAGACCGTAGCCATGCGTGAGGAATGAATACACAAAGCGTTTCATGCTTGCAGGTAGAACTTCAACGACTTTTTGAAGTGAAACTTCTTTAGAATCGTTGTGATTTGAAAATTCAAAAAAAAAAAAAAGTGTCAACAAAAAGAGTCAAAACATTAATAGGATTTAGCCTGCGAGAGAGTGAAAAAGAATAAAAGTCATAAAGATTTATCTCATTCTCTCCTTGCTTTTCTGAAGTTTCACTTCTGCCGTGTGTGAATTGCACACACACCCTTTTTTTCCACTAGAATTAAGTAGCCCTTGTGTGCGATCTTACCTGGTGATGATGCATTCTAAGATGGTAGCGGGTATGTCAATAGGGATGATGACAACCCGATCAAATCTAAACTTAAAAACGCCCTTCTAGTATGGAAGTTTGTATGAAATACATAGCTGTGACGTCATTAAATTTCAACGCACTTTTTTTCTTTAATCTATAGTTTCAAATGGTAATCAAGCTTAAAGTAACCGAGGATGTCCATTTAGCACAAGCACACAAGCACAAATTCGATGGTGCATGGAGTGCTGCAGCCATATATGGGATGGCTCTGCCAAGTACCAGCTTGATGCATTGAATTCGGTGGATCGTCGCGCCAGAAGACTTATTGGTAACAAAGCGCTGGTCAGTTCGAAGCTGGAAAGCTTAGAACATCGGCGCAAAGTTTGCATGCTGTTGGTATTGTACAGGATATATTTCGGACAGTGTGCTCAAGAACTATTCGATCTGGGTTCCTCCGTCACCGTTTTATTATCGAACTGCAAGGCATCGACAAGGTCTGCACCCTTACGCAGTCGAAATTCCGCGAGCTCGGCAGAAGCGGTTTGCTTCCTCGTTTCTAATTCGAACCGCTATGGAATGCCCTTCCGGCTTCCGTTTTCCCCTCTTCTTTTAATCAAGAGTTAACAAGCATCTTCTAGGCAAGCGCACTCCACCTTAGACTGCATCACCACTTGCAAGCAAGTCTGATTGCAGCAAGCGCTAGCCTATATAATTTTAAAAAAAATTATGTCTTTTGGAAGACTCTCTATTTAATAATCAGTAAGAAATAATTTATTTTTGATGATTTTAAACATCCTTTGACTTTGAATATAACAGGGAAAAAGGAGATCAAGTTTGAAAGAAATCCTCTGCACAGAACACTAACAATATCCATAAACGACCCTTGAAGTGGTATCACGTGACGAATCGTTAGATTATTGAGTAATGACGCGATAACAATATGGAGGGGTATAGTGGATCGAATGTCCGTATGCAATACCGTTATGTAGTATATTATACTTATAAGATGCACCGATAGCCTAGAGGTTAGCATGTTCGACTCGGATGCATCCGAGGTGCATAGGATTTATAGTGCCCCTTTGGTATCACTATATAATCACTAATTGTTAATTTAACAAAACTTTTGTGATTGTTAATAAAATTTAGTAAATTGTTGGAATGCAAAACAGTTTAGTAAATTCTGGTGGTGTCTTTTTTCTCCGTGTGACGATGTCCTCGCCTAGATATTTGGGGCGGGGGTAAATTTTTACCCCTTTCTACCCTTTTCTTTGCTCGGCTTACTGGACGAAGCCTCTCACAGACCAGACCAGACCAGAGAAAATTCAGAAATTTATGTATTCCTAAAATTAACCCTGCCGGGAGCCCGGTCGAGATTCGGTCATGAGAACACAGTACCTACTTCTAAACAAACTGGCGCAGTCGTATGAGCTTTTGCCTTGTAACCAAGAGATTCCTGATTAGATTCCCGACTGGATGCCGGTCGGGAAAAATCCAACAAAATCTTCTATAAGTACACATAGAGAGATTTAAAAAACTTGTATACTCGAATAACATGTTGCTAAAGGTTGCCTTAACAACATGACATTCGATCTCTTTTCTCACATTTACCCCGTGTTAGATGTATCGCATCATTTCACAATGGGGTAACGTTACTCGACACTATTACAGAGAATATGGTATGCAGATATTGTTAGTAAGTAGTTAGGTGTTCAAAGTAATTTCCTTCTGAACGGGTAGTCACCGTACCACTTTTTTTCCTTTCCTGCTTGGTTTAAGGAGAATATATTTATACAGCTTAGCTTTTATCCGATCTACAGTGGTCGTAAATTTACAACCCCATGAAAATTCTTGGGGGTATGAAATGAAACCCCATGAAAAACATACACAATTCATTTTTTACTTTCACATTTTTCAATTTTACAAGATTTTTAAACGTCATCTTACATTGGTGCGTATATGCATTTTACAACTTTTCTGAAATTTTGAGTTACGAGCGTTTAACAGTAAAGCGAAACATCACGAGGTAAACCTGCGTGCCTGGAGTTCTTCAAAAAGTTCTCAAAGGAGTGTAAAGTCTTGTACTTAATCTGTACTTAGCTAGAGTGCTGGACTATGTCCAAACCCTTATGGTTTGATTGATTGAGGATATTCGTGTCGGAGAAGTAGTGCAAGAAACCTTTAACGACCTCAGTGGCGCAGTGTTGAGTGCTGTTGCCTTAAGGTGCGGAGGTCCCGGGTTCGATCCCCGGCAGGGTTTGGAAATTTATAATTCCTGAATTTACTCTGGTCTGGCCTGGTGGGAGGCTTCGGCCGTGGCTAGTTACCACCCTACCGATAAAAGATGTGCCGCCAAGCGATTTAGCTTTCCGGTACGATGCCGTGTAGAAACCGAATAGGGGTATTTAATATAACTGCCATGCCCCTAATAGATTAGCCCGCTACCATCTTACACTGCATCTTCACTTACAATCAGGTGAGATCGATAAAAAAAAAGGAGTTGATGATGATGGTGATAGTATTATATATTTCCATATTACTATTATATTAGTCAAAAACCTGGAGAAAGCCATGCTTAGGCTAGCTTTGAAGAGGTTTGGGGAAGGCCTACGCCGTAGAGGCTTGTGGCTATTTATACCTTAACAAGTAACAGTGACTAAGTACTATAATTTTTATGAATGTAAGTTTTATTCGTGAATGTAAATTTTAATAGGTAAATACATAATTGTTGATTTAGTAAATTATAATGTACATATTGTTAAATACGTGCATTATTCTCAAAAGAATAATGCATGTACCTCATTTAAATTTTTTTTTAATTAAAATATCTAGCTTATGCCCGCGACTCGGTCCGCGTGGTTTGAGTTTTTTGATTCCCGCGGGAACTCCTTAATTTACCGGGATAAAAAGTAGCCTAAGTCACTCTCCAGGTCCTCAACTATAACCATGCCAAAATCACGTCGATCCGTTACTCCGTTGCGGCGTGATTGAAGGACAAACCAAAAAACGAACAAACCATCAAACAAACACACTTTCGCATTTATAATATTAGTATGATATTGCGTGTATTTAGTTACATAAACAATTCGTGATATCAGATATTTTGCTTTAGGTATCTAGGTTAGGTTCAACATTTTTTATTGGAAGTATATTTTTTTATTGAAAATAATACAATAGAACTTAATGCTAGCTAGCCTAACCTAATTACTATATAAATCATGCCCACGTGGAATGGTGTCAAGAATGCTGGCTGCATTTCCGCGCTGGACAGCCAGGCTGATCTTTTGCGCAAAAAATGAGCCAGCCCTTCTGTCACCAGATGAGGCAAATAACCGCGGTGAAATCTCTCGCAATCAATTTTTGCCACTAAGACTCCACGGCCCAAGGGTCTTCACGGCAAACGGAACAAATACCTATGTAACTTTCTATGAGAGAGTCATATTTCCGCCGCTAAGTATTTTTTTAATTTAATTGAAGTTAAATTGTAATATTTTAAATATTAAGGCTCTTTTATTTTTAAAAATGACTCCAGAAACGGCTGTGTCCATATTAAACAATGGCGCGATTATTAAACAAGCAGTCATATTAGTATAAAATTACCTTTACGATGGTTCCACAATAAAATTCCTGCTTAATCAACCACTTGGCACAAACTAAACTTCCGAAATAAATTCTGGAACTCCGATTCCCAGATCCGTCGTCGCTTGACTACACTTGGTAATACCTGACTTACCCCTTTTATACAGATCCGGCCGCTCTACAGTGGTCGCATATTTACACCCACATGAAAACTAGGGTAAATGGTGATATCTTCAATCAATCTATAATAATTTTGTGTCTACCACCTAAATCAAAATTTACGCATTAAATGTTTCTGAAAAACACTAGTTTACATCTAAAATTGTAGGTGAATGGCCATTTGAACGTTGCTTTCTTTCGCCCAAAAAGTAAGCCATAAATTAAATCAAAAGGAACAAGAAACTTAACTGCGGTTTGCGTTGTGCCGTGATGTTAAAAAAATAACAATAAATATGTAGAGATCCACAACTTTCGGTTTATGTAGTTTTATACGGAGTAAAATAGTATGGGATCATCTTGTTTTTAAGGTTACTTTTCACGCGCAGGTCAGATACATACGGGTATGTATGTATGTATGTTGCATTCTGTAATTGTATACCCTTGAAGAACGTGACATCTGGATGGATTTTAGTAAATGACATGTCTATACCATGCTATGTTTTGTTTTTATAAAAACAAAATGGCGGAAGTAAAATATAAAATGGTGGTATGGACCAACAAAAAAGTGTATACAATATTGAGGGGCACAAGTTGAGTGGATTCTTATAAGCGTTGGCAGTATGGCCCCAGTAACATAATATTTTATGCTACCATTGTAGTGTACCCCCATCGCAGTTTCGCACTGAACCTACGCTATCGTACTATCCTGGTAATGGTTACTGTTCCCAGGAACTAGGAGCTGGAGTCTGGTGGCCCTGATTTGGAGTATACAGTTACAAATTTATCCCTGATTATCACTGTTACTGAAACAGTCGAAGTTTACTGTGAAGCTATTACTTTTCTAGTTTAATTATTTAAACGTATAGTAACAGCTCGAAACCCTAAAAACTTGAAGTACCTATTGTAGGTACCTACCTACCTATTGTAGGTTTTATTTTTCAAGTCAGAAGGATAGGAGCCGCGTCGTAGGATGTTGCAGGTCTGATGCGCTCATGAAAGCTTTTTTCCTATATTAATTTGTTTTTACATAGGCTAAGTATCAGCACAGTATATTTAAAAAGTTCCCGGAAAAAGTTCTCGAAGGAATACCACCCCGTAGCTGTTAGCGTAAGTCTTAAGTACTCGTAGGTATGTGTGGAGACTGCTACCGAATTAAAGGCAGACAAAGTCATAGCTATTACCTACCATAACATGGTAGGTAACATAGACTGTTAACAGATAGATAATACACCATAATACTAATATTATAAATGCGAAAGTGTGTTTGTTTGTTGGTTTGTCCTTCAATCATGCCGCAACAGAGGCACGGATCGACTTGATTTTTTGCATGGGTAGTTGAGGATCTGGAGAGTGGCAAAGGCTACTTTAAATTACGGAGAATTAAGAATTTAAAAAATTTGGAATTAAAAACTTATTCTACTCGACGAAGTCTCGGGCATCAGCTAGTCATAAATAAGCCCGGACGAAGTCGCGGGTTGGTAATCATCACTAGTGTATCTAATTATAAATTATTATTCATTCACAATACTCTAATATTGCCTACTAATTACAGGCTACATGAGGTATACTTAACTGCTATACTTGGTGATTAGGAGCGCCTACCGATCATTGCTGAAACCAGTGATATAAAATATTATGCGGAGGCAACGTACCTATTAATAAGCCGTCATCAGCTAAGAAAATGTTCTCAAGCATCCGTCAATCATAAGACCACCGTGTCTCGGAGAGCATGTAAAGTTGTTGGTCCTGCGCCTGATCTCTCTAAGGTCGTGTCGGATTTTCCGTCACATCGGGCTATGTGTATAAAGGAGCAGAGAGTACACCTGTATTTGCGGTTGCGCACATACTCTAGTGCACCAAAATATTATTAGAGATTGGTCATACGGACATTCTAATTATTTTATTATTGGGCTATAATAAGCGTAGTAGGCAGACAGACAGACAGTCTTTCGCATTTATAATATTAGTATGAATTAGTGCGGATTAGATTTAATTCCATTTCTAAATTAGACACTTCTAGATTCCATAAATAGGTACCCTGTAGGTATGTCAAGGAAACCAAAAATAACTGATGTCATGTTATTGGCGGCCTTATTATTGTCTGACTTTAATCACTATAATTAAGTGTCCGGGTTTCTATAGCCCCATAGACTGGAAGTCCCGAGTTCAGTCTCCGACTCCGCCAGTGCTCAAATGCTAAAACCTTTGTTTACAACCATAGCGGCTGTGATGGTGGGTGGGGAAAGGAAAATTGTTATAAGTACCTAGCTTTGCAATAGGGATGATGCCTATATCAAAAATAAATTATTTCTTACTGGTTATTAAATAGAGGAACTTCCAAAAGACCTAAAATTCACATTCTCGGTTAGTTTTAAGTTTGCTAACCATTTTAAAATATATATTTTTAAAAAAAGTTCGTTGAAATTTGATGACGTAACAATTATGAATTTCATACACTAGAAGTGGGTTTTTATGTTTGATAAAGAGTTGCTGATTTGATTGATTTGTCATCATCCCTATTCACGAGTGCGCGTGGCTCATGGTTGTGTTAAAGTCTACTGACCGCTCTGAGATGCACGCACACATACGCAATGTGTATAACTTAACAACACTAACTTACTTACTACTTACTTATCTGACAAGTTACGCGCTTTACGCGCGCTCGTGAATTGCAAATAATATACAAATGTAAACAGTCTACCCTAATTAATAAATAGAAATTGAAATGCTCGAAGTTTTCCAAATTGGAGTAAAAGTTGGTATTTTTTCATATTAGGTATGCCTAATAGTAGGGGAGGCAATGATGCATAATGTTTTTGCGTAATTTTTTTCAAATCATCAGATTAAGAAAATTCATCGAGATAATCGTCAGATTATGGGTCAGCACGTTTGCAGGGACATAAAGCTGAACTGTCTGTATGATAATCTGACGCGCTCGAGTATTTCAAAATGGAAATTATTTTTGCATTTCAAAAAACCGCAGTGACTGCGTTACGTCAGAATCGTCAGTCTTTTGAATAGGAGCTTCCTTTGGGTCCACTTACCATCTCCTCTGAATATCTGTCGCGCTCTATTTTTTTTTACCAATGTTTTTACTCTATCTCTCTCCATATTCCGTACGGCCAGCCCCACCATGCAAACCGGTAGATTAACATACATCCGATAACAGAGACACGTGGGGCGTATACGCTATCAATATCTGACGCGCTGAAGTAAATCCAAAAAATCCCCTCTTGGGCTTCCCTACTCTACATATTTGTACTATGTTTTCCGTCGACGAATTTAATGCAGCGTGAGAACTTTAACTTAATTGGTTGCGGACTAATGCGGATCGGTGTAATGCCCGATAGCCTAATTAATTTAAAACCTACATCAATCATTGTTACTGTCTCGTTTACTTTTTAGCTGAATCTATGGTATTCTTGCTACGTCAGTGAATTTTGATAATAGCGGAACAGTGTTAACCAATCAGAGATGATTGCGATCGCTACAGTGTAGCTGCCATTGTTACGTAGCTAGGTTTCCATGAGAAACCTAAAATCCCTGGAGGTATACGTTAGAGAAAAAAGGTGTGTGATGTCGTTGGCCACCCCGTAAGAACAAGTTTTTTTTCGCTTCATTCCCAGCCAAATCGATTTAGTCATTGCGGCTTGAAGGAGTACATCAAACATCTAAACTTACATTAGCATATGCTTTAGTTTAAGATACCGTAATTAAGTATTACCATTACCATACCTATAAAATATTACGTTACTATAATAGTTTAGCCCGTACCACCCGTTACCCATGGTAGGTTTAATGGAGAGGGGTCACGACCCTCGGCAACGAGGAATACGGCGCAGAGAGAGATAATCCAGCTTGTATTTGCGATGACTACCTGATGTCTCAATAGTTTAATGCTGCTAGTGCAGCTTGATGAAAATTATACTTTTTTTTCTGGACTAAGATTTGAAATTTACCGTCATTATTGGTCGTCAGTGGGTGTTCACCTGTCAGCTGTCATGAGACAAACCATAAACCTTGAAATTTAGTTCGCTATATTCCGCCACAGTAGTAGGTAAATCTAAGTGGGTACTGTGTACTGTGTATCTTGCAATATTCACCACACCACATAGATCTTCCAAATTATTCTCAACGTACGTTAAATTTCAAGTTGTTTCACTATCATGGACTTCCGTAAAGTAACACCTGCTTCTATCCAAAACCATAATCCAATAGAATTAATGACTAAGGAAGTACTAAGTACTTATTTCTAAGGTAGGTACTAAGGACGTACATATTTCTTTACTAGCGAATGCCTATACTATACATACTCTTTGAAAATTTCAGCTATCTGGCTAATATAGTTGACAGACAGAAGGACGTACGAACAGCGGAGACTTAGTAAGAGGGTTCCTTTAGCACCATTTGGATACGGAACCCCAAAAACATATACTATTAGTGGAAATTTAGTACACTTTACAACAACCGGGCCTTTACACTTTACAATCCAGGGGCCATGTTATGTATATTGTAAATATTCGGCTCTTTCGAGTCCTCTCTTTTGATATGCGATCACTTTTAGAACAAGCTCTTCTAAAATTACACCGAGTTAAAAAGAATTAAAGGCATGGTGGTACCTCTGTAATCTTTAATTAAATTATGTAAATAACACGGTTACGTAATTTTGAAGAAGAGTTTTAATGCTTTATGCCCTACTAGCGAACACCCGCGACATCGTCTGCGTGGTTTGAGTTTTTTTAGTTCCCGCAGGAACTCTTTAATTTTCCGGGATAAAAAGTAGCATAAACGCTATTCCAGAATATAATCTATGTCTGTGTCAAATTTCAGCCAGATCCGTTCAACCGTTGGGGTGTGATTGAGTAACAAACATCCATACATCCATACATCCACACATCCATAAATCCATCCAAACTTTCGCATTTATAATATTAGTAAGAGACATTGAATAGAATTCGTATACCACAATGCTACTTACTATCTTTTTACTATTTACCTGCCCCCACAGTACTGAAATATTTTTTAATCTGTGTCAATGTTCAAGATTTGGTACAAGTATCCGATCGTACGGTTCATCGTTCATTCTGTATCTTCATAGCTATATTCTATATTCTTTAACTGTCTGTGGTTCATTCAAACATGAATGGAAAATAAGGAGGTTAAAGGTAAGGAGCAGAGACAAGTAACATAAGTAAGAAGTATCATCTAGTAGGGGAGAAAAGTTCAAAAAGTGTCCAGTGGTTCTTTGACAGAGGTTGAGCTATAAATAACAGTTCAAAAACCTTCCACAGTGGCGCTGGTGTAGGCAAAGGGTATGGTATGAATGTAGAAAGATGTTCTTCCATAACTCTACCCTCCATAATGGCAAGGAAAATTTACTTGACGACTTTTTGAAGTGAAAACTTCTTTAGGCGCGTTGAGCACTTATGGTAATTTATATTGAAGTGTAAAACTTCTGTAGGCGCTTTCTATAACTTTTTGCTAGGGGGTAAAGGTGTAGATTGACCGTGACCGACATGTTCGCGAACAGCGACATGCTCGCGAACATATAAATATACTTCATTCGAAATTAAACTTTAATGCCTTAGTGTTAAGGTATATATTTTAATATTTTTTTGTAAAATAAGCATAGAGTAAGAATATATAGCTAGAGTAGGCATTCTAATAATAATACCACAAGTGAGCGAAATGAGTAGGTATATATTGCTAATGCCGAGGAGTGACAAAGCGCGAAAATCGATTTTCTCGTCCTGCTCAGCGCAAGCAATCAGCAATCCTGTGACGATTTTGTTATTCGCCCATATTTGTACGAAATCGGAATTAGAAAAAGTGATAACTGTGCTCGTAGCTCACGAAAAAAGTCGTTTTTACGTATAGACGATATACTGGATGGTGTATTGCTGTGTGTTGGGCTGCAAAAGCCGAACTCAATGTAAATAGGAAAATATATCCTAAAATACGTAAGTTTACAATTTTTACCATATTTTTACTTGATTGTTACAGATAAAACAGGTTATATTTTGTAAAGACTCGCATGAATGCTTTAAAGTAAAGAAATAATTAAAAAAATACTTATTTAGCACTAAGAAAATGGTCGAATTATGTAATTTTGTACCTAAGTTAAAAAGGTAAGTATAATGATGCCAGGCGACCATTTTTGTATGTTCTCTGAAATTGGTCGGGTGTCCCGTATTGTGGGGATACCAGCAGTATTAACATAATTATTTACCTATGTCTAGAACAATTAAGGGAAAAAAGTGACAATCTTTGTTCATAATATATTAATTTACCAGTTTTCGATAGATATTTTTAATGAAAGTCGTTGTAGCAGTAAGACATCCGTAACGATACTTGTTGTTTTTCAGTTTTCCAAGACAAATCCATGCCCGAAAATTAGGGATAGAATCCACAGGACTAAAGCGTTGGGAGCCGAAAAAATATGCACGCCTGTGTTCTAGGCATTTTGAGCAGCAATGCTTTCGCAAAACAAATCAGGACATATTTGTATGAAAATGCAATACCAGCGCTGCATGTAACTTACAATTTTTTACTTTTAGTTTTACAGATCAATGCAGTTTATACTAACTAGTTCGTAAGATTAATTTAATTGTATGCCTATCCAATGATGGAACCACCTGTACGACGATTTTACGACGTTATCCCGCTGCAATAGTGATTATCATTTTATTGAAAAACTATTAAGCCGACAAAGATGCGGTTTTTGTTTTAGATATCATGTATGCTTCTTAGAAGTTCTAATTTTTGTTTCAAAGTCATAGGTCACAATGGAGCGCTGCAGCTCATCTTGGGTTTTTTATTTTTTTTATTTTATTACTTGTCTACTCAATGACTACAAATTTATTTACGTTATTTTTAAAACATAAATAAATAAATCACATTATTATAATTTCTGGTGTTTTACAGAATGATTCAATTTAAATATTAAACATAAACTTGCTACTTTTACTTGCCAGCAGGGCGACCGGCTAAAAATGACAGCTACAGTGTTACGATCGCAATCACCTCTGATTGGATATCGCTCTTCCACTCTTGGACAAAATCCATTGACGGAGCAAGAATACCATAAATTCAGCCAACCCCAAAATTCCCCTTTTACAACATGAAGTTAACTTATTTTATGGGTGTAAGTGTCCGGAAGTGAATTAAATTTTATGAAAATCGAAACATATTAATTAAAAATACATTCCATTTTCATTTCATTTCCTTTTCTTGTATTCACTTGTAGTAAAAAATTGCGATAGTTTATAATCATGTTAGTGCGTGTTCAACACCATCGAGACTTATTTTCTATACTCCCAACTAGTAATAAGCATTAGAAGTTTTCCTACAAAATAGGATAAATATTGTATGATGGCAATAAGAGTTGTTAAATAGCTAGAGTATATTATGTAGATAAGTTATACTATCGCTTTCGCGTGTAACTGTGTACGCTGACGCCGTGTCTATAACTCTTTCTCTGTCTACGATCGGCAGTCCCTATGACTGGCAATTTTTTTTTATTAACAGGCTTTACGGCTCTGGGTTGCAGCCTCTCTGAGTCTTTGAGTCATTCGTGACGACATGGTGACTACTGACGAGCGTGAGCGAAAGGTAGATTTTCATTCCATTAAATTCATTCATCAGTCGTCACTCAACGCGATTTTGTGAAACATGTCCGCCTGTTGTGTTTTTTGACGTAAATATTGGCAAAAACCCTACTGTGTTTGCATCTGCGTGGTGATTTCGGTGTTTTAACAGTTTTATAATGTGTGTGAACGTGTTGTGATCTGTTCATATGAGGCTGTTGTACAAAACTGGACCGATGGAGTCTCTCAGAAAATGGTTCTACAAACCAAGGGTATGCTAAACATTATTCTTCATTCTGTTGTAATATCCTTTGATCCATTTTGTTTTTATGACTTCCTAGGTGTAGTCACCGCGAAAATACCCTCTATTGTACATTTAAACCCACCGTTACACCGTTATCAACACCGTAACGATGACTTTACTTGTATTTTCATAATCGTAATCACAAGTCTTTGTTTTGACTAAGTGATTCATTAATTGTTTTTATTTTCCTTTCAACAAACGCTTGGTCAACTCGCAGGCAATTTACATTTCATTTTGTTAATATGCAATTTTGGTTCGTTTTATTTATCCTTGCAATAACAACCAATTCTCAGCATTTATTTAATCATGGTTTTACGTCAGTTGAGATCTCTAAAATGTAATATTTGCATTCAATTACCTTCGTGCATAATATTACTGTCGATATTCATTAGAGAAGGCATGTATCGAAGTTTTATTTTGTTTGTTATTCAAAGTGTTTTAGCCTACTTTCAAAATCATTGATTAGGTATCTATTATTGATGTTAAGCGATGATGTAGTCTTAATATTGAAAATGCTTGTGACAAGTAGTCCTAAGTCTTCACTCACCTGATGAGGTCTTTACAGATTCTATACAGTGAGGCGCCACCTTGAATGAAATTATTCTTCCATAAAATTCTAAAACATCAATAATTCTATTAGGTAAACAAACTTAAGGATAGTGTTACCTATATGTATAAGTACTTGTATTGTAGGTAGCTACTGGAAATTGGAAAGCTCTATGGCGGTGATAAATTCCAGTGTTCTGTAGTTTGCCCTTACCTTCCCTCCCTAACTCTGAGAGCATATTAAGAACTAAATGATGTCTGCCATGTATATTGATAATCTGATTTTCCAGGATAAAACATCAAAATCAGATGTTTAGACAAACTCTGAAAGGGCAACTTTTAAGTAGTATGGATTTTCATAACTGTAAAACAGTTTTTATAAGCTGCCTATTACATTTTAAGGTATTATGACATTTAACTAAAAAACTAGTTTCAATAAATGTGTTTTGAGGCTTAATGGTCAGGTGGGTTAGTTGTATTATATAGTTTATCCAGCTGTATGTATATGAATATTAATCACCTATTTAAGAAAATTCTACAGGTATTTTGGATACCTAAGGCTTAAAGTATGCCAAGTTGGCTTATGATTACACCTATTTAAAATGCTATTTTTGTTTTAAGTAAGTGGGCTTAGTTGAACTCTTTTTTAATAAATATTGAGGCTAATGCTGTTGTAGACAATCTCTAAACAAAACTAAAGTCAGACACAAGTACAAAAATGTCAGCATTAAATATTTTGCTAACTCTTTCATAATACTTCCTGTGTAAAGGGAGAGTAATAGATTTAGAGCTGTCACATTGGTTTAGTTATGAGATTGAGTTATAAAAGAATTGGCTATAGCCTCATTCACTATTATCTCCATCATATTTCATTTTAGTGCTTACTTTTTTCGCTTTGTGTCATTGTCGGTACCACGCTCTAAGTCTTCCTACACTGAGCAGATCTGATGAATAGATTTTTCTCACTTTATGCCAATGCTTAAAGTCATATTGTTCTATTATTGTTGATGTTCGTGTTTAAAATTATAATTTTTATTTCAAGGAATGTCACATTACACTGTAATATTGCTTAAGTATTGTTCTAAGAGTTGGCAGTATTGATCATGTTATCTCACCTGCATGTTTGACATCAAGGTGCATACTTATGGTAGGCAATATACTTCAATATTAAAAGTTGGAAAATGGCCTTGTAGTTAAGTCTGATCAAACCAGTATTTAAGTCTGGTGTTACTGATTCTGGTCAAATGAAATTCCAATATTCATAACAAATTGTAAGATTTATCTGGGTGTCTCATTATAATTTTATTATTATGTATAATGCGAAAGTGAGTTTTTGTTTGTTTGTTATGTTTTGATGCCCCATTTGTCAACCTATTTTGACATACATTGGTGCCGATTCTGTAATGTAACATCTCTAAACTAAACTAAAATGACAGCTTCAAATCTAGTTCTGTCCCTTTCCGTAGGGAGTATTATGAAAGGGTTAGCAATATTTATAATGCTCTAATTATAGTTTAGTTTAGAGATTGTGCACTACAGAATCAGCCCCATTGGCTATGTGGCATATATAGGAATGAAGGAGTTCCTGTGTGAATTAAAAATAACTTAAAACAATGTGGCTGAAGTTGCGGGCATTTAGCGAGTAACTCATCAATTGTATAAAAAACATTGTGTGCCCAAGTAACTACAACTATCCTTTGAAAAAGATCTATAACTATACAAATTCCTTATTTTCTATAATACAAGCTGTTGCCATGTTTGGGAGAATGGTTGTAACTTGCATTAATGCACCTTATTATTATTATTATTATTAAAGCTTTATTTTCCATACATTACAACTTTTATACAGTGTTTATGAAATGATTTGATTTATTTTAATGTCCCCTGCGGGTAAAAGCCTCCTCCATCCTTTTCCATTTTTGTCTATTGGTAGCGATACACATCCAACTTTTCTTCACACATCAACTTCCTGCTATATTAATGACCATGACCATCAACCCTTTGTTTTCCTCTGTCTTCCCACTTTCCGTTTACCTACTAGGCCTCGCCATTTTGGCATAAGGTATGTTCGCCTTTTGTCTTTGTACCTTGCTAAATGTCCTGCCCATTTCCATTTTTGTTCGAGAGCATACTGAAGAGCGTCTATTAACTTAGTTTTCTTTCGAATGTTGTATGTTTCTTATTTTCTGAATTCTTCTAACCTTCAGTATACTTCTTTCTATAGCGCGTTGGCAGGACAAGATTTTCTTCTCAAAAATCTCCTTATGATAAGAAGACCAAATATGTAATTATATTTTCCTTACTCAGTTCATTAAAAAAACTTGACTTACTGAAACTTATGAATGAATACCGTTTAACTGATGATTATGCATTTTAAAATAGAAAGCATTATGTCTGCTGCGTATATTCAAATCATCATTTTTAGTTCTGTTTGTTTTGTCTAGTTGCTAACTCAGTCTAACTACTAAGAATTGCTGATTTATTCAACTTAGTAGTGACATATAGTCTCACAAACTTATCTGGCCTTGTGGCCAAAAGTTGAACTAATTTTAATGCCTGTTTAGTTTTTTATTTATTTGTTTCTCATAGATACTAGCGACAATGTCAGTGGGTCAGATAAATTTGTCAGACTATAACTATCATTGTTGTGAAGCAATCTTAGTTTGACTGCTAACTAGCCTCAAAATTCGGAAATAGGGATGATGACAACTCAATCAAATCATAGCAATTCTATCAAACTTAAATATGAGCTTCTAGACAACTTCCATAAGTTGTATGAAATACATAGTTGTAACAATCAAATCAAAAAAAAAACAAATTTCCATATGGTCATCAAACTTAAAACTAACCGGGGATGTGAATTTTAGGTCATTTGTTCTATTAAATAATCACTAAGAAATTGAAACTTGGCCTTCATTTTTTGTCATCAATTTAGTTTTTAGATTAAGAAATAAGTAAGTAATTTATTCTTGACATTGGCATCAACCCAAATATTATACTAAAATACTTTAATGATTGAATTGGGGATCTAGCCCGAAACATCCCACTTGTAGTTGTCCCATTGAGGTCGTCAAAAAATCCGTATTTACTCAAAACATAGCGATGTAAATAAGTTATCGAGAATCATTTCGCGACTTATTAGTATCAGGTTATTGGTTAAGGTCGTTCTTCTGTCCTTGTTCCGTTTATGATGTTTTTCCGTTTGCATCTCGCTCTTTCACTTTCACTTTTTACCGCTTTCTCAATAGCCTCGGGTGAAACTCGGCCGTTCTGCCAAAATGTCTCGCGAATATTGTTATTTATTGGAAATTACTTAGGTACTTAGTCTAAGTGTTGGCCTAAAATACCTAGTGCAAACGATCCATTAGATCCATAGATTCACATTAGACCACACTGAATTGGGGGCTAGCATAATTTGTCTACTTATTTTCTCGTGTTCTCTCTATATTTTGTCTACCGAAGCTAACATGGTTACACATATAAATGACTTGCCTCGTTACGTCAAAAGTATGTACGTGAAAGTAATATTTCCTATCTGTGGTATTTTTCTATACTAACCCTTACATGCCTACTATTCTTTCTCATAATATACCGTATTTTGTGCCTGTTAGGAGGGTAAACGAGAAGAAACGACTTCTCCGTCTCTCTTTCGTCGCGAGATATCTCGTTGTGCGCATGCTAAGCCTGCTGGCCACGAACCGTGTAACGTCCGTTTCCGAGGCATCTAGTTGATGAATGACGGATGACAAAATAGAATCTGGTAACAACAATGAAAATAAAACCCATAAGTAGGTACTAACCCCATGCACTCAATAAGACCCGTATATAAAAATTGACTTTAGCTAAGAACACACGTTCTCATAGCATAGATTGACCGATACTTGAGACCCTATTTTCAGTTGAAGTCAGTTTATTAAGTAACTAGCTGATGCCCGCGACGTCGTCCGCGTGGTTTTAGTTTCCTTTTATTCCCGCGGGAACTCCTTAATTTTCCTGGAAATAAATAAACCTGTCATTTTGCAGAGGTTCCTTTACAATCTAGTTCGAAATTCCAACGGAAGCGAACCCGCAGGCATTCGCTAGTACTTTATTGTAGTATATTACTTTTCAAGTATAGTTAGTAGCTCAATAAAATTTTCATTGAATAAAACTAACAACTGATTTATCTCCCGCGAGCATTCTTAAAACGTGCTCTGTAAAAGGGCGTGTTTTATCAGTATAAAAACATATTGATTATGTAATTGAACTAGTTTATCGTAGTTACGTTAAATAATGGAGCTCTAATCAGACAAGACGACATGACAGTCACTTTAAATTATTATTTCCGAAATTGATATAACTATTTCCGGTTCGGTCACAAGTCATAACTCACAATCCATTTAGTTATTATAAACCTGAATGAATGAATGAAATATTCTTTATTGTAAACCAATATATGTATAGGAGAAATACATTTAAACACAGGGATTCCTAGTTTGGGGGCCAGGAACCTAAGCTAGACACTATTTTTGTGATTTTTCCTTACTTATTAAGCTACCTACCACTTAAGTTTATACTTGTACTATATTTCCTTTTAAAAACAGTGTATATGTGAGTTTTCATGAATAAATAAATTACAAATTAAAAAAAACAATAACAATAAAGAAAGGAAAAAATAGGTACAAATGGCGACCTTATCGAATTTAAGCGATTTCTTCCAGGCAACCTGGCGCAGTGTTGAGCGCTGTTGTCTTAATGTGAGGAGGTCCCGGGTTCGATCCCCGGTAGGTTTCATTTGGCAAAATTTCTGAATTTGCCCTGATTTGCCAGGTGGGAGGCTTCGGCCGTGGCTAGTTACCACCCTACCGGCATAGACGTTCCGCCAAGCGATTTGGTGTTCGTTCCCGTACGATGCCGTGTAGAAAGAGAAATCGATTAGGCGTATGGGTTTAACATAACTACCATGTCCCTAACAGGTTAGCAGTTAGCACGCTACCATCTGCTGTATCATCGCTTACCATCGGGTGAGATTACAGTCAAGGGCTAACTTGTTATGGATTTTAAAAAAAAACTTTGCTGCGTGGGTTTAGGTTTTATAATAACTAATATCTCTCGGTGGAACTCTTTATCCGGAGTAAAAAGTCTATGCCATTCTCTAGGTCTATCTATATCTATTATTATGCAAAAATTAAAAAATCACATTGATCCGTTTTTGCTGGGCAAACTAGAAAATGCCGAGTTGATGCATTTTTTTCTATAAAGACCGGGCCCTATCACGGTAAAAAGATGATTACAGTGTGGCGATCACAATCACCACTGATTGGCTAATACTATTTCGCTCTTGGCATCCATCCATTGTCGCAGCAAAAATACCATTTAGAAAACCACAGCAATTGAGACTAAGATTGATTGCACCTTTTTCGGAATAGGCGGGCTACAACACTATACTTACCTATAACTTGTCCTTGAATAAAAATAAAATGCCTTTGTGGTCTTTTATCGACAAGTTACACGCTACACTTGCGGTCGTGAAGAATTTTGATTTCATATGCCGTCATTCGTTGGTATCGACTATCGATAGGTAGGGTTGCCATTTCTAAAATCTGGCAACGAAGACTAGAAGCGTGAAATCCACGGATTTTGGAGCTTAGAACCCGGATATGTCAAATGTTATTTTTGACAAAGTTACTTACTAAAATAAAAAATAGTTGCGCTGCAATAATAAAACAGGACGCTCCCCGAACGCTCTTTAAACTAGGACAAATCCAGAGAAACCTGGACGGATGGCAACCCTATCGATAGGTATTCAAACGTACCTATAACACACTGATTACGATCTTATCAGTTGTCGGTTTTATTCTTTGATAAGGACTATTTGTGTAACTTTTAATGATGTTTGAAAACAATGTTTGCAGATACCTACGTCAATAAGGTCATGTAAAACTTAGGCGCAATGCATACCGGCAGAGTGGATTGGAGTCGAGACGTTGTTTTTGACAATTCAAACTAATCTTGGCTTAGTTTAGTTATGTAGGTATCTAGGGTTGAAATATGAATGTTGTGGAAGGATCTGTCTGGCATCCTTCCGCATTACTTTATGACTTAAAAAATCTCAATACACGCATGGGTGACATGGAGGGTATGATAATTAAATAGGGGTCCCGTTACGATTAATGAGATAGTCATTCACTATTCAGTGATGAGAAATGAGACGCAAAGAGAAAACAAAACATGGAGGAACCTCTCGCGCCGGGAGCTTAGGTGCATAATACATAATATTTTATTTTTATATCACTAATGTTATAAAAGTTAGCAAAGTTAAATGGATAAATCTAATTTTGACTTGAAAACGATGTTTCGCGTTCAGCTCTACTTCAGTCACTCTGCAGATGTGAGTTACACCTTATGTTCTTATTACTAAGATAGCTATTGTATTTATAGTTATCTTGCCTAAGTACTTATTAAGTTTGCAACTGTGAACCTATTAAGTACCTACTTCACTGGATCTAGAGCGTTGGGTATAAGTTCTCAACATATTTAATTTTCTGATAATACAATAACTAGCTGGGGATTCCTAACATAACAACTCGTATGTAATGTAAACTGCCTTGTAATTTGGTACACATGATGTCATACTTTTATGAATATACCTATATACGATCGATGATTGGATGTCGAGAGACGGTGTTTTTAATTTAATATACTCACTCGTGGGTAAAACTTCGCAAATAAATATATTATAAACGTTTTTATAGGTTACCTACCTTACCTATTTTGTTTAATTGATGATTAATAATGGGCTATGTCAAACTGCAAACTGCCTGATGTTGTTTCAATGACCTTCTTAGCTTTTTCTCCTAGCTACGACTGAAGGAGTAATTGCTGGTATGGCCATGGGCCAAGTCCCTAACTAGTTAACAGAAAAAATACGGTCAAGTGTTAGATAGACTCGCAAACAGAGGGCTTCTTAGCTTCTAGCTTGAATAAAAACAATAATAGGTACTTATAAAAGTTTGTCCGCGGCTTTGGTTCATAATAAGTTTGACTACAAACTTCAACTCTCCTTCCCCCTTATTCTTCTCTTTTTCCCCCTTATTGATTTGTTTGGTGGTGGGCGTATCCTATCGTAAATCCTTTCCTATCGTATGCCTACGTCATATGAATAGCTCGATATAAAGTCTATACCTTTTATCTATGCTAAACCGCACGATCCGACCAGTGACTACTGGACTACCAAGTACTACTCACTACTGCTACTTCTATACATATCTATAGTCTATACTAATACCTATTATCAATGCGAAAGTTTGAATGGATGTTTGTTACTCAATCACCCAACGGCTGAACGGATCTGGATGTTGGGCACAGAGATAGATTATAGTCTGGAATAACACATAGGCTACTTTTAGGTATCCCAGAAAATTAAAGAGTTCCCGTGGGAACCGAAAAAGCTCCATTTACGCGGACGAAGTCGCGGGCATTCGCTAGTAAGTACATATATATATTATTTAGATTAGATTATTGGCGAATACCTAGTCTAGTTTACTTTCTTTCTGTACTTAGTAGTTACCAACTTAAAATAATACTTATTTGGTTTTATTTATTTATTTTATTTAAATAATTTACCGTCTCAAAACATTCCTTTTAGGTATTTGGGATCATAGAAGTAAGTTAGTTATGGTAAGTTAGACCTAATCGTACCATCATATTAATATTATGGACTCCAAGGATTTTTGTTTTAGTACGAAGCCCAAAAAATAATATCCACGACTTGTGTCGAGTGCATACCATTAATAAAGAACAAATTGCATTGGGGCGCTGAAGACTCACCAGTGCCAAATAGAGTCATTAACTATGTAGTTGTGACTTGTGACAGCTTTTTCCAGTGGTCCTTAATCCTTATCACTACCATGATAAGAGTCATTTTGGTTAGACACAAGCGATGGTTTCAATTGGAATCACGCTTGCACTGACCTCGACATTGCATTCAATAGGGTGACCATATAGTAGGATATTTGACAAAAAATTAGAAATCAAAGCTATCATTTGCAATTGCAGCACAGCAACATTTGCGTTTAACATTTTATAATGCTAACTTGTCAACGTGTCAAGTGAAACGCCAATTTGTCATTTCTCGTTCAAAGAAATTAGCCTTTGCAAGGAGTTTCGGTACTGCAATGTATCGCTACCATACTAGCGTGGACTTGGGTAGATGGGATAGAATAAATACGAATTAGGAAATATAACTGAAATTTCGGCATTGGCGGGTAAGTGATCCGTGGACTAGTAGTCAAAGTGGACAGGATGTTGTAACTGGTGGTGTTTATAAGAAAATGCCAATATTCCACAGCAGACGTCTGCTGATATGGTGAAGGTCATGATGATTGATAAAGCGGAACCCGTCACATAATGTCTTATTTCGTCCAATAAATATTACAAATTTTTTTTACTAAACAATCATTGACTGCTCCTGTTACTTACCATTTTTTTTTTCACACAATTTTTAGTAACTTTAGTGTTATTTCACTGACAGGAAATAAATGTATTTGAATTTTGATGTACACATCTGGGAGTCAAACGATCACATTGTTCGTACACGTGAATTTATTGTCAAATACCCAATCCTAGCGTGTAGTGGTCGCGACTCGCGTAGCTCAAAGTCTAGCTTGTGTAATTAAGTATCTTTAGATTGAAACCTTTTTAAAAGACTATTCCCAGTAATACCGCGCGACCATTCGAGTCTCCTCCGTCTTTTGTTTTTAATATAACAATTTCAAACGTATGTCAAATCTGTAAAGCTGAAGATGTAATCAGAAAATAAACTGTGTTTCACTCCAATCGTCTCCGTAGATATATGCGTTAGATAGATAGAGATGTCGTGAGAGTGTTAAATCACATGAACAGAATCGGTAACCACGAATGTCCGGGAAAACACAGCAGTTGGTTACCCTAGTAAATCTGTGGACATTATTTTTATTCAAGTAACTATACTTATCTAAGTAGGCACCTAAGCCATGAATCATGCAGTCAATGTAAAGTAGCTGTATCATCTGAGGTTTAAGAGGGCTCAAGCTATTGCCAGCAAAAAAACGTGGTATTTCGAAACCCTATACAGAGTCGGACAATTATCTCATTGTTGTTTTATTACTATTTTGTTAGATATACTTACTTATTTATTTAGAGCTTGGTTTTAATTATGTAAGTTAGTAACATAAAGATTTACAGAGTTTAGCTTAGACCGCTTTCTTTTTCTTAAATAGTGCCTAGTTAGGTATTTGAGTTTATAATGCATCAGTGTGGGGATATTTTGTTTTAAATTCGCTTCTATAAAGATAATTGGCATTTTGAAAGCGAATGGTTTGGTTTGGTTGGTTGAATTTTACCTTTTACAAAATTTTACTTTGAGTAATAGTTCTAAAAAAGTCAAGAAACCAGCTTCGTCGGCGGGTAGGTGATCTCTGATACACATTCCGCAAGCGATCCTTAGTGGTTTGTTTAATAGCGTCGTCTTAAACAATATGTCTTTGCTATTGTAAAAAAATCCGTGATCAATGAAACATTTATGAAATTGTGAGCTTTTTTCCATTTTTGAACGCTAAAGTTTGAATTTGAATTGTTTTTGTTCAGCAGGTTACTATCATCGCATAATGCAGTATGGTTTAAAAATTGACGTTTTATATGACTACCTTGATGTCTCTAAAATAAGGATTATTATTCTGAAACATGAGCGTCAACAATATTAAGTAAAATAATACTGCTTGAAGTGAGACCTTAGTGTGCCCCTTAGACCTCGGATCAATTTTATTTATTATCTGGATGGTGCAGGTAAAATCGCAGCCAGGGGCCGACTTGTAAAGAGATTAAGTAAAAAAATAAACAACCAATAAAAAATAACTCTCAATGTCAATAATTAGTCAGTTAAGTATACTTATTAATAACTATTTGATGTACTTATTTCTGCATTAAAGTTTGAATATCTTTTACTTATATATGTACCTACTGAATTATACTTAATATTTAAGTAGTTGCAGTATGTCAGGGAGGTACATAGTACACACCTACCTTTCATGCTGTGGCACAGGCTTAAGAGGTGGCCCATTGACCACACTTAAGGTGCCAGCGGAGGGTGAATTGCCCATACAAACGTAATACCAAAATAATTTGTAATTCGAGAATATTTCCACCATATTATGCATTTATTAAGATTGAACTTGTATTTATCTGGGTCCCTGGTACTGGGTTTTTTCAAAATACTTTCCCAAAATTAAATGTAAGCGAATTGCGTTTTGCATGTTTTTACGACAGAAGTGACATGTTTTCTCCTTTTTTGTTTCATATTAAAACGAACGATAACTTACGTACTAATTGATCAGGAACATAGCCTATATTGTCAAGTTACAGAATAACAGAATAACAACAAGTTAATAACACACAGTTGTTTTCATTCATCATGTTTGGTATTTACGGAACAAGACTAAATATATAACAAATTTTGAACGCTCATATTGCTATCGCGCTTGCATGCGATCACGTGTCATCAGCCAAACAGAGACAGCAATATACCGGCAAATTTATATTTGCGGGTTGAATAGAGGTTGCGAGCGACGTTCGCCGGCCTCTTAAGTTGCATACTTACAAAGTAGGTACATAGGTACGTGTAATTATTTTATTATAGGTGTTCAATATAAACGTTTATTTATTTATTTAAGTAAGTACTTTCATTAAGTTTACCGTTGAGCTATCGATCTGGCCATGTGTCCACCAGTGTCACATAACACATTGCGATGTTTCTAGACATTTCTTTCCCGCTATGGCTTCAACGTGCATCGAACTCTTAATTAAGGGCTACGGACTCCGAAGGGTTCAAGGCAATTCAAACGGCTAACTTATTGCACATATTAGGTCTCCTTAGGTAATTTTTTTAGAATTTTTTAGCCATACTTACGCACTACGGGCTATTATCTTGTATATGTCACCGTAAGATTGCAAAAACCATTAAATTGTAATCTAACTAGCGAAATTGTAAACTGTCGACAGATTGTGAACCGTTCAATGTTCTGAGTGTCAATTTTTGAAATATTCATTGAATTTACGTTTTCTTGTCTCTTTCTTGTAGGTTAGGTTAGGGTTCGACATACCTAAATGCGGCCGGGCACTTAGGTTTTGTCGGGTTTATATACCTAACAGATTACAATCTACCGAAAAATAATGCGTGAAATTGTAATCTGTCGACAGTTTACAATTTTGCTAGTTAGATTACAATCTAACGGTTTTTGCAATCTTACGGTGACATATATACAAACAAAGCTATAATTACTTAAGTACATAAGTAATAAAAAACACGAAAGCCCTGCCGAAAAGTTTTTTTTTTCAAAAAAATTCCAAATTCATAATGTTACGATTTTAACGATAAATCCAAATCTGTTCAGGCTTCACAAGTTCAGAATTTAGGTACCTAAGGTGCAATAACGAAACTCACAAGTACGTACTTATATGAACCCTGAAAACATTAAACTCCTTTTTTCAACTCAACTCAAAGCAGGTACATTTATTCAAAATTGGTAGGTATCTAATCTACACAGTACACTTTCTGAACGTCACGTTGGTGGTTTGCCTGATATAAGCCAGATAAAATATCCTTCGACCGGACTTCCGGGGTGTAACCTACCTACCTCTATGTATCAAATTTCAGATAGCCTGACATACCTACTTTCGTAACACAAATTTATAATATTGGTACGGATAATAAGCATGATACATCGAGTCAGAATTCAGCACTCAATAAGAAAGGCTGATGAGTTAAATGACCAATGGGCAGTGAGTCCAATTCTGTGTATAACACAATCTTTAAACTAAACTAAAATGAAAGCAGGGAGTACTAAGAAAGGGTTAGCAATATTTTTAAAGTTTTGTGTACTACAGAATCAATCCAATAGCTAACTAGTTATCTCCATTTGTACCAAGAAGGATTTTTCTAATAGTCTGCAGTCATTCATCGGTTTTTCTCAAGTATGCAATAGATATACCTAGTGTCTATAGCGAACACGAGATCACCGCGTGAACTTTTTATTAGTCGCAATACATAACAATTCGTGTAATGACACTCCGGCCGGCACTCGAGGCGATTGCGATGCAGCGGGCTTATCCCCTGGACTTTGCATTCGACCCACCACAGAATCCATACTTCTATTCTGATTTAATTAAGCAAAAGTGTGTCTCTCTGTCTGTGAATTGACTGTGCGTCCAGCGCCTCACAGGATGGTATAATAACTTACACGTCTAATACCTAGTTACTTGATGTAGTAACATTTTGACTATTCGAATAAGAATTCCTTAATTAATTAATTAAAAATATTTTGTAAGTAAAACCAAGCTTTCAGTTGTATCGTCTGCCATATTGAACTTAGTATGACGTTATTTTATTTTTCGTATTCTCAGCAAACCATTTTAGTTATCTTGGGGGTAGATAAAAAGTAACTAGTCCGCCATCTTTGGAAGTCCGCCATTTTAGGTTTAGAATGACGTCACTTTGTTAACTAGTTTGACTGATAAGGGAAGCTTAGGAATCCCAAAAGTTTTTAAAATTAGTTGTAAGTGACGTGGACAGGTTTAAGTATTTTTAACTTAAAATTGAAAATTCGAATCTACCTCTGTCGAACGTAATCTTTTCACTTCCGACCAAAAATTTTCCGACTTGTGTTAATGTTAAGATGGTAAGTATTTTACGCAAAGTGGTACACTTCATAGCAAGCATGTTAACAAAACAAAAGTTCGGAAAAAAAACAAAATATAACAATAAAAATTTAACACTCACTCCCTCAGAAATCTCACGTAAAAACTTAAAAGTAAATATAACTCGAAAACTACCAAAAATCGCTGAACATAATATGGGGTATTTTTAGGAATCACATTATTTTCTTTGGACGTCACTATTTGGGCCACCTGTAGAACCGGTGATAGAGTTCAAACAAGACGTGTCATAACAGACAAAATTAGCATGCGTTTTGTTCTATGATGGTCTTGTTTTGATTCTCTAGAAAACATGAGGGAGCAGTGCTATTTCTGTGCATAAAGTACCTATATTTTTTCTTCAAAAATATCTTCGTCTTTGCTTGTATCTCATAGTATTCCGCAAAGCAACGACTCTATTTTATACTCGGTTTCACGTGACAAGAGTTCTTGATAGTCGTTTACTTTTTGTTGAAAGGCGCTCGCGTTTGTGACCTAGAAATAAAAGATTAAACTTTCGATTTTGTGTCCAGCTGTAGCTTACGTCTTTGTTCGTATCAAATCCTTTTATAGACACTATAAGTTATTTCCTCAATGCCTTAAGTGCTTTGGTTGAAGGGTCACCAGAATCGAATATAAGAATTCCCTACCATTTTCTTTAATTGCAGGATAGGCTAACGCTTGAAGATATAGATGCGTATGTAGAAAGCAATGATGAGGTCTCGGTTGAAGCGCGCTTGCCTAGAAGATGCCTATTTACATTCATATTATATCCTTGAGTTGTATGACTGAATAAAGCAGGCTTTTGATGTTTAAGCAATTCTTTATTGTGTTTAAGTAGGCCACCCTTGTCATTGTTGGTTTTTGAAACGCTTGTACACAAACGGAACAGAAGCGTCCTCTGATATGATTAAAGATTTGAGCAATCCTTCCTTTCTCATATTAAAGAGCAAGATTAAGTATTTACTACACGCTGTATAAATGTTGTAAAAAAAACCAGTGAAGCTTTCTTTAGTTCCATTACTAGTGCAGCTCATATAAATATTTAATTGGCTTAACAAATATTTTACAGCACAGTTATGACATTAATTGCAAACCAATTGGGATGATGCCTTTGTCAAAAATAAATTATTTCTTACTGATAGAAATACTATACTGATACTGAATAGACGGTCTTTCAAAATACCTAAAATTGTTAGTTAGTTTCGCCCTCGGTTAGTTTTAAGTTTGATGACTATTTTAAATTATTGATTAAAGAAAAAAAGTGCGTTGAAATTTTATGAAGTCACAATTAACTATGTCTTTCTTACAGCTTCCATACTAGAAGCGCGTTTTTAAGTTTGATAAAGAGTTGCTGATTTGATTGAGTTGTCATCCCTATTTCATATATTGGCAGAAAGAACACATTTTATTGCAAACCAAAACGTTATTATTTTGCCAACCAGTTAAATGATAGCCCTAACTAGTAATTAACTAGTAATTCTTGGCAGTGGGAGAAATTGTTCTCTCCTTATCAGAAAGTCTAAGAAGCATAACGTCTGGAATAACTAAGGCGAAACATCCGTGTGGAACAAGGTTTTGGAAGATTTTCGGACGTGTCCGGCTGCCGTTTGATACCCCTTAAAATATATAATTTTTGTGTGAACAGATTACCTAGTCCTCTAGTTTACATACAACTAGTCATTAGGTATAATATTATAAACTTCCAATTTTCCTGAACCTCCTTTGGATAAATGTTTTCCACACTGTCCAAGAAAATGCTCTATGTTTATTTATTACGTAGAAAATGCTCATTTTCCGCGTGGTAGAGTTGGAAATGACGTAACTGCGTTGTGACGCATCGGCAACCGATTACCACTCGTACCGCCAAAAGGACCTTGTAATCATAACATAGGGGCCTGGACAGATATAAAGCGCGGCGGCAGATTCACGGTAGAACGACACTGCGACAAACTTATCTCTGCGTGCGACGATATTCGGAACTAAAAGTAATCTGCTTACTCTGTATTTTTTTAAGACATGGCGCGACCGCCACAAAAACTTATAAGTTCGCCAAGATTCCTTAGATTTTACCTGATTAGTAACAATCACAATCCTGAATTCAAAATTCAAATGCTTTTTATTCAAATAAACTTTTACAAGTACTTTTGAATCGTCGAGTGAAGGAACCACTGGTTCGGTATGCCATTCTTACCGAGAAGAACCAGCAAGAAACTCGGCGGTTGCTCTTTTGAAAAAAAAATTAATTATATTATTAATTATATATTAATCAATTTCATTAATTTGTAGAATGCATAAGTAACAGCTGTCCTTAGCATTGCTGGAGCGCAGCGCCTAGTTTTTTTTACCCCAGCGTAACCAGTTATACAATAGTTATTCTACGGTTCGCTGCCGCCCTACGTTGTGTATTTCCAGGCCTTTCTCAAGTGTCGGGGACCTTCGACTAAAGCTTCGAAAAAATAATAAATATTTTATGTGGATTGTCAAGCTTGAAGATTTGTTGTCTGTGTAATCTTCGTTTTATTGTAAAGAGTAGGGAGGACGGTGCGTACTGCGTATTATCTTTTGCGATATCTTAATTACCCGTAACACTCCAGGGACAAATCAAGCGGAATTCCGCGATCGAAAAAATCATTCCATACTAATATTATAAACGTCTGTCGCGTTAACAGCCCATCTTTTCAATCGATTTTGACGATATTTGGTACAGAGAAAGGTTGTATCCCGGCCGAAGTCGCGGGCATCATCTATTCTTAAATAAAACCACCACAATTGTGGTGGGTAAATACTTAACTAGGTTATTTAAAATGCACTTCAAAGTTATATTGGGATTTTTATAAAATCGATTTAAGTCCGGTACGATGCCATGTATGAACACGATTGCGGGTATGGGTTTAATACCTAACTGCCATACCTGCCAGGTTAGCCCGCTACTATCTTAGACTGCATCGTCACTTACAATCAGGTGAGATCTCATTTATGGGCTAATTTGTAGTGTAATAAAAAATTTAAAAAAAAACATCATATGAGATTCCAGTCAAGGGCTAACTTGTAGAGACGTTTTTTATACGACTGCTTGAAAAAAGGAGTATATTGTTTCAGGGTTCATGTATGTATGTATGTGAGTTTGTATATTCCACCATAAATCCAAACGCCTGAACCGATTTTGATAAATGAGGTATCGTTAGAATTCCTAGCTTATTCCCAAAAATATATAACACTACAATTCAATATCCAGTGATTCACAATAAAATATCATTTAATAAAAATGTGAATAAGATTATGTATTTAACTAGATTAATTTAGATTTTTAACTTTTTATTTCGTTATTTGGCACGGCAGTCGTGTTTTTAATTATTTTAATTATTGGTAGTTGTTACTTTTATTTCCCTAAGTAGGCACGGTACATCTATGAGCTGTTATTAGCTACACGTACATACCGCAGTAAACCGAAATAATAATCAGCGATGAAAATATTAAGCTATAATTAAATCAAGCATTTCGTTTTAGGGTGGTAAAGGGAGCAATGAACTACTCAAGCCATCTAGACCATTCAACCCATTTAATTTAAGCTTACTACTTTCTCTCCTATTTGCTCAGAAATGGCTTCATTATTTAAAAAAACAATAGTTATTTTTATGAAACGTAAAAAAACGTAAGTACATTGTTTTTTTTCTGACTGCTCTACTCGGAGATTCAAAAAGTTACTTAACTGTTAAATAAAGGTTTAACAGACGAATAAATTTTATATTTCGACAAATTTTGTACATTTATTCTGTTAAAAGTCGTCGCGTCAGTTAAACATTATGTAGAGATAGGTAATCGGCCCTTATACTCGTATCGCAAATCATCATTTCCATACAACAAGGTTTTTAGTTCGTCCTTTTAAAGTCACTTTGGAAATCCTCGGCTTCGCGTTATCCTTCCATTATTACTCACCCGTGAATTGCCTGGGCAGTAATGTACTATTTGTTAAAACTATAACTGCACTTACTTACTTAACTACCTAGTAAGTAGTAACTTATAAAATCTAATGCAATGAGTTAAGCTTTGAAAATTATCGATCCCATTGGTGGGTTTTACCGGGTCACACCCTCGCATATTCCATAGTGACAACGCAGGATATCCTATTAAAAAAATTTAAAAAAATTCAAATGTTTTTTATTCAAATAAACTTTTACAAGTGCTTTTGAATCGTCGAGTGAATCTACCACTTGTTCAGAATGCCGTTCCTAACGAGAAGAGCCAGCAACAAATGGCGGTTGCTCTTTTGAAAAAAATAATTTTTCTCAAACATGCATGGAAATATTGTCATTATTTTCGAAAAAAGAACACGCGAAGTATCGAATTTTCGGACAATGAAAATCAAATCCATTGCAGGAGCGTTTTTTGAATTTGGAACATTACAACGCTCCTGCAATGTTGTATGAAACGGCGTGCTGGGGTTATTAAATACTCTTTGATCGGATCTCTTTTGTCATTCTTGGCATACCATAGTCTCTTTGCTTAGTACAAATTGGTGGCTGTATAGCCATAAATGTGTTTGCCTGTCGGCACAGATGATAAAAAAAATTGGCGGCAAAGCTGAAAATTCGTCTTGATTTGTTATTTACATACTTAATAAATATAAATTTAATAATAAGTAAAATGAGTTCCAACGGTTTCAGAGAGTGAAATGGAGATTGATTGTACTCCATCAGATTTAAGATCAGAAGCCAAATTGGCAATGGAAAACCTGCTTCCAGCGAAGTCCAAAGAAAAATACATGAAAGTATATGAACATTTTATGAGTTGAAAAAACGAGAACATTTTCTCCGAAACAGTATTTTTGGCGTATTTTAATGAGATTCCTAAAACTAAAAAGCCATCTACATTATGGGCAATTTATTCCATGCTGAAATGTATAGTTCATGTTAAAAACGGCATTAACTTGAAAAATTATGGGAACTTAACTACTTTTCATAAACGACAATCGATATGTTTTATTTCCCTGCATTCTTTTCAGAAAAGCACTATATATGCCTCGGCGGAAATGGCAATTGCCTGTCTCGTATTAGTGAAGTCCTCGCCTACGGCTCGGCCTTCAAACTCATACTCAACCTGCAATTGCCTATTTCCCAGCCTTTGCAATAATGTACTATACAAGATACATTATTACATAAGTCACAGCTGTTCTTAACATTGCTGGAGCGAGTCAAATCCATGTTCTTTTGCCATTAAAAGAATAGTTATTTATATCGGCGTTTCTGCAAGCGGGCCTTAGTCATTCAATCGGATACCTATACTAATTAAAAAATTTGCAAGTGCATTTTGCACTTGGCGGATTGTCGTCTCGTTGTGGTCTGTGGACCGAGGTAATACCGGTTTTTGTTAATCAAAGTTTTTCTTTTTTTTAAGGAGAACTTTGACTCATCCACTCACAAAAAGTCTCTTTTCAACACCGGTCGTGTAACTAAATACCAATGTGTTAACCTTTTTCAAAATTAAGAATTTTGAATATTTGTGTGTTTAGAAGTGAGAAATGAATGCAATACTGGTGATATTATTCTCAACCCCTTCCAAGGTAATAATTATCATGATCATTACATTGGCGATTACTGTCTCAACTCTCGGGGCCGGTTGAGCCGCCGAAATTTGACCTAACAATTTTCTTTATTTATTCCCAATTACTTATGTAGTCTAGTTTTCCTTGGAGTATATATACCTATGTAAAGACTATAGACTCAAGATGTAAACAAATCGCGATCTTTTTACCACTAAACTGTCTCGAATTAGAATTCTCACTTGTATCACGACTTAATCGTTTCAGCGAGAAGCTTCTTGTATGCATACTTATTTATGACGACCTTCCTGGCGTAGCGTTGAGCGTCGTTGTCTTAACGTGGAAGTCCCGGTTTCGATCCCCGGCAGAGTGAATCTGGGAATTTATAATTTCAGAATTATCTCTGGTCTGGCCTGGTGGGCGGCTTCGGCCGTGGTTAGTTACCACCCTACCGGCAAAGACGTTTCGTCAAGCGATTTAGCGTTCCGGTACAATGCTGTGTAGTAGAAACCGACTAGGGATATAGGTTTAATATAACTGCCATACTTCTAACATGTTAGTCAGTTACCATTTTAGACTGATCATTACTTACCATGAGCTGAGATTGCAGTCATGTGCTAACTTGTAGTGAAATAAAAAAAAAGACCGAAGAGGTTAACAAATCGCGACTATTAAGATGCGTCTTGAAAGACGCGTTCTCGAATAAGAATTCTCACTCGTATCACGATTTAATCGTTTCAGCGAGAATCTATTTGTATACACTCTTTTAACACGCTTTAATTAGCTTCACCTCTAACTAGCTGACTAACTAGTTATGTAGACGTTCTTATCTAAACAAATCTTGGAAGTCGAATTTAACTTATTTCTAATGGTCGTGCCGAATGGTGAACCGCTGATCTGATAGGAGAACTCTTTTTTAACATGGTATTTTTAAGGTAATTACATACAAATTATAATTAAATCTATAGCTATTATTAGAGGATCAATAACGAATGTATTACATTTTCATTGCCGAAATACCCAAGGGTTTACTAAAAATTGAATTAAAAGTACATACCAATATTCGTAAAATTTAAATTTAGTTTACATGTTAGTGATTCTCTCAAATTTTGGCTGCGAACATACATAATATGCCAATAGCACGTGTAACTACAACACTGGCTTGAAGCTTTTATCATTACTAAAATTCTACATCAATGGCTTCTATAGTAAACCTCGTAAAGTAATGACTTCTAGCTGTAGGCCTCGAGTTTGGGCTCATTTGGTTTAATTTGGCGAGTCCCATTTAGATTAACTATTGGTACAACTAGGTACATAGTTACTACTTACATGGTTAATAACTTATATCCTTTTCAAGTAAAAAAAAACAGACTTAGAACAATATAAACTCGCCGGCATATTTAGCGGAACATAAAAAGGTCCATAATTAAAAAAAATATGGTTTTATTTTAAAATCTACTTACTACACTTCTTTTGTTATTTAAAGTTTCATTTGTTTTACTTAAAATGAGATCACATTAAGAACAGATTTTGCGAGTAAAGGCTATTTGTGAAAAATGGTACATTTTTGAACTTTTCATGTAACCGGGAAAAGTGAAATTTAATATTAAAATAACAATTAATTAAATTAGAAAAATGGTGATTAATATCGCGTATTTCATCCACGTGCTCTTATTAAAGTTTCTACCCGTCTAGGCATACTGAGAATGATGTTATCGATGGTCTCCTGGGATAGTCTCCGCCATTCCTCAACTACGGCGATTCGCAGTTCTCCCACGTTGGCAGGAGCTGGAATTCTGGACTTAACTTTTCTTTTCAGCAAGTCCCAAACGTGCTCTATTGGGTTCATATCCGGTGATCTCGCCGGCCACTCCATAACAGTGATATTCATATCATTAAGATAAGCTTGAGTTACCCGAGCGGTATGCGGCCGAGCATTATCCTGCATAAAAACAAAATCTTCACCGATATATGGGGCAAACGGTACGACATTTTCTTCTAAAACTTCTCTGATATAGCGTTCTGCAGTCAGACTCCCTCTGTCAATCACTACCAAGTCTGTGCGAATTCCCAAACAAATGCCCGCCCAAACCATTATTGATCCACCACCGTATGCAACTGTAGTTTCAAAATTTGTCTGAATGTATCGTTCTCCTTTGCGTCTGTATATTCTTTGCCTGCCGTCAATTTGATTTAAGAGAATTCTGCACTCATCACTAAACAATACCTTACTCCATTGATCCGCGTTCCAAAGTCGATGTTCCTGAGCAAAAGTTAACCTGTTTCTACAATGATTTACCTCGAGCCTTGGAGCCTTGGCGGGCACAAATGAACCCAACCAGCTTCTTCGAGCCTTCTTCGTACCGTACGCTCACTTACGGTTACACCCCGCACTGCTTCTAACTCATGTCGGGCTTGGACGGCCGTCAAACGGGGGTTCCTACGTACACGAAGCCGAATGAAACGATCATCCCTACTTGAAGTGCGTCTTTTTCTGCCTTGTCCTGCTCTTCTCACATAAGTACCGGTCTCCCTGAACCGTTGGATACTGCGATGGATCGTTGAAACTGGTCGACGAAAATCTCTGGATATCACTGTAGGTTTGACCATTTCTTCGCATTTCGAGTGCCCTGGCAATCTCCGTTGGGGCTAAGTCAGGCATAATTCAGTCATCAACTCCAGAAAGATACGCGATTAAAAAAAACTAACAAAAAACAGTATTTCAATGAAATTTGAAATCAAACTCAGAAGGAAGAAATACTCGAAGTTCGCTCCAGATAATGTGTATTTGAATTAAATTAAAACAATTGCTTTAAATGTGATGTTCAGTTGTTTTCTTAATTTGAAAATATTTCTTTTTAAATTAAATGACGTATAAACCACCCAGCAACCTTATAATACTGATATCAAACCTTTTTTTTATGTTCCGCTAAATATGCCGGCGAGTTTAGTTATACGTGTTCAAATCCTCCGTGTAAACTATAAGTACCTAATCATAAAAATCTATTGTCTGTATTTTAATTATCGTCATTGACATTGTATTTTAATGACACCTCTCGCTTCGATAGTTACACATAATACTGATAGCTGGGTCCAAACTGCCAACGCTTAAAGCCATATTGTTTCATTATTGTTTACTTTCGTGTTTTAGAATTATAACCCTTATTTCAGGAACGTCAAGGTACGTGACATCAAACGGACATTTATTTTGAGTAATATTGCTTAAGTATTACTTTAAACGTTCGCAGTACGGCCCCAGATAAGCCTTGCTCGCTGGTGATAACTGATAAGGTTTCTTTGATAGTCGTGAGGTTTGTGGATGATTTTTTTTTCATACCAAACATGATGTTCTAGGAAATTATTTGATGTGACTATTTAGATAACGTATGGCAGTGTGCCCAGTAGCTTAAATGGTTTATTGGTCGGGGATTCGATTCTCGGGCACGCAATACGTAACTAACTTTTCGGAATTATTAACTTTGTTCTTTATAATAATCTACTTAAATATCAATTGCTTTGAGTTTTAACGGTGAAAAAAAAAACATCGTGAAGAAAACTGTATGCCCTTAGAGTTCCTTATAATGTTCTCAAAAAACTTATCAATTTCACATATTCATACAAATAAATCATTTCTTTTCATTTCATTTAAACAGTGTTCAAAGTCTGACATATGCCAATCCGTACTAATTGACCGGCATAGTGGACTATGGCGAATCCCTTCACGTTCTTAGAGGGGCTCGTGCCTATCATCGGTCCACTAGTGAGTGGGCTGATGATGGACTAAATGAACATGATGAATGATTTAGATCTCAATCCTTCCCTAGCGGTAGTAGTGGTATTTCATGGTCACGTGATATTGAAAAACTATTTGTCCTGAATTTTTATTTTATTACTTAACTATCTGATGCCCGCAGCTTAGTATGTGTGGTTTAAGTTTTTTTGATTTAAGTTTTTTTGATTCTCGCGGGAACTCCTTAATTTTCCGAAATAAAAAGTAGCTTAGGTATGTCACTCTCCAGGTTCTCAACTATAACCATGTCAAAAATCACGTCGTTTCGTTGCTTCGTTGTGGCGTGATTATAGGACAAACCAACAAACCTATAAACCAACAAACAATAATATTAAACACTAGCAAACCCGGCGAACTCCGTTTCGCCACCAGATGGCTTCCTTTTAAATTTTTCCTGAATTTTCTTTGCTATAAACCTCACGGAGCCCGAGACCTTTCCAACGAATGCAAAACCGTGGAAATCGGTTCGTGCGTTCTGGAGTTATAGCGTCAGGAAGGAGAACCCGACTTATTTTTATATAGTAGATGATTTACTTATTGAAAATTATAATGAAAATTGGAGTAAGTTGGCAATGATTATGTTATAATAAGTATGTCAAATTTTTCCAGAAGTTTCTTCCTTACGGGAATTTGTGTTTTGTTTGGTGTCTTTAAAATTATTTGATAGGTAGGTATGTACTTACTTAACTAAAATGTGCAAATCGAGATAAAAATTATTATTATCTATCGCTTGGTAGTTTAAATTTAAACCATAGAATAGCACTTGCATAGCGAATGCACTCAAGAAATCTAGTGTTTTCTAACAGCGGTAAAATAGCATTGGCCCTTGGTTTTGACAAGTAGAGCGTAATGCCTGGCGCTTCAAAGACCTTGAACTTAATCACGCTCTAAACTGTTTACTAGTTAAACGCTGAAATACATATTATAGTTAAGTAAAAGTAGATAATAAGCACTATGCATATCCCATGAAAACATCTGTTATTATGTGATTAATGGAAAGGGGTCACAACCCTCGACTCTTTTTCTCTCAACAACGACGCTGGGAGAGAGAGTGTATGAATGAAGAATGTATTAGTTACTAAGTATGGATGGTTGTATTCATTGTATTGTTTCTCGTTACAGAGGGACGACCGCTCATTGCTCGCGCAGTTCTTCTTTGCGGACGACGCGTTGAACATGATAGCGGCGGAGTTGGACTCCTTCGACGGCCGGAAAGACCCCGAGAGGTGCTCCACACTCGTCAATCAACTACGACACGCGCAGGTTAGCCGTCATTCTCCTTATGATTTAAGCCTAACTTTGTAATTGAACGACAGAACATGCTCGCGCAGTTTTTTTTCGCTCACGACGCGTTGAACATGATAACTGCGGAGTTGGACTCCTTCGACGGCTGGAAAGACCCCGAAAGGTGCTCCACACTCGTCAATCAACTACGACACGCGCAGGTTAGCCGTCATTCTCCTTATGATTTAAGCCTAACTTTGTAGTTGAACAACATAACATGCTCGCGCAGTTTTTTTTCGCTCACGAGGCGTTGAACATGATAGCTGCGGAGATGCACTCCTTCGACGGCCGGAAAGATCCCGAGAGGTGCTCCACACTCGTCAATCAACTACGGCACGCGCCGTTAAGGTTAGCCGTTATTCTACTAAAGGTATGTCTAAACATAGAGCGGCAATCGTGCGCGGTTGTCGCACGGCCGTATGCCGCGCTGTTATTGGACATCTGTCACGCATATTATATTCGTCGGTATAGTCCTTCAGGCTTTATTAGAGCGCGGCAGAATTGTGTCCTGTAAACGCCGTGTGTTGCTGCCGCGTACCTACCTACTGGTCGCTCTATGTTTGGACACACTTTTATGATTTAAGCATTGATGTAGCGGTCTGCAGTGCTTCTCGCACGGCCTCCAATATAGAGACATGGCGAAACATCGTAAAGGCTGTAATATCTTGAGGGAGCCACGATCATCAAAGTTGAGGTAGCGACGCGAGAAGAAGTAGAATTTTAGTAGCGGATTATGTCTTACTTCGTAGGTGAACGACATATTAACCTTTTACCAACCATATTTACCAACCTAGACCTTATCATTGGTTTGCACTTAGCATGATTGTCGTCAAGTGCAAGCCCATTTCGCAATTTAAAAAAAACTCGCATGCTCGCGCGAATTTTTTCTTAGCCCACGAGCAATGCGGAGTTGAACGGCACGCGCCCACGCAGGTTAGCGGTTGCTTTATTATTTTTAAAATTTTAAACTTTTAGACTTAATTACTAGCCCATTTTACTGGTGTTGAAAAGAGCAATAATTATGAAGAAAGTTTTGGGGTAGCAGTTTAGTAAAGTCAAACTTATATTAAGCAATATTCATCACACATCACACATTACACACCACTTAAGGCCCCAGGGATTCAAAATATTGTCTTCGAGTACACAACCTTTTTTGGTTCCTATACCTATTAATGGTAGGCAAATATTCATTTGCCTGTTCCTAAGTATTTGTGTATAATTTCCATGAAACAAATTTAACCTTCTTATTACTTGTATGAAACCGGTTTAGCATATAAATTAGTCACGTGAGTAGGTACCTAAACGTTTAAACACATGCAGTTTGACTTGCCAAGCTGTCGCATAAAACAACAATGAAATTAATTAGCGAATCGATAAGCGCTACTCAGTTGTTATCGGTTATCACTTACTAAGTAAATAAATACAGACTAAGAAGTTATACAAATAGCTGGTAGGTATAGTTCGCGTGCGAGTTGAATTGAAGTTGAATCTTATGTATGTGTCACCTCGGGCCATGACTGCATTCAACTCGCGCGCGTACTATATTTTAGTCAGAGTTGTGTCATCTTAAAATGGGAGTTCTTATACTATTGTTATTTTTGGAACGAAAGTTCCTTATGGGACGATGCGGAGGGGTATCCTAGCCGGCAAAAAACGTCCGTAAGGGAAAATGAGTAGAGTTCGATTTTTATGTATAGTTTATTCGAAATTAAAACTTAACGCAAAAGGATTAAAGTTTTATTTCGAATATAGTATATTTATATTTAAGACCTTTTGTCTTCATAAAAAAACGTCGTAATGAAAATGCCTGGAGTAAGATTTTTATGTACAGTTTATTCGAAATTAAACCTTAACACTAAAGCTTTAAAGAAAAAATTAAGCCGGCTTGGGCGTCAGCGTCATTGGTAAAGCAGTCTACGAAAAACATGGCGCCTAGGGGCGGCGGCGGCGCTGCGATCGGCCCGTCGGTAAAGCAGCAGGCGCACTTCGGCAACATGGCGGCGGAGTGTCACGATCGCTACGAAACTGACAGCTTGGTGTCAAAGACATTGGCGAAGGATGAAAAATCGGACTTTGAGGTTATGCAAGTTCAAAACAAAAGTTTCTTGAAGCCAATGAAGGATGTAATAGTTAAATAATTGACTATCAAGGCTTTAATTGATAGTGGCAGTGACGTAAACTTACTTTCTCACGAGTGTTATCTTGCGATCGGTGCGGAAGAAAGAAGTTACTTTGAATCTTACAGGGCTTGGTCAAACAATAGTTATTTCATTAAGCAAAGTTATTGTAAACATTACAGTGGATAGCATAGTATTTTCTAATGTGTTGTTTTTTTTTCTTTTTACCTCGACTAGAACTTGAAATTAATATTTATGTAATAAGAAATTTCGTTCCTTTCTGGTGTCCTACGACACCACACGTGTTTTATTTAGATGCGTAGAGCGTAGATACTAGTCTCCATTTGGGATTAACTCTAGTCTAGAGTTACCCCCAAATATTAAAAAAAAAGTTTTTCCTCTGTCAGGGTCGTATATTGGCCTATTGCATGGACCACGACTTATGACTCACGATATCATTGTGGTCGTTAACTCGTGAGTTCGTAAGTCGTGACCCATTTCCATGTCCATACTAATATTGCAAATGCGAAAGCGTGTCTGTATGTTTGCTTTCGCTTTCACAGATATATGATACATCCCGCGGAAGGACATTGCTTTACTATAGTACGCCCGCCAGTTGAATGCAGAGCTTATGTATGTGTCACCACACATTAGCTCTGCATTCAACTCGGGTACGAAGTATACTTTCCTTTCTTTCAATTAGAGAGTCGGAAATCTTAATCCACGCGGACGAAGTCGCCTAGATTCTATGTCATAATTGTAGTATGTCATGTCATAGTCCTATGCCATGGTGGTAGAGTCTCTCTTGGTTGGGAACTTATTCCTTCAAAAATGATTTAGGGCCAGTTTCACGATTGGCAAGTAGGTAAATCTTATCTGATAAATAAGATGTTTTGGCAGATGTTCTATAGGAATCCTGTCGAAATTTCACTCGGTTATGGTTTACTTGACGATTGTGAAACAGGCTCACATCTGTAATTATTTTGTGAGCAAAATAAGTACAAAATAGGTAGGTAATTACTTTTATATACAGTTGGAAAAAATACGTATTTATAAGCCGCCGTGACGTTATCTCATTGTTCGTGTGAATGTCGACGGAAATTACCCGAGCCATTGAAAGGAATTAAAGTATTGTAAAAGCGATACCAAAATTGTACAGATAACTGCTGACGAGCTGCTGCTATAATGTCAGATAAGTAGTTAATTTGCATTTATTGATTTATATTCGGTCGTGGATATGCCCCAATAAATATCCAACATACCTACTTCATACCTACTAATATTATAAACGCGATAGTGTTTCCCTGTTGGTTTGTTTTTCTATCACGCCGCAACAAAGCAACGGATTGATGTGCTGTTTTGTAAGAGTATAGTTGAAGACATGGAGCAGTACATAGGCATATTATATACTGTGATAAATTAAAAAAATACCTCCACGCGGACGAATTCCCGAGTATCAGCTAGGTAGTAATAATGGGAGTGGGTGTCTGTTACCTCATCGCGGACCATCCATTTAATGGATTTTGACGGAATTTGGGACTGAGATAGAAATAGGTAGCTCATAGCACCCTGGAGAGGCGCACAGTGCAACGCCAAAAAAGTTTTGATAAAAGGACTATGTATCTATAATCTATATCTACTTACGAAATCTATATAGATCTACATAAGTAATAGCATGAATTCATTTCGCTCTAATTGGGTATTTGATGACTAATCTAAGTAAAATTAACAATAGTTATTTTTGTGGCGTGTCACAGATAGTCATAAAAACATGGCTTAACGTAATTGTAACAGATCAATGTAATTAACTTTGGTAATTTAATTAGGATTCAAATCCTGTGCACGCGTAAATAAATGTATGAAGTGTGCCTAAAATTATGACTAACTCCGATTCCAATCGCTTTGTCATAATTGACGACTTCCTTATCGTAATGAGCGTAAGATTATTCGCGTACATACGATATGCAATAACAATACCTAATTAGATCTGTGTCACAATCGCAATCAACTCCAAAAGGCGATGAGCCTAGCCAGTTACTCCTTTTACGTACCAATTTAGACCATCAAGGTCTTGGTTACGAAAAATTTATACCAATTTCCTACAAAACCAGACAGAGAGTCAATTGTGAATTTATAAATTGCTCCTTTTGGTAATCGAACCCGGGACCTCCCCTTTCTAAGACCACAGCGTTCACTACTGCGCGGCGCTAGGTAGGTAGTCTAAAGGTGTGTTCACACATAAAGCGGCAATCTTGAGCGGCTGCCGCACACCGAATGCCGCGCATTTTACTAAAAGACTCTGAGGAAATAAACTCCTTCGAGTATTGATCCGCATTTGTAATTACTTAAAGAATCAAGATTTTTACAGTCTACTTCAACCTTCACCGATGTTTAATCGTGTCCGACAGCGAATGCCGACCTGCGTTTTCCGAGGATTCTTAACAAGGGCTCTTGTATTCGTGGGTATACTCCTCAAGTCCTAACTAGGACGCGGCAGAACGCCGCGTCCTAGTTAGGACTTGAGGAGTTGTTGCCGCGCATTTTCCGCTGTATGTATGGACACACCTTAATACAACGCAACGAAGGCAGATGAACAATACAACAGAACGTGATAACTTCGTAATTTATATAACACCGTGTGCGCTGAAGCTTGACTAATGACCCACGAGCTGCCGATGTGGCCGTGTATTGAATCGCAGGTAAACTAATCGCATTACCTGAAATACATATTAAGTAATCCTCAGCTATAACTAGTGATTCACTGGGCACAGGCCTCCACTGCCATAGGAGAGAGGGAATTAGACCTTAGACCCACCACGCTGCTCCAATGCGGGTTGGGGGGCTCTAACGACTATCATGCTGGTGATAATAACCGGGATAGACGGCTTAACGTGCTCTCCAAGGCACGGGGATGAAACACCAACAGCTTTCTAACTCCGGGCCAGTACTGAGAAGTTCTAGTCATGAAAAATCCCATACTTAATTATGGCCCGACCCGGGACTCGAACCCCCGGAACCTCGTCGGCCGGTTCGACCCGCAGTCGAACATGCTAACCACTAGACCAACGAGGCAGATTGGAGCACGACCTCGGCATGGGGATATCAATGCTTGGTCTATTATAACTGACATAGAGTATAGTTTTTCTGCAAATGTAACACTTTTGCAAAATCGAAATAGTATCGAAATGACCATCCGGCTAAACGTTGAGCTGCCAGATTAGAAAACGGCGCCGCTATGTAATACGGCGTATTCTACAATTTGACGACGACATATCCATAATGTTATTCATAGTCTATGACATAATATCTATATATAGGAGGGCGCCTTTGCATAATAAGAATAACATACAACATACTCGTAATAATATTTATGTGGCGATAAATAGACCACGTGAAGATTGCAACATTGTCGCCGCGCCGCATACCGCGTATGGACAATGCACTCGAGATATAAATTATACTTAATATGAACTCAATACATACATTAACAGTGATATTGAATGTCCTATATACAAACATATCCGAGAATTCCAAATTATATACCTAATAGAAATGGTATCTGTAGGCCTGTTCTGAAATACAATATCTAGACAGATAGATTTAAAATATACTAGGTATATTATAATTTAGAATTAGAATAAGACCACACTGTACCCAAATTTGTAGCCCGCCAACCCGCATTGAGCAGCGTCGTGGGTCTAAGCTCTAATTCCCTCTCCTATGAGAGTGGAGGCCTATGCCCAGCACTGAGACGTTAATGGGCTGTAATTGAATGATTGATATACCTCTCTTATTAATAATTATCATCATCATTATCATCACCAGCCTGAGGAATGTGGATGTCTGTTGTTGTCTTCCTCTACCAACCACTTTTCGCCACCCTCTTTATATCGTCAGTCTATCGCTTAATTGTAAGCAGACTCCACTCAAGGACGTTTCGGCTTTAACGGCTTACGCTTCTACGACGAGCAAGCTCGCCTTCAACTTGAAAATTAAAGAAATAAACCCTAATATTCTTCATTATTTTTAAAATATGATGCCTATTCGCGAGGGTGGAGGACATACTTTACTACCTTTAATTTTAGAGACCGGCTAAAATAAATGGTTGGTAAACAGTAAAATATGGAAAAAGTAAAATTGTTTATCAGGCCAAGAAAGGAAATATTAATGCTGAATTCTCTCTTTCCAGGACAGAGTGCTCAATATCACGAGTCAGATAATGGACCAGGTTCTAGGAGACGAGAGGGTGGCAAGAGGGTTCCGCGTCAAGTTTCCCGAGGATGTTCTTCAGGACAACTTGGCTGGCCAGCTGTGGTTTGGTGCAGAGGTGATTACCGTTGATATTAGAGATTTTACGCAGAACAGTTGTCGAAACTATCAGATAACAAAAGCATGGGGAATGAATTGTTCCAGCGGCTAGTTAATCAAATTGTTAAATGTAGTTCTTTTAAATATACGATGTTTGTGAGATGGTGATAATAAAAAAATAACCCGCCTGAATTTTTTGTGGGCTCTTCTCAGACCTGAGCGCGTTTGGGACCCTCGTAGCTGTAATTGATTATCACCATCATGTTTTCTAAGTTTCGGACGTCAATAAATGTGCAGTATACCTAAATTGAATAAATAAATATTGACTGATTGGTTGAGATATTTTAAAAAAAGTATCCGAAAATCTGAATCCGATTTAGATGTTTCAAATAATTTCTAACTGAAATGAGTCAAAAAGGGGTCAGTGTATACAGGGACGATTTGGGAGAGCTTCATGGAATGGTCTTCCTGCCCTAGGAATACCCTAGTCCCTACCACTAAAATGGCGGACGACCTCAAGCTCGCAGATCTACATTATTCAAAAGTTGCTTTGGGATAAAGTATAAAGATTATTAAAATATATAGATTATTTAACCGTTACAGTGTCTAGCAGCGGGATCCTCAATCATGAACAGGGAAGAAGAATCCGCCGCCATGCGTCCCCTCGCAAAGGCGCTTACGCGAAGTTTGGAGACTGTTCGGTCCCTGCTCCGAGAACAGTGCTTGCGACCACGCGGTCTTGCGCTACAAGACCACGATGACATGCTGCATGAGAGCCTGAGAATATTTGACAGGTAAGTTTGGGTAATACTGTTTAAATTAATAGAAATTACCTTTAAAAAGCCCCGTGCGAGGTTTGGAAAGGAGGCTATGTTTACTGCGCCAACACATTTTTGTGTACATAATAAAGCTAAACAACATAATTAAGTAACCGTTAGTACCGTAGTAGTTACAGTTAGTAAGTAAGATGTAATAGTTAAATACCGTTAGCTAACGGTATTCTATACCGATCACAGTAATTACGATAATTACAAATTAATTATTTGAAATTAAGTAATCTATCTATACTATTATAAATGCGAAAGCGTCTATGTCTGTATGCTACGTTTTCATAGCCTTCTTTTCAGCTGATTTTGTCGAAATTTGGTATAGACAGGCAGACTCCACTCAACTTTTCTTTTTATCCTGGAAAGTCAAGGAGTTCCTACGGAATTTAATAAGAACCTAAAAAATGCGAACTAATTCGTGTGCGTCATCTAATAGTTTAATAAAAGTAGACTTTAACATTTTTGATTGTACATAATGTAAACCTAAGTGTGAGAAGCCAGGTCGGGATATCAAGTTTTAAAACCTTGTTTCAGAGCCTGGTGTTTATAGAGCTTACTTTAACTGCTCAGACTATATGTAGAGTTAAAACGTGAGAGAGGTTCTCTCATATAAATTTATGTCTTAAGTCAAAATTATAACATTACATCAAAAATAAAATAAAAGAGAGAGAGAGCATTCGAACATTGGATCTTTAATCTAGATTTGTATTTTTCAGACTGTTTGCGGAGTTTGAACTGTGCTACGTGAGCGCAATGGTAAATGTGAAGACTCCGCACGAGTTCGAAGCTCAACAGCTCATCTGCGTATTGTTTTCAGAGAGCCTGCGGAGGGCGTTGAAACAGAACTTACTTACTCAGGAACAGGTAAGCTTGAATAGTATCACTGTAGGTACATTATTATGATGACATACCAAAAATAGGCCAAAAATGTTTCGTCATTGTTGAAGTGTAAATCTTTGAACTCAGGTAAGAATGGTTAAGAAAACAGACAGTAAACTTTTGCTTGTCAGTTTTAATTTTATAACTTGACTGGTAAAATATAGTCCAACAAACTAATCTGACCCAGTGACAGCGTCGCTAGTAGATAGTAGAAAAATAAAATAAAAAGTAAACAGGCATCAAAATTATCTAACAGTCTTCATAAAGTTTGACGGACTATATTATGTTGGTGATTGTTTGAGAACGTAAAATTGGCTCAGTAACTAAATTTCAAGAAAATTCGGAACAGTAAACGCTTTTATCCCAAATCGAATAATACACCGTCTCCGGTAATTATAAATTACTTTATAATTACGAGCGTGTCAGGTACATTTGATAAAGAACCTAGCAAATTTTTATAATAATACTTTACGATTACTTGACGTCTAATATCACGTTTAAATGATGCAATCAATTTGAGTCTAATCTTCTAATAAGTCTTAAATCTAAGTCTATTTAAATTAAAATTGCGCACAAGACAGATAAAATTGATTATCAGTTGCATTATTCAGCTAAACATACCTTAACTTCGAATAGGGCAGGTAAAATTTGCCACAAGCTACCTTTACCATTCAATCATACTTACCTTTCAATTTATTTCCTTAAAGTACCCAGTAACTTACTTAACTTGCGAACAGGGCAGTTATAATTTGTTACTAGCTACCTATACCAGTCAATTAAATTTCCTTTTGATTCATTTCTTACAGTACCCAGTAACTTTCCGTTTACGGTCACTATACGGCCCTTATTAGATAACAATTAAATATTACAATACGTAACTATTTAACAACTGGGTAAACAAGATTGCATATGCAACTAAATGAGTGACCTAATGTAACCAATTCATATCTACAGACGTACCAAGTAAATATAACATGGCCATTTGCTATAAGAACATTACAATCGTACTAATATTATAAACGCAAAAGTGTGTTTGTCTGTTGGTTTGTCCTTTAATCACGTCGCAACAGCGGATCGACGTGTTTTTTTTTGCTAACACCAAAATTAAAGCAGAAGTTATTGTGGTTTTTTTTTCAAATGTTGATTTCGGCAGTCAGTCACTTGCACGTTGCCATCGGTTTATAATATTAGTATGGACTATGTAGATGGTATACAACATGTCGTCAGGTCCTTGATTTGTAATATAATATAAATATATTTTTTACTAGCTGATGCCCGCAACTAAGTCCGCGTGGTTAAAGTTATTTCATTCCTGCAGGAACTTCTTAATTCTCCAGGATTAAAATTAGCCTATGTCACTCTCCAGGACCCCAACTATATTCAAAAAATCACGTTGATCCGTTGCTCTGTCGCAGCGTGAATGAAGGACAAACTATCAAACTAACAAAAAAAAAAAAAACAGCACAACATTTATAATAATATAATATAATATTCTTTATTGAAAGGTACAAACCCAATACAATTAGTAAATGTAAAAATAAGAATGTCAAGTAAAAAATACTACTAATTTATAATATTAAGTAGTGTGATTTGTTACTTTTTAATTTCCAGGTGGACTCATATGACCCGGCGCTAATGTTCGCGGTGCCACGCCTGGCCATTGTGAGCGGCCTACTTATCTACTCTAGCGGCCCGCTGAGCATAGACAAAATGCCGGGTAAGCATTGTTGGAGGGCATTTTTTTGATACATAATAGAAGACAATCGGTAAAAGTGTGACCGATTCACGATTGATACGTTAGGCATGCTGGATGACCGATTATTTAAACGATTAACATTTTCTCCCGTGGATTTGGTTTTGCAGAAATTGTGTTTTAAGATAGCCTGTGTTATTTAAAAAAAATATAAGTACATAAAATTTTTTGCTCCAACAAGTAAATACTTATATTATATATACATATTATATTATATAATATTTTTTTAAATCTACCCAATAACATAATAAGCTTACTATAGCTTAATATCGAAAATCTTTATGATTTCTTGCAACTTGGTCAGGAGTCAGGACAAGTGGCTTAGGGCCAAAATACATACACATAATGCTACACCCTGCAGCGTACCACGACGCGACATCGTGTCGTGATTTCATGAATCACGACACGATGTCGCGCTGCAGATTTTCATGACACCGTACTACCCACTACCCACAACGCTCCCAACATAGGGCTACACTCATACACCAACCAAACACAGCGTCTTCGCCGGCGAAGACGAGGACCCCGATATCTTACGTCACTCGGACGTGGTCTTAACCCACGGCCTCGGGGGCATATGGACTAATCTAGTCCAACCGACCTCCCATTCATCCCAACGTCATCCTAAGCCGAGGTCCGAGCCTCATAGTAGACGCCCTTAGGAAGACGTTGTCCCCCCCGATGTCATCAAGCCCTAGGGCTCTTTTCCCAACCCCCCTGTGGTTCTGTAGCGGCTAGTAGGGCCTATGCAGCATACTCAATCCGAAAAAAAAATCGTACTCCGATGCGACATCGTATCGTGTGTGTGTGTTTTGGACCCTAGGTAGGTTTTGGTAGCCAGCCTACCGACAGCGTAGGTCACTATTTTTTAATGCGGAATGACTATAGTTATTTTGTGTTTTTTATTTGCAGAAGAGATGTCCGACATGTTTCGTCCATTCCGGACCTTGCTGCACAAAATCAGATCTCTATTATGGACTCTCGACAGACGGGAGCTATTGGCTTTAGAACGGTTTCTGTGCACCAACGAGGATGTTTCCAATCTGGCCGGATTTGAAATACCTCCTAGTAAGTTATATTAAAACTAGCTGTTGCCCGCAACTCCGCGTGGATTTATATTTCAAAATTCCCGTGGGAACTGATGGAATAAAAAGTAGCTTTTGTCCTTTCCCGGGATGCAACATTTCTCTGGATAAATAATAATCGAAACTCAACACAAGATGTAATATAATCGGTCTAAATTCCTTGATCCGCGACCCTATTTTGGTAATGTCGACATTGTGTCGACAAAATGGACAGTAAAACTACTTTTATTTCGTTCAGTTTTTTACGGAGAAATTGTTATTTCGTAATATTTGTAAAAATATTTTAAATTAAAAATAGGAATTACTGATTTCTTATAGTGACAACTTAGGTTGCAGCGATACCATCCTTGGTCAATCTCCTTTGTTGAACAGATTGGCGAAAGTGCAGCAGTCACACTTTCTTATGTGTGGGTGTTTATTTAAAAAAACCGGTCAAGTGAGAGTCAGAATCGTGTACAAAGGGTTCCATTCCACCACACTATAAATTGTTTTAGTAAAAAACAAGAAATATGTCATAACAACACGTAGTCAGCTGTGAAATAACTGGCTTACATATAGCGCGCCTGACAAACAATTCAACACCCTATGAGTACTGAAGCCTAATTAACGATTATCGGTTTTTTTTCCTATACTTGTGCCATGAGACTCGGTTTCTTGCCAAATTTCATAATTCTAGGTCAGCTCGAAGTACCCTGTAGATTTTGATTTATTGGTGAGTGTCGTGCTTTTTTGCAATTTTAACTTGATATCCACGCGTTCCCGAGAAAAGGTGGCTGACAGACAGACACACAGACAGACGGGCAATGAAGTGATCCTATAAGGGTTCCTACGTACGTAGGAATCCTAAAAAAAATTATAAAAAATACCCAATAATAGATAAAATATCTATATAATGTTTATAAGCTTTGGGTCTATAACCTCAAATTGTGAAACTTTCGTCGTCTAGAATCTGTCTAGTGAGTTGCAGCCGCAACTTGTATTTAGCTGCAGAATTGTATTTTAATGTTCTTCTTTCACAGTTGTTAAATCAAGATGTTCATGGAGTTTACTGTTCTTTATAAACCACGCGGTGTTCGCTAGTTTTAGAGGCTGTGCGCACGGGCAACTAAAAGTTGTCGGCAACTTTCTGTCCGACAACGCACTCCAAACTTTTTTGAAATGCCCGCGATCTCTTTGGGTGAGATCTATAGAGCGAACTTTGACTTTGCTTAGACTTAAGACATGGTTAAAACGAGACAGATTTATGTTATTTTAACTCTAAGTAAAGTCTGAGTCAATTCAAAGTATGCTCTATAGATCTCAGCATTAGAGTAGAGTCTTCGGTCCAATGTATTCTTTTTATGTTAGAGTCGCGAGCAGAGCCGCACAGTTTTAATAATTTATGTTGTTTTCACTTTTCATTCCAGCCGACGATTCTAGCCAGGACTCGTGCTATCCTGATATAGGCGAGTTTGTTTCTAAGTTCTACGCTGACCACGCACACTGCCGGGATCTGTACACCACACAAAGGTATGTTACACTAAAGTACACTAAAAAAACATTGACAAGACTAAGTGTTTTACGTGTATTATAATTGTGTTTAGTAAAATTTAGAAAATAATGTTTTGAATCAAATTTATAAATAATAAGGTTGTTTGCTGTTTTGTGTTGAAACAATCAGTTTGTCATAAAACGGAACACATGCGTGTACGTTTGTTAAAAATACCATCAACTTAAAATTAGTAGCGCGGGAGAGGTTTTGCAACGCAAGCCAGATATCTGTTAGCTGAAAATTAAGTTGAAACTTTTGAAGCTAGTGCTATACTATATAGATATAGGAAGCATTTTCACAATGCTTCCTGTTGAAAACGAGGACACTATTATTTTTGTCAATTCAGTTGAGATCATGGATTTATTAACAACCATTAGCAACCTTATACTAAATATGTGTTTTTATAATTTCCAGTTCAAGTGAACCGACAATAACCGACGGAGACTATCTCCCCGACAATATAGAAGTTATGACGCCAATCATTGACGGACTAAAACGACTCAGCGAAGATATAGACGAGTCGGAGAGAGAATCCGACATAGACGACCGACATACGGACACCGCTAGCACTGACACATTCCAAACCAACGAAAGCAGAGATTTTGATAGAACAAGAAAGATTAGTAGGCCGGAAAACGATTTATCCTCTCTAAGAAATCTATCAACAAACGGCCTGATGATGTTCGATCCTTTAGTCATTAATGCAGTATCAGCATCGACTTCTGGATCAGAACCGAGACAAATACCAGATCAAGAATTGGTCACATCACTAAACGAACAAGTAACTGAAATAGTCGATCGTTTATCATCAATTGTTAGTGATGTAGATACTATACACGATATGAATAAAAACCATTCGTTCTCAACTAACGATGTACCGACATTAATATCAAGTGATAGTTCAGAAGATTTTGGTTTTACCGGTCCTAGGAATGAGCAATTGAGTTGTATGCCGTCTACTAGTCATGGTTATTTGATACCGAATGCAATAAGTCAAGAACCAGTTGTTTTAGCATCGTTATCACATAACAATTCAGCTGTTTTTAACCCAGATGACGATAGTGATTTCAATCGTGGATTATTAAATTCAGATGTTCAATTAATGATACCTAGTATTGACGCTGATATTGTAAATATGGATATGACGATCGCTAGTGTGAATTTGAGTCAACTTCTTATAGCTAAAGAGGAAGTTAAAGACGATTGTGACAATATCGAAGTTGACGATACTAGATTTGCTAATATGGATATAAATAAAGATGAACGGGTCAAGTTTATGCTCGGTTACGAAAGCGATCACGATTCGCCAGCCGATTCTGGTGTTAGCACAGAAAACACAAGTTTAGATCGATCGCCTGATACTGAACAGAATAAAAATATCAAAGAGAACCATTTCATGCAACAGAACAGGGTATTAAAGAGTCCAGTAGACGAAATAGATGAGAAACAGACTAAAAATACTCTAGAAAGTTCCTTTTCAGATGTAAGGGAGGATGTTGTAAATATTAATTACGTTGAAGAGCACGCACAGAAGAACGAAGCAGGTTCTTCTCATATTGATAGTTTAAACATAGAGGGTTTGAATGAAGCTACCACTGTAAATAGCGGTTCTGTACAAAACTGGGGTTCTTCAGACCCTCAAGAAGAATTTAGGACTATAGAAGATGTTCTGACTGAACTTAAAAGGCATAGGGAATCTGATAAGAAAATAAGTGCGCTAGTTGAAGAAAATAACAGGTCTAACGAGCCTAATTGCTCAAGTAGTAACTCTAGGAGGAAAACAAAAAAAACTAGCTCGAAAAGTAAAAAGAAAAAAAAACTGTGGTCGCCCGTAGGTCACGTGATATTGGACAATCGGACGACGCAAAGTCAGAATAGTCCATTGAGATTAAATTTGGACCATTTTGTTGATGAAAGGTGAGTTTGCTTTGAAGGGGTTTGAGTATTTTGTTAGTTCCGCCATTTTTATTTTTTCTCCAATTAGCCGCCACTTAGGGCGGTATATTCACTCAAGCATAATATGAGACAAAATCTTCTAAAGAGTCAAGTTTCCGAGATATAATCTATTAAAGTTATAATCTACTCGAAGATTGTACCACCAGTACAGCTTTGATAGCTTATATCTCGGAAACCTGACGATTTAGAAGAGTTTGTCTCTTGTTATGTCTGTGGTAGTGGGCCAGCAATGGGTTGAAATGATGATGAATCGTCATTGCTCGCCGTCGTGACCCCTACTAATATGATGTGGTTTGAGGTGATTTTTATTAGGATGAGTGAATGATAAACGCGTCAGACGTTAAACATACTTACACTTCGCTCCATGGAAGCTTAAACAAACTGTTTCCAATTTGAAGGTATCCTTATGACAAATTTTTGCGCACAAGTGCTATAATATGCCATTACCGTTTCAGTGGTACGTCGTGCGACAGTGCAGAATGCGCAGATGACGAACAAATAGCTCTCGCGTTACAAGCGCAAGAGTTGGCGGCGAGACAGCAGGCGAGAGGGAAGTTCAAGTAAGGCTTTTCAATAGCATATGATCCTGATGAGTTCTCATATGCTCGTAAAGTAGCTCTGGCTTCAATGCTAATAAATTGTAGTCAGGGTTGGGCAGTATTTGAATTACTTGTAATTAAAATAAGTAATTGAAATACAAATAAGTATTTGGTATTTGTATTTCAATTACTTCCTTAAAATGTATTTTCTTATTCGTATTTCAAATACTTGAGGCTTCAAAATACATTTTAACATTAAAATACAATTAACCTTCATTTAGCGACCGTGAGTGTGAGTGCGAGGCGAGAGTGTAATGATGGTACTGTACGTCAAAATTGGCCAACAAAAGGCAATAAAATGTACATGTTTTCCTCTACTTTCAGCCCGTGCTGGTCTAGATTACTTATTTTGTATTTCGTATTTCAATTAAAAATAGCTAAAATACTGAATTTTGTATTTTATATTTCAAATACCTTACTTTAAGATATTTTGTATTTTAATTACTTGCGATACAGTATTTTTAATTCGTATTTCAATTAAAGCAAAGCATGTATTTTGCCCAGCTCTGACTGTAGTCTTTTACCACCCTTGGACGGTATGGAAGTATTACCGCATATTTATTAAGCTACAAAGCCGTGGGATAATAAGGAGACAAAGCCTTTTTCAAAACACTAAAGCATTGCATAATTAAACTAAACCGGAATTAGCGAATTATTGCAAGTCAAATTATTGGAGAGAATTATTATTGCAAGTAATATTTTCTGGCGAACTGGTTTTGCGCTGGTTCTGGTTTGGTACTGTCGCAAAGATATTTTTGACGACCTCCGTGGCGCAGTGTGTAGCGCTGTTGTCTTAACGTGCGGAGGTCCGGGATTCAATCCCCGGCAGGGTCAATTTGGGAATTTATAATTTCTGAATTTTCCCTGGTCTGGCCTGGTGGGAAGCTTCGGCCGTGGCTAGTTACCACCCTACCGGCAAAGACGTGCCGCCAAGCGATTTAGCGTTCCGGTACGATGCCGTGTTGAAACCGAATAGGAGTATGGGTTTAATATAACTGCCATGCCCCTACCAGGTTAGCCCGCTACCATCTTAGACTGCATCATCACTTACCATCAGGTGAGATCGCAGTCAAGGGCTAACTTGTAGTGGATAAAAGAAAAAAATCAAGACGTCCTCCATTTTTCCACCAATGTCAACCCTAATCAATGCCATTTGTATCGATTTTTGTTCTTATATTAATGTCTTTGTTTAAACGTATTTCTCGTGTTTACAGTGTACAATAAAGAATGTTTTATTCATTAATTCAACTTTTATCCAGATCAAGTGAAGATCTCATACACCGGCTATTCGTATGCATAGCGGGTGTAGCTGACCAGTTACAGACAAACTTTGCGGCTGACCTCCGGAACATACTGAAGGCTGTATTCCAAATGAACCAGACCTGCGAACTGCCAGAGACTAAAGAAGAGGAGACCATAGTGTACCAGCCGAGTGAAGACCAGGTTATACAGAATGGTGAGTTTTTTTTATTTGGGTTCTAGCCCTTTTTTGAGAGTGACCTATGGAATTTTTGACTTAGAGAACTGAGTTCCAAATGATTCAGACCTGCGCACTGTCAGAGATTAAGGAAGAGGAAACCATAGTGTACCAGATGAGGGAATACCAGATTTTACAGAACGGTGAGTACATGGTGTAACATGTATGTCCAATCTACAATATTCCTAATCGAGGTGTGCGAGAGGGACACTAACACGTAAAGGAACTTGATGTCCGACATATAAAGTTTGTTTTTAGTTACTATTTAAATATTAAAGCATTAAAGAGCTGCCACGTAACTTTTCAAAAACCTTAATCCACGCGGACGATGTCGCGGGCATCATTTAGTGATTAATTGTATCCTATTGTGGCATAATTGTATCATAATTGAGCCCTTTCCTTTTGGTATATTTTTGTATTTTTGTAATTTTCATATATTATTATTATTTTTAAATTTAGGTTTTTTTCTTTGTAATTGGCGGTTTAACTTCTATAACTTAGTTAAGTATACTGTTTTAAACTTTAAAACTTTATCATAATTTCGTTGAGCATACTGATGTAAGATTAGGATCTCTAAATTATTGTAAGTGCATATTAGCAGTGGCGTGCGGTTCATAGAGGCATAAAAGCACTGCTTACCCTAATGGATATAGGTCAATGCTCATTTTACATTATAACAGTGATAGTCAAAATGACTGACTAATGCTTACCCTAGCTTCAAGCCCTGTGCACGCCACTGCATGTTAGTAACTAAGTCTTAGTGTCACACCTGTAATGGACAACCATACGGGTAAAGTTGGAAATATTTTTGTCTTATAATGTATGGAACTTGCTGGTGTGAACAAATAAACAAATAATTACTTATAATGTAAGACTAATAATTCTTCATTTTGTTTATTCATAAAATTGTCTTGTGTTTTCAGGCAGCTCATTCGACAGCGTATATTCAGCGGAGGAGGTGTACGCGGACAGTAACTCAGATTCCACCGCGTCGGAATCGAACGCGCGACTAACGCGTCGCAACACCGTCAACGCGACAACCATCGCAGAGCAAGCGTCGCCGGCCGACACGAGAAGAAAGTCCGTAGACAACAGTGGAAACCTACAGGCTTCTGTGTCCACGGGGGATCTCACTTACGAGTAAGTTACTATTTTCTTTATTTAGAATTTTATAATTTCTGAATTTTCTCTGGTCTGGTCTGGTGGGAGGCTTCGGCCGTGGCTGGTTACCACCCTACCGGCAAACACGTACTGCCATGCGATTAAGCGTTCCGGTACGATGCTGTGTAGAAACCGACTAGGGGTATGGGTTTAATGTAACTGTCATAACCCTAACAGTTTAGCCCGCTAACATCTTAGACTGCATCGTCACTTACCGTCAGGTGAAATCGCAGTCAAGGGCTAACTTGAAGTGGAATATTTTTTTTTTGTAATTTTTATTATTGTACTTCTCACACTAGGATACCCATATTCGATGGAAAGAGTTCCAACCTTTTGAAAGTAGCCACGGCCGAAGCCTCTCACCACAGAAAACTTGGAAGTTTTATATTATATCTGTAGTGAATAAATCCCCATCGCCTGTTGACCTGTATTTTTTTTTAATCCACTACAAGTTAGCCCTTGACTGCGATCTCACCTCATGGTAAGTGATGATGCAGTCTAAGATGGTAGCGGGCTAACCTGTTAGGGGCATGACAGTTATATTAAACCCATACCCCCTATTCGGTTTCTACACGGCATCGTACCGAAACGCTAAGTCGCTTGGCGGCACGTCTTTGCCGGTAGGTTGGTAACTAGCCACGCCCGAAGCCTCCCACCAGGCCAGACCAGGGAAAATTCAGAAATTATAAATTCCCAAATTGACCCTGCCGGGGATCGAACCCGGGGCCTCCGCACGTTAAAACAACAGCGCTACACACTGCGCCACGGAGGTCGTCAAAATAGCCAAATTTTTATTTTTTTAATACAGCAGGGAGGAGCGTCCGGAGCCCGCAAGTGTGGAGCGCGCTCCGGAGTGGGTGCCGGACATCGCGGCGCCGGCGTGCATGCGCTGTTCCGCTCACTTCACTGCCTTCCGGCGGCGGCACCACTGTAGGAACTGCGGTAAGATTGTACAATCCTTTAATCATAACATATTATTAGATATAAACACTCGATAACCATTTTAATCATACTTTATTAGAATTTACACACAAACATTGTACCGCCATCGCTTGACATTCCAACATAGATTATTATCTCCCGCCATTACATCCCGCTCCAATCGCCCGTCACGGTCGAGGGCGCTGTAGAGGAAATCAGACCATAGATGGACCATAGATAGATCCGCCAATTTCAGTCTAACAATATATATATATATATATATCGTCACCGTAAGATTGTAAAAACCGTTAGATTATAATCTAACTCGCGAAATCGCGATGTGTCGAAAGATTACAATTTAACGCATTATTTTCCGGTAGATTGTGATTGTACTTGATTATATTTCAAAAATTTACACTCAGAACATTGCCTTCGACGGTTCACAATCACAATCACGACAATCTTTCGACAGTTTAGAATTTCGCGAGTTAGATTATAATCTAACGGTTTTTACAATGTTACGGTGACATATATATATTTATGAGGAGGTGGCACGTTGACCACATTTACTTTTTAAGTATGTATGTCACCGTAAAATTGTAAAAACCGTTAGATTATAATCTAACTCGCGAAATTCTAACGCATTATTTTCCGGTAGATTGTGATTGTACTTGATTATTTATGTCGAACCCTAACCTAAACAACAAGAAAGAGACAAGAAAACGTAAATAAAATGAATATTTCAAAAATTGAAACTCAGAACATTGAATGGTTCACAATCTTTCGACATTTTAGAATTTCGCGAGTTAGATTATAATCTTACGGTTTTTACAATCTTACGGTGACATGTACACAGTACAAAAGTACTGCATGTAATGTTTTTTTTGTACTACTGATTAATTTGATGTAAACTGTTGGTCAATTCATTTATTTATTCTACGAAAAAAATGTTTTGGGCTCTTTATCGATCGAATTCTGTCTCTCTTTCTGTTGAGATTTGAGAAGATGAAAAGACGATCCGTGTAAGCGTTGCAGACAGACACACTTTGTTTTGAACACATTAAGTACTAAGACTCTTTTTTTTTCCTTCAGGAAAAGTATTCTGCGCGTCTTGCAGTTCAAACTCAATACCCCTACCACGATACGGCCAAATGAAACCCGTGCGAGTTTGTGAAGAGTGCTTCCAGACAATAGCTCAGAACTGTCGGCGGCAGACGTCCCAATACCGGTGAAACTGTTTGGTGTTCTTTAAGTTTGAACAGATCTCGCGAACTTTTTCTTATTATGAGCCTTAATACTGTGGAGTAAAGTTCGGTTTTAATTGCAATACAATTAGGGGAACATATTATTATTTGATGATGATTGTCGTCATTGAATTATATACCTTAATACTGTTGAATAAGGTTTAATTTTCAAGGGAAACCTATGCGAGTTTGTCAAAAGTGCTTCCAGACAATAGTGCAGAACTGTCGGCAGCAGACGTCCCACTTCTAGTGAAACTGTTGATCTTCATGTTCGAACAGATCTCGCAACCTTTTGATTATGAGCCTTAATACTGTGGAATAAAGTTTGGTTTTAATTGCAATTGAATTGAGGGTACAGTAAAATAAATTATTCTTTGATTATGATTGTTGTCATTGGATTATGAACCGAAATACTTTGGAATAAAGTAATATTTTCTAGATGCTTACGGAAAAATATAGCAAGAAGGTATAATATGAAATAAAGAGTTTTCCAAACAAATCTTTATACTTAGTAATTAGAATTCTACAGTATTCATCACATATTTTTTTAAAACGTTCTTAATCGAACCATTATATTTGTCCAACCATTTATTTTACTTTTGACATAAGCACGTCTATGAAATGTGAATGTTATTGACGACAAAGAAATGCAATACTCCATAGACACACATAGTTTTTACAATAGTGAAGCGAAGTGTCCTTATATTTGATATATTTTCGTAACTAGTATACTCATCTAGTAATTACAAGTACGAATTTCAATTCAAATAGTCACGGAACTTCAACACTAGCTTTCTTGATTCTTTGGCGATGGATGGTTTCTATGACCTGACGGATTATTGTATATTTACTGTACTGTTGTATATGTCACCGTAAGATTGTAAAAACCGTTAGATTATAATCTACATCGCGAAATTGTAAACTCTCGAAAGATTACAATTTAACGCATTATATTTCGATAGATTGTAATCTGTTAAGTATATTAACCCGATAAAACCTAAGTGCCCGGCCTGCGGCCGGACACTGCCTGGTTATTTATGTCGAACCCTAACCTAACCTACAAGAAACAGACAAGAAAACGTAAATACAATGGATATTTAAAAAATTGACACTCTGAACATTGAACGGTTCACAATCTTTCGACAGTTTACAATTTCGCGAGTTAGATTATAATCTAACGGTTTTTACAATCTTACTGTGACATATATAAACGATTTATTTTAATACATACATTAATATACTAAGTCATTTTTAAACGCTTGGGTATGTTTATAAAACAATAAAAAAATGTTGAGCAAAGATAAATGACATCAATAATATGTCAAATCGATTAAAACTTCTTCATAAACAAAGTCGATTTGTTATCAAAAATCGATTCAGTAACGGATTAGAACATCATTGAATCGAGCTGCCAAAAGTAAAATAAAGGGTTGGACAAATATAGTTTCAAAGAAATATTTTTAATATTTCGGTATGACATCTGATTTTATCACAATATTAAAAAAATCCACTTTAAAAATGATAACAATATAGTGATGCGGTATTTTGACCGATTTTTGCCATATTTTATTGACCATCGTGTATTTCCATGCCCATTAGAGTGCATGTCTACTGCAATGGACAAGTATAGTGGAGACGTCTTGTCAGATTTTCGAGATTGTTTTTTTTTTTAATTTTTTTTTATAATTTAGGGGGTAGCCAGCCACAATTTACGTGGCTAGTTTTCACCCTACCGGCAAAGACGTACTGTCGAGAGATTTAGCATTTCGATAGGTATGGTGCCGTGTAAAAACTGATTAGGCATATGGGCTTAATATAACTGCCACACCTCTAACAGGCTAGCCTGCTAACCTCTTAGACTGCAGCATCACCAGGTGAGATCGGGCAGTCAAGGGCTAATAGGCCTATTACACTGCACTTTTCACAGGGACCCTTACACTTGAATCAGTGTAGTTTAATAAGATTTAGGGAGAAAGAGTCCCTAAATTGGTCCTTATTGCTGTGTATTAAGCGACGTTCTACGGCTACGCCCACCCTTACCTCAGGGTCCTGTAAAAAGTGCAGTGTAATAGGCCTATTATTTGTAGTGGAGTAAAAAAATCACCTAATCATATTTTAATAATCATCTAAATACTCCACTTCAGTGGACAGCCTTCCTTAAACATTGTTTATTTTCCAGAACTTTGTGATATACTATTCCATATACTAACCCCTCCCTAGTATAAGTTGTTGTTATGATTAATATAAAAAATTTATTTTTTCCATATTGAGTATTGACTGATGTTAAAATTATAGTTTTCGTGTTAGTCAGTCAGTTTTGATTATGTAGCTCTCTAAATAAAAATATAGTTGTTACTATTTTGTGATTTGGATATTTTATATGATACGTGTAATCATCAACAAATATAGTATGCATATAAATCTTGAGACAAAATATAAGTGTTAAATTGTAAAATAATGATGCCATATTTCAGGTAATAGTAATGTGATGTGGTTCAGTTGTGTCATGTGTGTCAATGAACCATTTCTTGCTTCTCTCTTTTTAGAACTGTCTACTCACAATGGTTGACATGTTTTTATTAGTGAGTGAAGTTATTCATATTATCAATCTTTTTCGACTCCAGCACTATTTATTTTTCTTAAAAATCTAGTAGCACTGGAAACGTCAAAAATTCTACTATAGTCTAGTAATTCGTAATGTATCCAGGGGCCAATTTGACGATCTCCTTAACGTGCGGAGGTCCCGGGCTCGATCCCCGGCAGGGTTTGGAAATTTATAATTTCTGAATTTTCCCTGGACTGGCCTGGTGGGAGGCTTCGGCCGTGGCTAGTTACCACCCCACCGGTAAAAGACGTGCCGCCAAGCGATTTAGCGTTCCGGTACGATGCCGAGTAGAAACCGAATAGGGGTATGGGTTTAATATCACTTCACTTCATATAATTCACTCACCATCAGGTGAGAGCGCAGTCAAGGGCTATCTATAAAAAAAAATTAAATACAGAATTGGCGTATAAAAATTAACACGTCATCTATACAAAAATATGATTGGATCAAGTTTGGCTAATCATGGTTCCGCTTACCGTGCAAGTTACCCAACGTGAAACGGTATACATCTGCCTGCCTGATCACATCTTCCTTACAATCTTTTAAAATCTTCTATATTACCTTTCTCTATTAAGTACTATATATAATTCTAGCGTAACTATTTTGCCTTAAAGGAAAAAGTACATTTTAGGCCTACTTGTACACTCTACCATGAATAAAGGAAAATACATAGATTGTATTAAAAATATAATAATTTTGAACAGTAAAGTAAATAACGAGCAAAAAATAAAAATGTATTTCAAGTATTCGATACGTTTCCAAGATGGCAACCTTCAGCCTTATAGAAGGCAGTAGGCGCGAAATGTATCATATCATTTCTGATAGTCACTGTCAAAATAACGTGTTTTTCTTTTGAAAACGTCAAAAAATATGAATCCGCCATTGTTACCCACTCATGTTTAGTGTTCCATAACTTGGAAAGATTAAATAATTTTACCACTGAACGACGAATTCGTAGATTTAACCAATAAAAACTGGTCTAGTATTTTATTTTCCTTCATTTCTCTTCTTGTAAAAGACTTGGCCTACGCCCCATATAAATCTGAACCGTCTCCTTTTCCTTAACTTATTTTTTTTTCTAAAAAGTATATTATTTCATTTTTAATATTTCCATTTATGTCCTCAAAAAGTAGACTTGAGTACTATTTTTCGCGAATGTAATTTTTTTTAAATTAGATTTGTTGATGGTTACAAATGAAAAAATAAACACCTGAAGAGTAATCAAAACTGAATTTATTTGTATTAGACACATTGAATTAGATAATTGTTATATTTTTAAGACTAACTACGATAAATCTTTATAATTTTCATTATGGTTTTGATAAATAGCATAATCTATTATTTAATTAAGAATTGGAAAACGTCGTGCTGTCTATCGTACGACGACACGATGTCGTGTCGTGAATGCGCCGTTGGTGTTTTTATATTTTTATTTCTTCTGTTATGTCCCATAGCGCGGGACGCTTTTCTACTAGGGACATTGATTGATCTATAAATATGTCGTGCGTCATCTTTGACTAATCAAATGCGGTTGCGGCATTGACGCATTCACGACACGATACGACACGTTACGATGCCTTATCGTGTGTGTAAATTTTTCCCCTTATTCCCTTCCGTTAGTCCATTTCGATGACCTTTTTATACCTAATCGCCAGTGTTACTATGTAAATTCACAGTATTAAAATAAAACTTCTGAAGAAAGATTTTGTAGGTATCTTGTACAAAAGCACAAACTTTTTGACTAATACTAAATAAAAAAAAAACTTTGAGTTAAAATTTTTTATGCTATTTGTCTTAATCTTTCACTAAACGTGTTAAAAATAGGTGCCTAATAATAATTTGAATAAAATAAATAAAGATTCCATATTTTTTTTATATTCAGCGGTGTTGTTAGTTTTAATAAATAAAAATGATGATAATAAATAAATAAAAAAAAGTTGTATGTACATTTTGTAAAGGTTGCATAGATAAATATAATTTGTATGTACCCACAGTGTTTAACATTAATTAGTTATAATGATTAGCTGTCCCATAGCTTTTTGTATGTTATTATAATAAATAAAAAACTAAGTATGCTATTAGATACACTTGGTGACCACTAAAAACGTGTAAGTGATATAATGATACTGTTATATATTTTATTTTAATCGTGTAAAATAAATGTCAGATTTATATGAGATTATCGATTTTTTATTTTCTCTTTTTCATCCTAATAAATTATCTCTAAATTAAAAAAAAACGTTTCTTTTCTTAGTTTAAGATTAGGAACACATTTCTGCCATATTGTGACGTCTTAACTGGAAGGGTTATATATGGTACAAGTGTACTATGGTGAAAATTATCCTCAGCAATCATCATGCTGCATTTGAAATAACTATTATGGCCTGTACCGACCGGCTGAATTATGTCAAACCAAATTTCCATATTAATTTATTAATGACTAGACTAGATGACTAGACTTCGTCCGTTCTTGATTCCCGCGGGAACTCTTAAATTTTCCGTGATAAAAAAGCAGCATAAGGGCCTATACCTACAACCTATCCCTGTACCAAATTTCATCAAAATCAAATCAAAGTGAAAGCGTAGTAGACAGACACTTTCGCATTTATAATACTAGTATGGATAGTATGGGTTAATTTTGGTACCACAATTAGACGTGCATCATCACTTATTGGGGTACCAAAATTAATGAGTCTAATAATAAAATAAGTCGTAAGATGATAGTGGGCTAACCCAGTGACGGTGTAATATGAAACCCTTACCCCTAATCGATTTTTACGCGGTAGCGTACCAGCTGAACGCTAAATCCCTTGGCAGTTGGCGGCAGTAAAACAGCAACTGCTGAGTTTCTTGCCGGCTTTTCTCAATAGAATTTCTTTCCGAACCGATGCATAGAGTCAAAACGTTACGTAACTTGAGACACCTGTAGGTCCCAAATGAAATAAATTAATTGAGTATTGAAGTGTTAGTAGAGAATTGTACACTGTAGTGGATCAGTCGTTAGGTAATGAACTCGCAAGATCGTAAAGCCCGCCTTCAAATTATTTATCAAGGCCGTCGTGTCACTACTTATTTACGCTGTGATAAGCATTGAGCTGATTGAATGGGTGTAAAATATTGATTTTCCCAATTATGCACTAAGCCACGCGTATGATCCATCGACCCGTGGAAACCAGTCTGGGGGATGATGCAAAATAACTATATCGACTTATGATCAGGTTAGTGAACTGTATGGAAACGCGAACACATTGAAGCGGAGCGGAGCGTAGACTTTCAGAAGACCAATCAGATTATTGATATGACGGGTTAATTTTATTAAGACGTCAGCGGCAGTGCTAACCATGTCACTAGAAGTTTTATATAAGTAACATCTAATATACTACGAAACAACCACCCTATGACTTGTCTGCTGCTTGGATTTAGATTTGAAAAATCCCCGGGAACTCTATTTTCCGGGCTGAGTGTAGAGTCTGTTATTTAGTATGGAGATGTCAAACTTTTGTTGACAATCAATTCATACATAGATACTTTGAAAGGTTATTGTCTCACAGTAGGTAAAAATTAACGATACCTGCTGTGAAAAAAACTGATAAATATATCCTTTAGCATATATTAATATCATGTGTTAATGTTTTGGTTCATAAGCGGTAGGTATACTTTATCTAAAGGTGAAAATCTGCCGAAACTGTAAACTGTGTCTGCCGACGCGCTGTGTTTTTCCAGGCCTCTAACATAGATTAAATCAACGTTTAAAATTCAATCAAGTTTATGTGCGTTTATCGTTAAATTGGGTAAATTAGAAATTAATTTTCTTGTTTCAATCCCATGAAGCCGAAGTGGCGCGTGATATTTGTATAAAAAAGTTATTTTTAACTTTTATTTAGCTACTCTTAATTAAAATGCTATCAGTGCGATTTTTTTACGTTTTTGTACTGACTTGTTTATATTGTAAGTATCAATAATTAAATTAAAACTGTTAACAGGGGGGTAACTACCATCGCTTTAAAGCAATATTAACTACCTATTTTAAAATGTCAATTTTGTGTCACGTACCTTGGCGTCCCTAAAATATGGAGTAGGAATACACTCTAAACCACGAACGTCTACAATAATAAAACAGAGTATGCTCCTGGGTATAAAAAAATATTTTCAACGTGGGCTATAAGTTTTTTAGGATTTCGTAGACAACGGCCATACACTGAAATCTTGGTCGAATATAGTCGCCTGCACTGATTGCAGAATTTGGTAACGAGTAACGTCTGCAAGGTTCGTGTATGCAATCCCATTGTTGTTTTAAAGTCATATTTATTTGTAAATGTCACCGTAAGATTGTAAAAACCGTAAGATTATAATCTAACTCGCGAAATCGCAAAGTGTCGAAAGATTTCAATTTAACGCATTATTTTCCAGTAGATTGTAATCTTTTAGGTTTATTAACCCGATAGAACATTCGACATTCGACATTCAGGTTCATTACTACCTGATTATTTATGACGAACCCTAACCTAACCTACATGAAACAGACACGAAAACGTAAATACAATGACTATTTCAAAAATTTACAGTCAGATCATCAAACGGTTCACAATCTTTCGACAGTTTACAATTTCGCGAGAGTTAGATTATAATCTAACGGTTGTTACAATCTTACGGCGACATATACATTAATCACAGTAAACAGATACAAATCTGTTTACTGAGCATTAATTGTGCAATCTGTGCGTGTACCATTGACCGCTCCACACGCACACTTATGCAATGTGCATCTATAAGTAAAGTTCAGACGCGATCGTGAATTGCAAGAACAATAGTACTCGTAGGTTAAGTACGTGTACGTGCGCTCAGCTGAGGTGGACAGAATAGACAGCTTGAAGCAGTCAGGCTGTCCTACAGCCTACGTCAGCGACAAACGCGCCTCGTTGCGTCGCGTCGTTTTCCTCAGGACAACGGGTAAGGATAAACCGCTCGAGTTGCAGTAGCGTGCAGGTCAATGAGGCATAAAATACTTTGATACTACGTCTTCCTACAGTTACTCACATAATTTTATACTATCGCGTCGCGACGTATCGAGTCGCATTTGCAGCTGACGTAGGACTGGGCTTAAAGGTACACGTAGTGGCTAATATTGTTTGTTTGAGATTGTACGGGACCGGATCGTGCAGTGCATCTCCGCGGTCGCTTATGTGGGTTCAGCTCCATAAAAGCTCATAAAAAGAATACTGCCCGCTACGTGTCGCGCTGTAGTGGGGCTAGACCTTTAAGAGTCTAGTCCGTCTTTCCATATAATTTATCTTTGATTAACGTTATTGATTTAATGCGCTGTTTCTATTACTTATCTACCAAGATACCTATGGCGAGAGACGAATTATTGGTGGAGAAGTCGTTAAGACCTCGGCACATAAATATTATATGGTGAGTGAGTACTAAGTATCTACAGGTACAACTTTATAAGACGCATCGGCAAAATTTGGCATACCTCATCTTCATCATCATCATCATCATAATATCTGTGATTCTTCATCATTCAATACATTGCTTGATCCATTGCCATAATGGGAACCATATAGGATAGGACGAGTGGGTGATGTGTCTTCCTCCACCACAAATTATTGGAAGATCTTCCTCTGGGTTAGTGTTGAGCTCTAGGACCCTACCGTTGCAGGTTGAACGGTTATTTATGTAGTAACCGCTAGACCCCGCTTGAAGATACCCTACCCCATAATGCCCTTGTCACCCCGCAGCGTTGTTCTGTCTAAACGTCTCCGTCGAACGGCTGGTAGGAAAGGAATTAGGTAGACTGACCTTAGACCGTGTTACTAAAAAGTGTGGATTTTGTTGGCTATTCCTCAGGCGTACCTATTACAAGCCAGATCCTCCATACGAAACTACGATGCCTGGATGTGTGGAGCTGCCATAATCAACCGCTGGCTACTGCTAACTTCAGCGGCGTGTGTTGAAGACGTGCAGAATATGTACGCGATCGCAGGCTTGGATCAGTACGTCAAACCTGAGGATTTGGAGGACAACCCCTGCACTAGAAAGTGGAGACGGAAAGTTGTATACACCTGTGTTCCTATTGGTAAGATTCTTTATTTTTTGTTCCACTACAAGTCAGCCCTTGACTGCGATATCACCTGGTGGTAAGGAATTATGCAGTCGAAGATGGAAGGGGACTGTTAGGGATATGGTAGTTATATTAAACCCATACCCCTAATCGGTCGGTCTACATGAACGCTAAATCGCTTGGCGGCACGTCTTTGTCGGTTTGCAAGTCGTAACTAGCCTCCCCCGAGGCCAAAAAAAAATTCCATACTAATATTATAAATGTGAAAGTGTGTCTGTCTGCTACGCTTTCACGGCCCATTTGTTCAACCGATTTTGTTGAAATTTGCTATAGAGGTAGGTTACATCACGAGAAAGGACATAGGCTACTTTTATTCCAGAAAATTAAGGAGCTACCGGAGGAATAAAAAAACGTTAATCCACGCGGACGAAGCCGCGGGCATCATCTAGTTACATATAAATTCAAAATTGACCCTGACGGGGATCGAACCCGTCACCTCTAACTTGTAAAACCACAGCGCTCACATTTATGGCAGGTAGGCCGTCAAAACTTAGTTACTCAGTTGAAATTTGATTGACGATTTCTTTCATTTCTACCCCCAGAATACGACTTGCAATATGACAATGTGTCGAAGTGGTCGCACAACGATATAGCGGTGGTAAAGGTGGAAAAGCCTTTCTCAGTGAACAACGAAATTACGAAGGATTGTCCTTACAAACCTAATGGTATACCCATCAACTTCGACCCAGAGTTTGAAAAGCCTGGAACTGATGGCATTGTACTTGGATGGGGACATAGTTATGTATGGCGATTTGTAAGTGATCACTTTTCAACGTCATTATTTCACCTTTTGTATAACTCATAAACTCATATTTATTTATTCAAATAAATTTACCTATTAAAAGTGCTTTTAAATCGTCGAGTGAATCTACCACTGGTTTGGAATGACATTCCTACCGAGAAGCACCAGCAAGAAATTCGGGGGTTGCTCTTTTTAAAAAGATCATTTACAATTACATCAATGTGTTGATGCATAAGTTACCGCAGTCCTAGGCGAGTGGAGCGAGTCAAATGTTTTTATCATTTACATAATCGTTAACAGTAAAATAAGCTTTTTTCAGGATCACACTTTTAATGGGTTTGTTAAATTTGTGTAAAGGGAAGCTTAAAATAGGTTGTGAAATTTTGTTATTGAATAAAATCTAACCTCTTAAATAGGTATATGATCTAAATAATTTATGAGGCTTATTGTTGGAAACCATGACCCCGATCCATACGATCTTTATGACCACCATGCACCACAGTCAGTATGTATCCACTGTTAGACATAATATACCTCTTTCATATTGCCCCAGAGTTGACTGTCCTTGGTTTTTTATATCGATCTTTTTTTTCTTTTTATTGCGAGATAGGCTTGCGCTTGCGATAATTATGCCTAATACAAGGCAATGATGAGGTCTAAGTTGGAGCGCGCTGGCCAAAAAGATGCCTATTCCCTCTTGCCTTGAAGGTTCTTAAGTTATACGTGGCAGGGAATACATGCGATGGAAGGGCATTCGACATCGTGGCGGTTCGAACGTAGAGCGTAGAGCAGAACCGTTTCGTTCGAGTTGACTGGACGTCAACCACACAAGGATGCCAACGCTGAAGGTTTCTTCCTGTTCTGTGGTAGAACGGTGAAGGGGAAACAAGGTTGAAAAGTTCCTGAGCACACTCTCCAAAGTATATCCGGTGAAAAACCGATAAGCAGGCGACATTGTGTCGGTGCTATGCAGTTTCCCCTGCGTGAGTGATACATCAGTAATGATTCTTCAGGTCCCGCTATCAATCGAGTCTAATGCATCGAGTTGGTACTTGGCGGATTCATCCCAAAGGAGGCAGCACATACATACCTACATAAAAACGATGAATGGTTCTCATAGCAGATTTTTATTTTCAGCCAAACAGCTCATTCGACTATAACCAAAACACGCTCCGGTACGTCTCAGTATCAATACTAGACAACGAAGAATGCAAGAAGTATTTCACAAATCCGGATATGGGGAAACAGATAGACGATTATATGATTTGCACGTTCCATGAGGGCAAACTGGATGATATGGGGAAGGTAGAAATATAACTTTTAGTTATAAATAAATAAATCACACTAATATGTAGGTTTATGTAATATGTTTGTTTGTTACACTTTCACGTAAAACTACTGGACGGATTTGACTGGAATTTGGAATGGAGACAGATTTTAAAGGCTAACACATAAGCTACTTTTTATAGAACCAGAAAATTAAAGAGTTCCTGCGGGAACTCAAAAGCCACAAGGGCATCAGGAAGTTAACAAATAAATAATCCTTTATTCAGTCAAAAAAGAATTACAACAAAATTAAACCTAAATGGAGCAGGTAGGTACCACAGCTTCCAAGGAGCTAGCCTAGATTTAAGCCTACCTTGGTTCCGAGAGACCCAGGCACTCTTTCCTTGTATTGAGCTTAAATCCTTAGCCTGTTATAGTAGTATACTATAATTAATAATTATACTAGAATAGTATACTATAGAGATCACGGACTGAGAAGACATAAAACTATACTTCTAAGTTACGTATTTTTTACGAGGAGAACTAGAAAGTAACCCGGTGGTTGACGTTTTAAAAATTAAAAATAGTATGAATAATATTTTTTATTGGTACTACAGTACAGAGCATAATTTGTCCTATTATGAAAATGTTTTACTACCTACTTATGGTTATTTGATAACTACTTAGTAAAATCAACAAGTTTTATTTCGAACGTCAAAACGCGCAACAACAATAATTTGAGATTGTAGCAATAATAGTTAATTAAAGTCCGTCAAACTTATCTGACCCGGTGGCCAAAATTGGAACTAATTTATAAGCCTGTTTTATTAGATTTTTCTTATATACCTACTAGCGACGCTGGTAACGAGTTTGTGGGACTATAATTATTGGTATGTTGCATAAGTACCTATGCAAAAATAAATTACTTTTTAGCGATAATAAATAGACGTACCTAATATCCACTGCCCCTGTTAGTTTTTTATTTGATAACTATTTTAAACTATCGTTTAAAGTAAAAGTTATGACCTTGTGGTCATAAATTTTTTTGCAAAGGTACATAATGCAGGCTTATAAATTTGGCCACCGGGTCAGATAAGTTTGACGGACTATAATTAACTATTACTATACAACCTCAAATTATTGTTGCGAATCGCTGAAATTATGGTATTTTTGTAATGGATATAATGCCAGGGAGACAAGTGTCAATTATTGATTCTTACCTTTTTATTTTCACAGCCACGCGATAAAGAACATGAATATTACAAAAGAGGCGGAGAAAAAGGATTCTGTCAGGTAATCAGCGAGGCCGGCAGTTGCTATTTCGGCCTAGACTTGCATAGCACTTTCTCTAATTTTTTCATAAGCTTTACCTACTACATTTCCGATATGTAATAAAAAAATCATAACCCTTTCTTTTCGCTTTTTCGTAGTTGGGTTAAAAATACTCTGATTTGTTCTAATTTACTTATGCTTTTTTGTTATTGTGAGATAGGCTTGCGCTTGACGACAATCATGCTTCGTGTAAAGCATTGCTTACACAAATTTACATACATCTTAAAACAACTCTCCAACAACAAAGGAAACTTCAGAAAAGTAGCCCACGAGTGAATGAGATAAATATAACTTGTATTCTATCTCTCGCAGGCTAAATCTATACTAATATTATAAATGCGAAAGTTTGGATGGATGGATGGATGTATCGATGGATGTTTGTTACTCAATCACGCCTGAACGGCTGAACGGATCTGCATGAAATTTGGCACAGAGATAGAATATAGTGTGAATTAGCACATATGCTGCTTTGTATCCCGTAAAATTAAGGAGTTCCTGCGGGAACCAAAAACGCACAATTCACGCGGACAAAGTCGCGGGGCATCAGCTAGTCCTATATATGTTTGTCTCTTTTTGGTGTCGCTTTTTTGTTTTGTTGAATTTTCAAAACAACGATTATCAACAAACAAACATCACAACGATTCTAAAAAAGTTTCACTTCAAAAAAACTTTAAATGCTTTGTTTTCAGAACGACCACGGTGGCCCATTAGTCACATGGATAAATCGTGAGGCGCACGTGATCGGTATAGCGTCAGTGTTCCGCGTCGATTACCGCTCACGCTGTATAGGACCATTCCTATACACCAGCACGGCGAAAAACAGAGAGTTTATCGAGTGCATTTCTAACGACTTGATGTGAGTAAAAGCAGATAGATAGAGAGATAGATAAATACTTTATTGCACACATGAAAAATACAAGGTAAAGTTAACTATCGCAGCTTGTACCTACTATGCTTGATCTTTTTCTAAATCTAAATCAATATGTATTATTGAAACTCGAGGAAAATCTTAAACTTATTTATTCTCGGTAAATTACAATAATCTAGACTAATATGGTGGCTTCACTATCGAAACAAGAGAAGGGTTACGTAGAATTAAGTTGCAAGAAGACAATGAGATTAACCGACCTGGCATAGACTAAAGATGGCTGTCAAAACGAGAGAGATGACGCGTCTATGGCTGCGTTCAGAAACTTGGTGTTACAAATATTATAAAGAGGAAAAATAAGGAGTTCCCGTGGTAACCAAAAATCCTCATCCACGTGTACGAAGTCGCGGGCATTAGCTAGTCTTGTTTATAATATTGATGTTACAGCCATTCGGATGATATAGCAAGAAGGAGAACAATATGCGACCGGCCGAAGAACGGCAAGAAATTCACTATTCTACGCCGCTATATACAATGGACTGAAGATGGCAACATTCACAGGTATTGAAGCTTTAAACCTGAAAAAACTGCAGCCCTATCACAGTCTAAGAAGATAAGCTCTTTCCTACCAGTCGTGCGACGGTGTCTAGACAGAGCAACGCTGCGGGGTAACATGGACGTGACAGAGGAAACTCGCAAAATACTAAAAGAACTAGAAGTTTTATTCGTTATAATCCGCCACAGTTGGTAAATTTATATGGTACAGTGTGTATCTTGCACTTGTAGCTTGCGATATTCACCACACCACAAAAATCTTCCAGATTAGTGTACTTACCACACTGTACCACGCAGATTTACCTACTGTGGCGGATTATAGCGAGTTAAAATTCTCGTTCTTTCATTATCATGGGCTTCCACTATTTCTATCCACAACTCGCAGAATTTTTAATAGGTAGATACAAAATTCTGTCACTCTTAATGTAAAAATATACCTTGTAGACTTTGTATCAGACCCACTGCATGAATGTATTACTTACGCTGTGGCCTTATTTTATAAAACCTGTATGAAACATTGTTACATTCATAATTATTGTGATTGGCTAAATTTACGATATTCTTGCTTTGACTGTGGATTTTGGCCAGTAGTGGGAGAGTTAACAAAGCAAGGTTGATTGTGATAGTTACCATTCAGTAGGGTTCGAAGCCTCGTTAGGCATTTGTAAGGTAAAAGCTTTAGATTACTGGTAGGTCATAGAGAAAAATAAACATTGAGTTATTTCACCCAGGTAGCGAAACGCTATGAGGAACGGCTCCTGGTACATCCAAATCCGCTAGCCAACAGACTCTTGGTGGAGGATTGCCCAAGACGCCTTAAAAGAAAACGCATGCTCGACGTGGGTTAAATGACTAACGAGTCCTGAGTCCTATATGAGGATCAGCTCTAAACGACAAATCACCCTGTCAACTCATTTGCTTATAGTCCTTGGACTGATCGCAGATCACGCTAAGAAAAAAAAAATCATCCAGGATAAAGTAAGCAGGGCTTTTTGCTTCTATGAAATGCACGCCACTGGTTACACTGTGCATGGAGCAATCATTATGTAATAATGCCCCTAGTCAAGCGCGTGTTAGAACATGCTTATGGTTCCGTAGAAAATATATCACCACCTTATTAATATTGTATCTCACTATACCAGTTTGTGGATATTTAGGTTGTCCAAGTACTTATTATTTCATTCATTCATTTATTTTTTTCAGCGTCCCCCTGAGACCACAGATTCCGATGAGCTATTATGGAGGAAAATAAAAAATATGGCAATAATTTTTAAGCAGTAAGACAAATCAGGAAAACAAAGTACTTACATAGAAAATAGATTTTATGTTTACCTACTTGTATTTTCGTTTTACTTGAACTATCATCAGTTAACACCAACAGTTGCTTTATATAATTACTAGCTGATGCCCGCGACTTCGTCTGCGTGGATGGAGGTTTTTGGTTTTTGGTTGTTGTTCTTTAATTTCCCGGGATAAAATTAGCCTATGTGTTATTCGGACGCAGGCAAAATCTAGTTTACTATATATTAATTTAAAACAGCTTTGTGTTTTCGGTATCGCTTTTCAACGCTTCCATTCAATATAGTTCTTTTCAATTTTCCAGCCAAAGTCCGAACTCCGAATAGCTTTGAGGCAGACAAATATTATTTTGTGCAATGGAACATCTAGCATTGTTATTTCGATTAAGTTAGGATTCTAGCTATGTACTGTCCATTCTTTATGAAAAGCTATTGTCTATTCTATTCAGGGTGACTTTTTAGTTAAACAAAAGCTGACCAATTATTGTACCCAATTCATTGGTGATAATAAATAGAAGTAAGTATAAAATATACCAACATGTATTTGCAATGTCTGCTGTATATAAGTGATAAATATAAATCGTTTATTCTTACTTCTTATTATCTCTAAATATATCTACAACTAGCTGATGCCCGCGACTTCGTCCGCGTGGATTGATGTTTTTTGTTTCCCGCGGGTAATCTCAATTCAATTCTCTTCAATTTTCCAAGATAAAAAGTAGCCTATATCCTTTCCCGGGATGTAACCTATCCCTGTACCAAAATTCATCAAAATCGGTTGAGTAGTTGGGCCTTGAAAGCGAAGCAGACAGACAGACAAGCAGACACACACTTTCGCATTTATAATATTAGTAAGGGTAGTCAAATTTTTAAGACAAAACAAAAAACGTAAATGCTTCGACTTGATTAGCAATGCTGTGGTTGCAGTGGCGTGCAGTTCATAGAGGCGTAAAAGCACTGCTTACCCAAATGGGCTAATTTTTTTTATCAAAACAGCTAGTAAATAGGAATTTTGACTAACTAATGCCTACCCTAGCTTCAAAACCTGAGCACGCCACTGTGTGGTTGCATAATTACTATGTACCATCTAGTGATGTTCCGGATATCCGTATCCGTATTCGCGGATATCTGATGGAGAAAAAAGATCCGTATCCGCATCCGTATCCGTTACTTTTATAACGGATCTTTTACCTTATTAATTTTCAATACATAGATGTAATTCTATATATAGGTGATTTGGTAGCAATGAAAAACTATTAAATTCCATTCAGATTATTTTATTTCATAAAATCAAATTCTTGGCACCTTTGAGTTACCAACCATACCAATCTACACTTATATTATTAATGCAAAAGTTTGGATGGATGGTTGAATGTATCTCGATACTCAATCACGCCAGAAGGGCTGAATGGATCTGGATGAAATTTGGCACAGGCATAGATTATAGTCATACATAAGCTACATTTTATCCCAAAAAATTAAAGAGTTCCTGCGGGAACCAAAAGACCTCAATCCACGCGGATTGTTTATTGCAATTATTTTTCCGGGACAAAAAGTAGCCTATGTTATATTCCAGACTATAATCTATGTCTGTGCTAAACTACATCCAGATCCGTTCATGCGTTCTGGCGTGATGGAGTAACAAACATCCATCCAACCAAACTTACGCATTTATAATATTAAGCATACATTAGTACCTATAGATTCTATATATTGTTGATTTTTTTTTACCTTTTCAAAAAGATCAAGCGGAGTTCTTCGCTGGTTCTTCTGGCAGAAATATCTTGATTTATTTGTCGAAACAGAATTTATTGGAACTTGAAAACTTCGATAAAAGCTTTAAAGAAAACTGTTTCAGAAATTGCAACGGACAGTTTGTCGAATATAAAAGCAATGACTTCGCGTACAGATGCAAATTGCGATCTATTCGAAATTCTTCGATTTTCTTAAACTTCTTGTAACTTTGCCCTTTCGTGTTTTGCTTTAGTTTAGGTAGTTATAGCTAAGCAATCAAACAGTGGGATAAAATGCTCGGGGAAATGGGGGCAAATCTCCAAATGAGCCACGGGACACAGTTTTATGAACATCCTTGCATGAGATCTAGAAAGAGAGAGTATGGGCGTTTGGGAGACGACTAGGACAATCTCCCAGCCGTGAGTCGCAAAAAAACCCTTAACAGATATTTGTCTGAGATATTGGAATCGTATGACAATACCACTCGCCCACTATCTAAAGTAGTATATTGTATGGGTAAATCTTATTGTTGCACTGTCCCGCTCGTTCTTATCTTAATGTTGTCGTTCTTATCTTAATGTTGTATTAATGGTTGTCTGGAGTAATAATAGCTATCTGTATGCCAAATTTCAGCCCGATCCATCCAGTGGGTTAAGCTGTGTGTTGATAGATCAGTCAGTCACCTTTTCCTTTTATATAATTAGATGTTTTGTGTAGCAATAAAGAGTTAATCTATCCAAAATGTTGACCTACTGTACGATAGCTGTACAGCGGTATAAGAAGAAACTTGTTTAGCCGTCACAACTCCAACACAATGTCGAGTTTAGCTGCGACACTTTAGAAAACTTCGCTTTATGATATTATAAAGAACTCCTGAGAAATTGCTGTGGATATTTTAGAGCAAGAGTTTCAACACTTCAACCCTTTGGGGTTTATTTAGGGCTTTCCAAGTTTCCACCCCTTTAGTTCATATACACACTACGTATTTGCGTCGCAGCTTACAAAACTGCCTCATTGGTCTGGTGGTTAGTATGTCTACCGACTACGGATTTACGGGTTACGAGGGCCTGGGTTCATAATCATATTGGGGTTTTCTGTCAAGAAATTCTCAGTAATAGTTAAGAAGTTGGCGGTGCTTTCACCCCTGTGCCTCTGAAAGCACGTAAAACCGTCAGACCTGCGCCAGATCTCTCTCCAGTCGTGTCGGATTTTCCGACCCATCGGGCTACGAGAATAAGGAATTATAGAGTAGAGGTGTTAACATATCGCTAAACGGTTAAAAGGTTAACGGCTAACGGTTGAAAATATTAGTAAACAATATTTACTCCTGTGCACTAGCGAGTGAAAAAATATTGTTTTTTTTATTACCGTTTGTTAAATGGTTAGCGGTTAACGGTAGTAAACGATCTGTAAAGATTTTTTTTTACAAAAAAATACATTGTTTTTTTATTACCCTTTACAGCCGTTAACCGTTAACCATTTAACCGTTGAGCGATATGTTAACACCTCTAATATAGAGTGCACCTGTGTATGGGCAAACACTTGTGCACTATACTATCTTCCTTTTTAATCTCTGTGGAAATTGCCGCCGTGGTCGACATTCGATAGGGAGGATGTTATTTTCTACGTGAAGTCGACGTGATTCAAACGCGAACCATTTATTTCTTTATTTTATTATTAGCACACAAAAATAGGATATATTTATTGCGCATAAAATCAAAGCTTTGCATTCAAAGGCGGTCTTATCACATACAGCAATCTCTCTCACCTTTGGTGAGGTGAGCAAAGGAAAGAACGCGATCATTCAAAATCTACAAATATCTCCAAATTTTCTCTTACTTTGCCGAATTATTCAATCGGCTAATTCGGGGACCAGTTAGGTACTTTGGCAGCTTCACTGAATTTCTAAATTTTGGTTCGGAGTTATTGACTTATTTAACGGAGTACCAAACCTCTAACAATCTCTAGATCTCTTTTTCTAGTCTCTGCATGTGTCGTATGCTACAGTACTGAGAATCATTACTTCTCCCATTGAAAAAATGTATGGCATTTTTTCTTGTTCGTACTCTACTAAAAATGTTTTGAAAGATATTTTTTTTTCTACTACAACTTAGCCCTTGACTGCAATCTCACCTGGTGATACGCGATAATGCAGTCAAATATGGTAGCGGGCTAACCTGTCATAGGTATGGCAGCTTCATCATCATCGTACCGGAACGTTAAAAATTGCAGCGGCACGTCTTTTCGGTAACTAGCCACGGCCGTAGCCTACCACCAGACAGTCATCTGAACAGTCTGTCAAACACTAACACGCAGTTCAATTAACAGACATCAAGCTTTATATCAATCTCCATCCAGTGTAATAAATATCACAACATCTGACTCGTTTTATTTTCTGTTTTTTTTAAATTATTTTTTAATGTAACGTGAGTGGGATAAACGGCTTAAGTTGAGTCAGCTACCTAGAGTATTGTTACTCTAGTAAATATTGTCTACTCCAACTCTCTGGTCGGACCGTCGCGTCTGAGTGAAGTTATTGGTGAGTTGAAGATCGAACAAAATTGTAAATTTTAATTAGTTTTCGGAGTAAGTTTAATAATTTGTTATCAACTTATTTGCCTCTTTTGTTGGCAGATTTGTAAAGGGCTTTCATTCTCAGTTCAATTTGTAGCCCGGGAACCGGGGGCCTATCTCACAGTTTGACAGTACCTATAAGTCTGTCACAACTGTCAACTTATCTGACCCGGTGACAACGTAGCAAGAGTATTTATGAAAAATAAAATAAAGTCCCAGCAACTTATCTGGCCCGGTAGCCAAACTATTTTTATGCTAAATTAGTTTGTGGGACTAATAAGGATGTAAAGTGAGTTGAGATTTTGCCTGTGACATTAATGATTCCGTCCCATCGAGCTATGAGAGTAAAGGCATAGAGAGTGCACCTGTGGTTACGTATACACTGTTGCACTAAAATATCTCCCGCCATCGTGACATACCTGCACAAAAACAATAAAAATAACTTTAATAAATAAAAATCGGTACAATTGGTCACATTATAGCGGTCTCTACAAACTCAATCAAATTCGATGTTATGGTCAAAACGTATGAACGGTTAAAGGAACAAAGATCGCCGCGTCTATCATAATAATCATACTAATATTATAAATGCGAAAGTGTTTGTTTGTTGGTTCGTCCTTCAATCACGCCGCAACGGAGGAGCGGATCGACGTGATTTTTGGCATGGGTATAGATTAGGACCTGGAGAGTAACATAGGCGGCTTTTTATCCCGGATAATGGAGGAGTTCCCGCGGGAATCAAAAAAATTAAACCACGCGGACGAAGTCGCGAGCATCAGCTAGTTTTAAATAATTCCATTGCAGATACGATATCTATATAAATATTATAAAGAGGTAAAGTTTGTGAGGTTCTGGGGTGTAATCTCTGGATCTACTGAACTGATTTTGAAAATTCTGGTACCAATGGAAAGCCACATAATTTGTGAGTGTCATAATCTATATATTAATCCGAAAAATTAGGGAGTTCCCGTGGGAGTTGAAAAACTCATTTCACGCGGACGAGGTCGCGGGCATCTGCTAGTATATTATATATCCATTTAGAGACTAGTACTCAATATAAACCAATAAACATGTAACAAGCAAGGTGCGGGGAGAGAGAGGGGAGCAGTGAGTAATTGAGGTGGGAAGAGGAGAGGAGAGGACAAATGGCTATGTTAAAAAAATGTTATCTTGTCTCTGACACAGACATCGGTCTCTGGTTAACTTGTCTCTGGACAGGGGTCTCTGGATCGTCGCTTTGGATGTGGCGGTGTTCGGGGATTTTTACTGTGAATTTTTGAGGTGATTTGTTATGGAAAATAGTGGATTCAGTGAAATAAATAACCTTGTTGATTCTCTAAATAAATTTAGCTTTTTATTTCTGACTGTTCGTAACAAATATTTATGTACCTGTATACTTTATAATACCTAGTGATAAGCCTCAATAAGCAGATCCATTTCGCGAATAGGCGAGAGCACACAGAGCTAATGCTCACTCATCGCGTGATCAAATACGCGCGTGTAACTGTTTACTGGACGAGCCGTGCCTAATCCACTAAGCGACTAAGGGCTGAAGCACACTGAGCGGACGGATCTCGACCAAATGAACGTTTTTTTTTCCACTACAAGTTAGCCCTTGGCTGCGATTTCACCTGATGGTAAGTGATGATGCAGTCTAAGATGGTAGCGGGCTAACCTGTTAGGGGCATGGCAGTTATATTAAACCCGTACCCTAATCGGGTTCTACACGGCATCGTAACGGATCGCTACATCGCTTGGCGGCGCGTCTTTGCCGGTAGGGTGGTAACTAGCCACGGCCGAAGCCTCCCACCAGGCCAGACCAGGGAAATTCAGAAATTATAAATTTCCAAACCCTGCCGGGGATCGAACCCGGGACCTCCGCACGTTAAGGCAACAGCGCTACAAACTGCGCCACGGAGGTCGTTGAAAAAATGAATGAAATGAATGAATAAATAAAAGCTGTGTTGTTTCCATTAGTTTTTGGATTTGGAAAGATCCTCTATTTAATAATCAGTCTTACTTAATCTTACTTAATATTTTAATTGTGAAAGATTGGATGGATGTATGGATGTATGGATGTATGGATGTTTGTTACTCAATCACGCCCCAACGGCTGAACGGATCTGGCTGAAATTTGGCACAAAGATAGATGATAGTCTGGAATAGCACATAGGCTATTTTTTATTCCGGGAAATTAAAGATTATCCCGCGGGAACCAAAAAACCTCAAACCACGCAGACGAAGTCGCGGGCATTCGCTATAAGAAATAATTTATTTTTGACACAGGCATCATCCCTATTCCCGATAGCGAAAAGTAATCGATATCAATGTAAGACAAAGCTCACCCATGCGTCAGGGATGTCTCATGAAATATCCCCGATTTAAATGAACTCTTCCTATCCTAAATCGTTGAACAAGTTTTCATCAACCATAGCCGAGACCCAACCCAGATCAAAACCCTCCGTCGAATAAAAACAACGCATTTGCTTTTTATATTTGAATTTTATTTATATTACTATACCTACTTATTTATATTATAGTTTTTCTTACAAGATAATCACAGTCCCAGTCCGGAGTTAGGAAATTGACGGTGTTTCACGCCCGTGCCTCGGAGAGCACATAAAACCGTCGGTCCTGCGTCTGATCCCTCTCCGGTCGTGTTGGATTTATGAATGTAAAAGAACAGAAACTGTACCTGTAATTGCGCAAATTGTATTGTGCACTATAATATCTGCCGCACAGCTGGCTTAAGCGCAAAACCCGTTCCCTGTGTTTTTTGTCCTTTACCTCTATGGAGATAGACTGCCGTGGCCGATATTTGGTCGGGAGGACGGATTATATTTGAGACGCTCTATTTGTTTGAGCTCTACGACGACATACACCAACACACACACATCCAATTCGCTTGCAGTAAGTAGTGGTGCCAATACAGAAAGAAATATTTATTTAATTAAATTGGGTAATAATATAGTTATAATAGCTATTTATCGCTCTCCTTCCTTCCATAACACTGATCAGTTCTCACACTCACTAGATAATATCTTAAGCTCTTGCAAAGAATATAAAAATATAATTCTACTTGGTGATTTAAATATCGACATACACCCTAACAATACAGACAAAAATTCTGCTAATTATTTAGAATTAACAGCAAGTCATGGTCTCCTACCTAGTCACCATTTCGGGACTAGAGGAGATAGATGCCTGGATCATATTATGTTAAAAAGTAATCTTAAATGTAAAAAGATATCCAAACTAGTTGAATCTAACCCAGTACCCAAGCGACGACAAGACAAATGTTTTGACATCCCGAGGGTAAGAACTAGCTTAGCTCAACATCAATCAAAGTATCTCCGTCCGTTTATTTACAACAAAGTTAGTAAGTACATCAAAAATTTCAAATCACTAACAAATAGAGAATTCAAGGTCGCAGTTACGGATTATCTAAAAACATTGAGTTATGAGGAAACTGAGAAACTACTAAAAAGTATATACTAACTTACAAACACACACACACACACACACACACACACACACACACACACACACACACACACACACACACACACACACATACTTAAATATATTATGCTATATATTACACATACTTAAATATATATATTTTAATAATTTATTTTCTCTTTGTCAAATTTTTGGCTACATTTGATCCTCCGAAGGGTATGCAGGCTTCTGCAATACAAGTTTATCTTAGTGCAGAGTCTGCGCATCAATCTGTGTGTATATTTATACAAGCCATTGCATCTCAACTTTGTTGTGCCCTTAGTTACTAAGCCACATTTGTAAGTTTTTGTGAAATAAATAAATAAAATAAATAAAATAAAAATAAAAATAAAATTTCCTTTTTGGCACCTGCAGTGTACCCACAGCCGATGTTCTGCGCTCACTCGCTTTATTTTATATCGATTTAAGCTTCATTATAGATATTTACTTGTTGAGTGCACGCGCTCCAATGAATAAATATGTATGGATAATATTATTAGGTATTATAAACATAATATTAAATTAATTCATTTAAGGTTTTTGATAACTGTCGCTCAGAGAGTGGTGTTGAACTTTAGAGTGGTAAGAAATCTCATATTTTCAACCAACTTCGATAAAATTTGGTATATTTGGTATAGAGATAGGTTTTGACTTAAACAACCCGGACAAAATCGCGGGCATCATCTAGTTATCAATAAACAAAAGGAAAAAGGTGACTGACTGAGTGATACTAAACCACCACTGAAACGAATAAAAATCGAGCAAATGTTTGATTATTACGGCGTAAACATCCGCTAAAAAGGAGTTTTGACTCAATTTCTTCAATTCAACTATTAATGAGACAAAATAAGGGTTTGAAATTTGTATGAAAGGAAACAAATCAAAATCGAATTTAATGTGAGTAAAGCCGCGGGTAAAGTTGGTAGATTATAACGGTAACGATGATAAACACAAATATTTTTCTCTCCTATTTTCGCAACCTTTTAAGAAGATTACGTAAGTAAATAACTTAGGAAAGGCTTTCCGATGGTCGGCGAAGTGATAACTCATGCTGAATGACAGCTTGAAATCCACTAACTGTGTTAAAAACCAATCTAGTTGTCGACAAATTGAAACTTCAAACTACAAAATGCACTGAGAAAGCACGCAACATTGGCGCACTTTTATTCCACTACAGGTTAGCCCTTGACCGGGTAGGGGAACAGCAATTATGTTAAACACATACACATACGTCATCGGTTGCGACGTTTCATCGTACCGGAACGATCCATCACTTTGCCGGTAGAGTGGTAACTAGCCGCTAGTGGACCTCCACTTGTGAGATCAGAGCTTTCACCACTGTGCCAAAGAGGTCGTCCATACATACCTGTATCCTAACCTAACCTAGCTAGCTAACCTAACTACCTTAATTAATAGATCATTATGGGTAAACTGATGGACCGACAAACTCTTTCGTAGTTGCATTAGAATACCACCAGGGGGTTACTATAATTACTTTAGTGACGTCAAGGTACGTGTATAATAAAGTCAATTTTAAAATCATCATAATATCATACTAATATTATAAATGCGAAAGTGTGTTCGTTTGTTGATATGTCCTTCAATCATGCCGCAACTGAGCAACGGATCAACATGATTTTTGGCATGGTTATAGTTGAGAACCTGAAGAGCGACATAGGCTAGGTACTTTTTATCCCGAAAAATTTCCCGCGGGATTTAAAAAACTTAAACCACGGGGACGAAATCGCGGGCATCAGCTAGCAAGGATTTTAATTTGAAAACAAGAGTAACAAAGTAGGCCCCCAGAAAAAATTAAAACCGCCAGAGCAATGGGGCTGATTCTGTTGTACAGAAACTCTATACTAAACTAAAATGACAGCTTAAAATATTGCTAACCCTTTCGTACCTTACTCTCTGCAGAAAGGGACGCTAATAGATTTGGAGGTATCATTTTAGTTTAGTTTGGAGATTGTGTTAATACAGAATTGGCCACAATGTTTCGTTAAGTTTATAAAACAGAAAGGCCAATTCAGTTCACATTCCAGTCGAGGCAGTTTGTTAGACAGTTGGACAAGTTCGCGTTGGTTTTTGTGTAAAGTTGCAGAGCCTCGCTCGTGGTACGATTTGGAAAACTTTTAACAACCCCTCTGGTTGAATGTAGGTTACACGTAGACATGTTATACCGCAATCATAATTCGTAGATAGTTCATTCTGGGCTTCTAATAATACAACTTCAGATTGAACTTCGTCTTATAATAATACCACTATTATTGGGCGATTCCTGTACATTGAATTGTCGTCGTCGTCATCATTTCAACCTATAGACGTCCACTGCTGGAGGTCTACAGGTCTCCTGCATGGATCGCCACAGAACACGTGTGGAAAGATCAACGTTCGTATAAACGTGTACGGTCGACGTCAAAAGTCCATATAGAATAAGCAAACAAAATGGCTTGTTAGTCACAAAGCTACTCTCACATACCTACATACAGTCGTACATTTGAAAAGGACCTGACTCAGCGCGGAGGGCCCTATAACAATAGCAAAGTTTGGCCTTTAGCACATTGAAGTTAGATTGAAAAGTAGACCGCGATGTTTCCCACTTAGCTAAGTAAATGTTTAAATCTGTCGCTTTTTGCGAGTGACTTCGTTAAGTTAACAAAAGAAGTTGGGTATTTGGGGAAGCAAGTGTTTATATGGCAAAGTTAGGGCGGATTTCTGGTATTTGTAAAGGAAAGGAAACAAGTATAAATTAAAAATTACCCACGACATTAGAAGTAACAGGATAACAAATAAGTCCGATTCGATCGAACCTGTGTTTTTTTTACGCTACCACAAGTATCCCTTGACTGCAATCTCACCAGATGGTAAGTGATGTTTCAGTCTAAGATGGTAGCGGGCTAACCTGTTAGGGGTATGGCTGTTATATTAAGCCTATACACCTAGTCGGTTTCTACACGGCATCGTACCGGAACGCTAAATTGCTAGCCACGGCCATAGCCTCCCACCGGACCAGACCCAGAGAAAATTTAGAAATTATAATTTCGGGCCTCCCACGTTAAGGCAACAGCGCTCAACACTGTTGTGAAGTTGCGATGATTGGACCTGCGGATTTTACTCACGTCCCTGCATCAACAAGAAATAAGCTGATAACCAAACGGCTTAACCGATTTTGTTGAATCATAACTAAGAAAATTCTCAATCAAAAAATGCTAAATCATAATCGGTTCATCCATTCGGGGGCTACGATACCACATACAGACATATAAATACACACGTTAAACTCTCCTATTTTTACATTAGGGGTTAAGTCAAAAGTGAAATAAATGAATGAATGAATACACTTTTATTGTACGTCACAAAGGAAATTATACATTAATAAAATACACTTAACTTATCTGAAAACAAAGTAAGTATACAATTTGGCCTTATCGCTAGACAGCGATCTCTTCCAGGCAACCAATGAATATTTATTTTCTAAGTTGTCAACATATTTTAATGTTAAAAAAGCAATACGAAAGATCAGAATCTGTCATCTGTCCACCAAATTAATCTAGTCTAGGGTCTTTGTCTGGGGTCTGCCAAAAGAATTGAAAAAAGATAAGATAAAAAGTAAATTTATTTCATAATCACATAATATGGGAAAACAGATTTCAAAGAAGTTATTTGTAGCCCTATGTATGTTTCCTTCTCGTCAACATATTTTGCTTTCGCAATTTAAACTTCACGGCGTGTTTTAAACTGCTTAAGCTCTCAAGACGCATATCCCTCAAATTATCAAGAGCAGCGTCAAGACAAACTCCCCAGGCAAGCAGTAAACTTGGGCAACAGATGTGTGATACTCGGATCAACTCGTGCCAAGTTTCACGTTCCTTATACCGCAGTCGAGTGTGTTCAGGCGGTCGCGTTTTGTACCTCTTACGAGTTTACTGATATTTGAATACTATATTATTATGTAAGTGTCAAGCGGTCACAGAATAGTTGAGAGTTTGATACGTTCGACTTAATATTTGGTGTGGTTGGGGATCATCGAGCACGCACTTTATGTGCATTTAAAGCAATTAAATATGACGGAAAGAAAACTTGTGAGCACTCCTGCACGCTTTTGAGTTTAATACGACGTGTAAATCCGCCAATTCGCACTGACCAAGTGGAAAATCGGCCCTTAAAGGGACTTATTAGAAGGTTGTATGAAGATTGACCTTGAGTGAAGCCGCAGACGAGCTAATTATAATATAACAGGTGAAGATGGATGGTGAGGATGGATCATAATTATACATGACAAAATTAGACATGTATACAGTTTGAATGTAAAAGTTGCATAAAAGGCTCGGTCATAATGTAGCCAGAGCGTAGCGCTTAACGTAATTATCTTGCAGTGCCAAGACAGACACGAAAACATCGCAAAATATAATAATATTATGGAAACTATTTAAACGTAAAACTTGCGTAGACGTCTACGTAATAACGTAACCAGAACGTAGCGCTCTACGAAATTCTCTTGCAGTGCCATGAGACAGACACGACACGAAAATACCTCAAATGGCTTGGCACGAATAAATTCCACGCATGGTCGATTGTTACAGGGGTCTCACGTGGAAAAAAGCGTTATTATTGCCCCACTCTAAAGTGACAAAATGGGACAAAAATAGGATACTTATTTGAAAGCCTGTGTAAAAGGATAAGGTGACTGACCGATTTATAATCAACGCACAGCTCAATTCACTGGACGGATCGGGCTGTGGCAGTAGCTATTGAAATAGATTATCCTCGAATTTTGAAAATTCAACTCCAAAGGCGGTTTAAACTGTTAATTTTAAATATTTGATTTCAGAAGTAAAATTAGATAGAGCAATATGATTGAACGATAATCGCTACTCAGCCACGTGCTGTGTGCGAGTGGTGTGGAATGATGCTCTCTTAGCACAGCCAATATAAACATTTTTATTTTTGTTAATTCTCAGAGTTTAAAAAAACAAAAGTTGTTTAATATTACGTACATATTTTAGAAGCACGAGGTTAAGAGTATTTTTAAATTAGGGAATGACTAAAGACAACTATTCAAATAAATTATTTTTAGTGATTAATATAGAATCTCTCATAAGTCGTAAAATCCACGTCCCCTGTTAGGTTTATATTTGAAAACCATTTTGTAGTTACTATCGATTGAATTAAAAAAGTGTGTCGAAATTTGATGTCGTCACAGTTTAGTGCTACGTGCATGCGTTCAATCATACGCGTTCATACTGCGCGCGCGTTTTGATCTATGAAAAAAGAAGCTGATTTGACTTGTTGTCAATTACCCAATTTGGTAAAGTTCCACAAACTAATCTCGCCTGGTGACCAAAATTGTGATGAATTTATGCCTGTTTAGGTTTATGTTTTTATTTTATTTGTCATAATTATTATGAACTAGCGACGCTGTCACCGGGTCAGATAAGTTGGTAGGACTGTACTTGGGTGGGCTGATCTATACTAATATTATAAATCCGAAAATTTGGGTGGATGTATGAATGGATGTTTGTTACTCAATCACGCCAGAACGGCTGAGTGGATCTGGATTAAATTTAGCACAGAGATATATTATAGTCTGGAATAACACATAAGCTGATTTTTATCCCGGAAAATTAAAGTGTTCCCGCGGGAAACAAAACCCTCAATCCACGCGCACGAAGTCGTGGGTATCAGATAGTATTATATAATTCTAATGAGGCCTTCTCTCATTATGTCAGTGCGCGTGTTATTTATGCTCGCGGTAGTTGAGCAATAAACTTGGGCAACTGTAGCTGTTAATACTTGAAACTTGTGCTAAGTTTTACACTGCGACCGAGCTCGAGAGTGTTCAGTCGAAGTAACTAGATTATAATTTTAATCTATGGGTCAGACGCTCGCATCTGGTACTTTCTAATTTAAATTTGAACACTGTCTAGTTACCTACGTCTTAAGTATTTACATAAATCTACTAATATCTGTTCTAATATTATAATTGCTTGTCTTTTTTTGGTTGATAATTGGTTGTCTTTCAATCTCCTTAGATAGAGCGCAATCTAGATGAATAGGTACAACTAAAATCTAAATATATAAAAGGGAAAGGTGACTGACTGATTTATCAACGCACAAGACAAACCACTTGATGGATCGGGCCGAAATTTGGCACAGAAATTTGGCGTATTATGACGTAGACATACGGTAAGAAAGAATTTTTCAAAATATTTTATGAAAATCCAACCTAATGTGAGCGAAACCGCGGGCAAAAGCTGATTTTCCCTATAATGTGCTTCCTATAAGAAATTATTTTCAAAATTTTCACCCAAACGAAGACTGACAGACTGACTGGTCAGCAGTGGCGAAGGGTCCATATAATACGATTCCCATCGGCTTCCCTTTAGAAAATGACATTCATACCTACATACTACCACACTAAAGGTAGTATTAGCTCATTTTATTTAAAAAAATCGTCGAATTGCTTTAGAATATAAATAAATGTCTAGTCGAGGTACTGAATTTAAGTTTTAGGTTGCCAATTTCACCCTTTTACTTTTAATAACTACCTTTATAATCTGGTTGTGGTAAATATTTTTTTATTTAGTGTCATTGAAACTAAAGCAAGCAAGCAAGCATGGATTTCGTACACGCACGAGCTTATCAAATACTAACAAAGGCTTTTTTCAAAGCCGCGAATTATTCCATTTAAAAATTGCTTCTATTTATATGGTGAAAGTGGGGGGCTTTTTTCAGAGTATTGAATTGTAAGTCATGCCTGTAGCGTTTGGTGCGTGCTGCAATTATTTTTATTCCGGCTTCCCTTTTGAAAATTTCCACCATTCGCCACTGCTGGTCAGTCAGTAAAATAACAGATTAAAAACGCCACATTTCGTTTTTAGTAAGTAAATTTATTTCGCTTTGAAAACAGTAAGTACAAAATATTTCAATACCGGATTTAAAATTCGTTTCCAATTGCGATTCGCGACCGCAGTCGAGCGTGTTCATGCCATGTTCAAACTTCAAACGTTCTCAGTTTATTATTCGCACCTGAGTTGAATGCAGAGCTTAGGAAAGTTTTAGTGCTGTGACCTTATTACTGACAGTCATATCGATAAATTACAAAAACAAGCAGTGGTTGTATTATTTTAAAAACATTTAAAATATTGATTGAAACACAATAATAAAGGCCAAAATTTACTTCATTTCTTATGTAAGGAAAATAAAATCATTTGGACAAGTAGGGACGATTCTTTTAGTCAGCTAAAAGTCTTCTATAGTTCTGTGAATTACATTTACACTACGATTAAAATCATCTTTTTTACGAAGAACGAAGAGGTTAGGACCTCTTCGTTATTCGTAAGCTTCTTTAGCTTCTTTTTGTATTACAGATAATGTTCTTTTCGATATTCCGGTATATCGACCCGGTCTGCCGTTAAAGGCAAAGTCAAAAAGTTATTTTGCCTTTCTTCAGTACACACATCCTTAAAGCTACCATATAAAGCTTTTTTCGCCATTATTGGCGATGAATAAAAATACTTTTTTTTTGTTACTGAACCTCTTAAATCAGTTATTTTTAATAAATTATACGGAAAGCAACTTGATTATTAAGCGACAAACAAGCAACAAGCGTTCGATAAAAGAGTATGTATGTGTCAGCATTTCCTAGGAAATGTCGACATAAATGGTTCGATACGCTAGAGCTCGAAATTTGTCAATGAAATGATTTAAGAACTTTATGTAGGAATAGTAAACAATAACGATCCTTCCACTGTTAAATCGCGAAATCATTCAGAATTGATCATTTCATGAAATAATCAAGTATATCATGAATGGTCATAGTTTTCATCAAGAATGATCACCTAATTAATTGATTATATTATGATCAAATGTCTAATGATGGGTGTCCATAAAAATATAGAAGTAAAAAGGATGGGCTACACCAGAAGACTCGCTTCGTCGCCCCTTCATTCAGCTTCACCTCGCTTCATTCAGGACCTCCTTCGCGAGCTTCTGGGTTCACACTACGAATGCTTGGCCGTTTGACAAAAATTCCCGCACTCCGTATTATCCATATCCGTTTACTCCTTATTATCTAGGAAATGTCATTCGTGGGAATGAGCATTCTTTTCTATAACAAAATTCTTATTATAATTATTTTAAACTTGCTTATACAAAAATTTAAAAATCCATTAAAAGTATGCTCCTGAAAAAAACTTATTATGCTGTTGAAGATTATGTAAATGATAGAGGAGCATGGATTTGATCACTCCAGCAATGCTAAGGACAGCGGTTACTTATATATACATTCATGTAATAATTGTAAATGAATTATTTAAAAAGAGCAACCACCGAGTTTCTTGCTGGTTCTTTTCGGTAGGATGTCATTCCGAACCAGTGGTAGATTCACTTGACAATTCAAAAGTACTTGTAAAAGTCTATTTTAATAAATAACATTTGAATTTGAATTTGTCATCTTACATAACCTACCTAACTTGTATGAGCAAGAAAACAATTATTCCAACTCTAACGGATTTGATACGTTAACGTTGGCAACACAGCGTTAATGTGAACATAAACGGTTTTAACAACTTTAACATATAGATCACTCTGTTTATGTATGTATATCGTACGATAGATGTCAAAGACAGCACTTGACAACACTATCAGCGGGGGTGAGGGCGGACGGGGGAGGGAGATGCTCTCGCCCTTCACCTCAGGCCCCTGACGGCATTCAACTCGAGGGCGTACAATAGTTTAAAGTTATACATCGCTCCTTTTGAGCATTCTTTTTTTTCTTGCATTACGCGATAGAACCACTGTTGTCATCCTACTCGTAACTTCTGTTTCTGCGTAGATACTATAGTCCGTCAAACTTATATAGCCCGGAGACTGAAATTGGAAAAAAAAATATGCCTGACAGACTGTACTTTAAACTTTTATGTTACTACTTAGCACGTAGGACTGCACTAGATGCAGCTACTTAGATATCATGGGATTTCGCACTTTCCTTTCCTTTCCTTCGCAAAGTCCTTTCTTGTGTGGATGATGGATCTACCATCATCCACACAAGAAAGGACTTTCTAAAATTCCACCCAAGCTTGTAGTAGTGTGAAATAACAATTGAAAAGTCCACATTTCGCTTTTTGTAAACCTATTTTGCTTTGAAAAGAGTACAAAATGCTTTAATACCGGAAAAATTCGTTTCCAATTGCGATTCGCGACCGCAGTCGAGAGTGTTCATGCCAAGTTCAAGCGTTTGCAATTTAAGTATTTTGAGCTTCGGTCCTTTATGCGTTCTTTTTTTCTTGCATTTCCAATTTCTGGTTATTGTTTTTAATTCTCTTTAATAAATGTGTCATAAACATTAAATTAATACGTTAATTAATACATAATAATTCTTTAGAATCGTTGTGTTTTGAAAATTCGATGAAACGAAAAATGAAATTTAAGCAATTTATATTTTTAAGCAATGTGTTTCCTGAGAAAATATCCTAGGCCTCACTTCAACAAAAAGCGACACCTACACCTAGCGACAGAGATAGGTTATATTCATATAGCCTATGCATTATTTCAGACTATAACCTATCTGCCAAATTTAATCCAGATCCGTTCAGCCGTTCTGGCGTGATTAAGAAACTTAACATCCATCCATCCATCCATCCATCCATCCATCCAAATTTTCGTGTTTATACTAGTAAATAGATATTTGTTTGCTTGTGCCAAACCATAAAGATTTCATTAAAATCGTAAAAACAACGGACTGCTTCTTCAAATCGGCTTCAAAGTCGATTAGCCTACTAATCCGCATCACTCTACTCTAATAGAATCGCGACCCCACAGAATTGAATCAAGGGCGTTGCGGTACTAGATCACTCTTGCCTATATCTCGTATTACAATTTTGTTAAAGTTGAAAATTGCTTGGAAAATTATTTTAATGCTCGAAAACCGAAGCCGACTAAAATAGGTAGTCTAAAAACCCAATCTGTAATTTATGATTTTGCTGTTTAAGTTGAATTTCTTTTACTTAGATCAAAACCTAAAAACTGGACTTTAAATCGAACACAATAAAAAAATTAAAGCTAAAGTTTACTTCTATTTTAAATATACGTCTGTTAATTTAAAATAAATGTACTGTTAATCTGTGTATACTACGCTTTTAATGGTAGTCATACCTTCATAATAATAAATAACTTACTTATATAAAATATTATTATATATATGAAAGTTTGTATATTTGGAAATTTGGAAACTGCTTCACGCTACAATGACTCACGATTGAACCGATTTTGGAATGGAGACAACTTGTAACCTGAATTTTAATTTATTATTAAAAAATTAATCCCGGAAAATGCAAAAGTTCCCGCAGGAATAACTTACTAATTCGCGGGAAGTCGCGGGCATCATATAGTATGAAATCCAAATATAATGAGTACAATGAAATAAAATAAAGATCCTAGAAATAGTTAAACTCTAAAATCAAAGCTTAAATCAAGTCTTTAAAGTATATATGTGAATTCATAACGCAAATCTCTTAGAACTCTCTGTGTATAAGCCTATTGGATGAAATAAATAAACCTGGATAGGTATTGTGAACTCTATAAAGTTTATAGAGATAATAAACTTTCAGAATTACCGCAGACTCGGTTCATTGTTGAGGCTAAGTTGTGCTGAAGTTAATCACATTTTACCTCTGTTTACTTTATGAGACTTTTCTGTGAAAGACTTAATACTCATATGCATAAACATTGCTTGAGTTAATAGTTCATTAGGTACTGTGGTATAATAACAATGTAAAAATATATATACCTAATGTGGGTACTTAAAATAATAAAGTTAGTATTAAATCAGCTATGCGCGTTTCATTACATGGTGGCAGCGGTGTTAAGATATTTTATTAAAAAGTCCGTGAATTAGTGTGTATTATCAATATTTAATGTGTAAACTGTCATTACATTAAATTAATGAACCGCGTTATGGAACACGCACGTCCTCCGACGGAATTAGTTGTGGAAGGCGGCCCGGCCTCTCGCGCTGACGCATGGCGTACGTGGCGCAAACAATTTCAAGTATTCATAAAGGCATCCGGAGTGGCGAAGGAGCCTGCTGACGTGCAGGCTAGCTTGCTGATCAATCTCATTGGCCCTGCTGGCTACGACGTCTTTACTACGTTCACTTACGGAAAAGGTGAAAGTGAAGATGACATTGAGTGTTTGCTGAAAAAGTTCGATGATCATTTCGGTACGAAACCGAACATAACCCTAGCGAGATTCAAATTTTTCACGCGATACCAGGATTCGTCGGAAACCATCGATCAGTACGTGACCGCGCTAAGGGTTCTTAGTCAATATTGTGAGTTCGAACAACTCAGAGATAGCTTGATACGCGATCGTATAGTCTGCGGAATTTCCAATAATACAGTACGCGATCGGCTACTCCGCACGGAGGATTTGACTTTAGCTAAGGCAGTGCAGATTTGTGAGGCAGCCGAGATATCGAAAGAAGAGAGCAAGCTGATCGAGGCGTCCACGACCGAGGCAACCGTGGATGTGATCTGGAAGGATTCCGGTCGAGGCGGTGCGAGTGGATCGCGAGGCAGAGGCGGCGGAGGCGGCGGCGGCGGTCGGCGGCGACACCGCGGCGCGCGCGCGCCTCTGGGCGCACGGTACCCTGCCAGGCCTCCTCCCTGTGATTCTTGTGGGAGCGATCGCTGCGATGGGGAGGTGTATTGTCCCGCGCGAAGTGCTACTTGTTTTGTGTGTGATAAAAAAGGGCATTTTGCAAGGTCTAAAAAGTGTTCAAGCCGTAAAGTGTTGAACGTGAGTGTCGATAGCTCTGATGATGGCGATGATGACGAAATGTTTTATGTGAATATGATAATAAGTGAGATTAAAAATGATGAGTTGTGTAAGGAATGGTTTGAAACCTTCATCTGTAATGGTAAGCAAATTATAATTAAATTAGATACAGGTTCCATGTTGAATGTAGTGTCTAAAAGCGATTTTTTGAGACTAGGTTTTTCACTGAAAATATTGAAACTGTTTACTAAGCGTGTACAGTCCTTTACTGGAAATGTTATACCGATATTGGGTGCTGGTGATTTGACATTGTCATATGAGGATAAAAATTATAACTTGGCATTTGTTGTGGCTGATTTAAACTGTCAAAATATACTTGGCTTGAAGGGTTGTATTACATTGGGGCTTATAAACAGAGTGAATTCGATGAAATTTTCAAAATATCAACATAGATACTCAGATTTATTCAGTGGTTTGGGAAAATTGCCTGGTAAATATTCTATTTCCGTTAATAATAATATAGAACCGGTTATATGTCCTCCGCGTAAAATTCCTCTTGGGTTGCGAGATAAATTGTTTACAGAGTTATGTAGAATGGAGAAAATGGGTGTAATAAGAAAGGTATCACACCCCACAGACTGGGTGAACGCTATTGTCGTAGTTGCAAAAAAGAATGGCGATATTCGTCTGTGTTTGGATCCGCGACCTTTGAACCGTGCTATTCGACGCGCACATTATAGTTTACCGACGGTAACTGAATTAGCTGTGAAATTGCGCGACGCGAAATATTTTAGCGTTTTAGACGCGAGATCTTCGTTTTGGATGATCGAGATAGACGATGCGAGTGCCGACCTTTGCACTTTCGGAACGCCGTTCGGTAGGTACCAATTTTTGCGCCTACCATTCGGTATTAATTGTGCATCAGAAGTCTTTCACGCGAAAATAAAACAACACCTAGAAGGATTAGAAGGGACTGATTCTTTCATTGATGATATTATTGTATGGGGGCGTACGAAGGAGGAACATGATATGAGACTCGAGCGCTTAATGCAGAGGTCGAAGGACATCGGTATAAAATATAACTTTGATAAATGTAGGTTCTGTGTACAGGAGATAGTGTTTTTAGGTCATAAATTTAATAGTAACGGGATGCAGCCTGATGATAGTAAGGTGAGAGCTATATTGGATATGCCATATCCTAGCGATAGGAAAGGACTAGAAAGATTTCTCGGAATGGTGAATTATTTGTCAAAATTCATTCCGAATTATTCGGAATCTGTTGCGGTTCTAAGAGGTTTATTAAAAAGAGACTCCGAGTGGGCATGGTACTCTAAACACTCTGAAGCGGTGGATAAATTAAAGAAGAAGTTGTCGTCAGCGCCAGTGCTAGCGTTATACTCCATGAAGCTGCCGGTGGTGGTGTCGGTGGACGCGAGCGCGCACGCGCTGGGCGCCGTGCTGCTGCAGGCGGGCCGGCCCGTCGAGTTCGCATCGCTCACGCTCACCGAAACGCAGACGCGCTACGCTCAGATTGAAAAAGAAATGCTCGCGATCGTGTTCGCCGTTGAGAGGTTTCGTCAATACTTGTTTGGGAGGCGAGACATAACGGTGCAGTCGGATCACAAGCCTCTAGAGGCCCTATGTAGTAAACCTTTACCGTCGGTTCCGATTCGTTTGCAGCGGATGATGATGCGTATACAGGGGTACGATTTAAAAGTACCGGACTTGATGAGCGGTCGTATAAGTGCTGAAGTCGAATCGCAGACGTGTTTCTTGATTGAAAATATACGTTTTAGTGACGAAAAACTAGAACTCGTTAAAAAACATATTTCTAGTGATCCTGAAAGCGAGTTATTAATTTCCTATATTGTTAACGGGTGGCCGAAATATAGAAAGAATCTTAGTGAGAGTCTTCGGTTGTTTTGGCAATATAGAAATGTAATGCAATATGCGGATGGGTTGATTTTCAAAGGTGACACCTTATATATACCGCAGAGCTTACGCAAATTAATGTTGGACAAAGTGCATGAGGGACACTTAGGCATAGATCGCTGCAAGCGACGGGCTCGTGACGTGATGTTCTGGCCCGGCATGTCCCGCGACATCGAGCATGCCGTGCGGCGGTGCGACGCGTGCGCGCTGCATGCGCCGGCTCCGCGTGTTGCTCCCATGAATCAACATTACGTGCCGGGTTTACCATGGCAAAAGTTAGGTTCTGACATTTTTGAATATAAAAAGAAGCATTATATTATTTTAATTGATTATTTTTCGAATTACGTGGAAGTGGGAGTAATAAAAAATTTGAATAGTATTTCGGTAATAAATTTCTTAAGAGAACAGTTTGCAAGACACGGAATTCCTCTGGAGCTAGTGACTGACAATGCGAGTTCGTATAGTTCACTTGAATTTAAGAAATTTATGACCGAATGGGAAGTCCGTCACGTTACGTCTTCTCCCCGCTATCCGCAGTCAAACGGAAAAAGCGAGCGTACAGTGCAGACTGTTAAACAATTGCTCAAAAAATGTATCGATTCTGGCCAAGATTTTTACGTAAGTTTGCTTAATTTTAGGACAACGTCGCGTGATGGGATAGACTCTCCGGCACAAATTCTCATGGGTAGAAGACTTAATACGAAATTGCCAATAAATCATAAATTACTAAGGGAAAGAGTAGATAACGATGCCAATTATAGTGCTGTGTTAAGACGCCAGAAGGAGATTAAACAACACGTTGATAAACGCGCGACTCAGCTTAGGCACTTGTCACCTGGGGAAAGGGTGATTCTTGCGGACGGAGCAAATCGCAAGCCGGTTTCGGTGGTAGCACGCGCACCGGAGCCGCGCTCTTATTTTGTAAGAGACGACCACGGCCGTCTCTGTCGCCGTACACGTCGTCACCTGATAGCCCGCACAACTCAGCCTTTAAAGATTACCACTTACGACAATGTCAAAGAGCAAACGTCCAATAGTAATGATAACGTTGCATCAAATCCTGAAAAAGAATGTTCTCCTCAAAAGGCCAAAATTGTATGTCCTACACCTAAAAAGATTGCCGGCACAGGTGTAGTGACAAGAAGGCAAGCAAACCTTTTGTCTAAATTGCAAGACAAAAATATGTAAAAGATAGGTCTACTTAATATTGATGGATATAGTTATTAAAAGATAAAAATACTTAATTAATAATAATAATAAGTAAAAATTAAAAAAAAAAAAAAAAAAAAAAAGGTTATACCTAAGTATGAATAAAGTTAGTGTTAGTAAGTAAATATTTTTGTTGAACCTTAGTTTTGCTGTACCTAGTTTTAGTTGCTTTATTTCATCCTTAATTTGTTTATAACTATTTTGTTTTATGCTTTCAATGTCATGTTCGTAGATTGGTTTTGTTACATTATAAGAAGGGAGATGTGGTATAATAACAATGTAAAAATATATATACCTAATGTGGGTACTTAAAATAATAAATTTAGTATTGAATCAGCTATGCGCGTTTCATTACAGGTACCTACTGTCCAGGCCGGAAATAAAGCAATTCAAGTAAATAAAATAAGCAGTGGCGATTTCTGGTGGTCAATTTAGGGTTTGCGCTAGCTGATGGTTAGGTATTTCCTCAATAAAATAGTTTTACCTAAATCTATATAATTATATAAATGCCAAAGTTTGGATGGATGGATGGACGGATGTTTGTTACTCAATCACGCCACAACGGCTGAATGGATCTGGATGAAATTTGGCACAGAGATAGATTACAGTCTGGAATAGCACATACTTTTCATCTTACTTTTACTTTTTATATGAAGTAATGAAATAAGGGGCAAAACACACAACGGACATGACTTACATCCGCGCCAAACACGTTAATCGTGTCAGACTGGCTTTTTGTCAGTCAGACAATAAAAACCGTATCGTAGTTTCGGCATTAGACTCAATTCCCTTTCCTTTAGAATTGGATGAATAGCAGGCAGTTAAATAAATCGCAGAATTATTGTAAGAATTACCCCTGACGAGCGAATGAGAATAGATTTGCCAGCATCCGTCTTGATTGTAATAAATTGAGCCTAATAAATTGAGAGCTTACTGAGGAAAGGTACTATTAACAGGCCCGGCTCACTTATCACGTGACCTGAGATATTTAACTACTGCTTTGGTAACATTATGTACCAAAGCAGTAGTTAAATATCACCAGACCAAATTATGTAATGTTCTCCTATAATAAGGTAGACTAAGAGAACAGTTTCGATTAGAGAGCTTGTGAGCAAAGACGTGATGTTTTATTTAAATCCTGAATATATTACTAATTAATTAACCCCTTCTACGATACTTTTTTTGCGAACCGTAGTTATACGTTTGAATTTTACTCGAGTTCTCGTTATGGCTATACACAGATAGTGCAATACGATATCAGTAAACGATATCGTATCGCATTAGGTCGTTCAAACTCTAATTTGTAAGACCTAACTTATCCCTCTGATCCTGAAAGGTAAGTTTGTATTATTTACCTATAAGTTCGCAGTCAAGAGCTAAGTTGTACACTACAAACAGGACTTAACGTCCACGCGAAATACGTTTCATCGTGTCAGTTTGTTTTCACTCTAAGACTCAATTCATTTTCCTTGTTAGTCAGACAAAAAAAAGCGTAGTGTGATTTCGTTCTAAGACTCAATTCCCTTTCCTTTAGAATGAGATGTATAGTAGGCAGTTAAAATAAATCGCTGAATTATTGCGAGCTCTCACCCCTGACGAACGAATGAGAATAGATTTGGCAGCATTTGTCTCGATTGTAACAAATATAGCCTAAAGGTCTAGTCTCACTACAGATGCATGGAGCGGTGTGGCACGTAGTTTTGAAGTGAAACTACTTTCGAATCGATGTGATTTGAAAATTCGATGAAACGAAAAAGCGACACCAAAAAGAGACAAACATATTCATAATAGGATTTATAATATATAATAGGTTTTATTTATATATAATAGGATTATCTCGTAGGCTATTTTGCTAAAGTTTCACTTCTGTCTGAAGTGTGAATACGCACATACTTTAAAAAAATGTATATAGCAAGCAAATGAGCAGGTGGGTCACCTGATGTTAATTCATTACCGCCACCCATGAACATTTGCAGCACCAGAAGGACTAATGCGTTGCCGGCTTTTGAGATATTATTTATCCGCCCGTTGAAGAGCCCCATATTATAATCATAAGGGAGCACAGAAAATGGAAGCTGGTTCACTAATTTTCAGGTACGTGGCAGAAATAACCTGGGATAACGCATAAGAAGACCAGGCATCCAGGGGGTGAGGATGAAATTTGTTTCTAGTAGTAATGGCAAATATTCTTTGTATAAATTCAACATCGGATGCACTGCGCAACGCGGGCTCAAAAAAACTTGTCAAAAAAAAATATGCCGCTACGTGCCGCATCTCAAGTGAGGTCAAATCTTTATAGGTGGAGAGCTCACTAATTGAGGGGCCAACAAGTGGATTTGGGAGTAAGGAAAACCTCTATCTAAAGGTTCTATACTAACTTACAGTTGAGCTTTGACGACCTCCCTCCCTGGCACACTGGCGAGCGCTGCGATGTAAAGTTGGAGGTCACGGGTTCGATTCCATTTGCCGGTAGGGCAATTTTGAAATTCAAGAAAACTGAACGCCTTTTTTCTAAGGGATTTTTGTATGAATTCAATTATTTAACTAATTCAAATTTGGAGATGAAAATGTCTGTTGGGTCATCTATCTTAATAAAAAGTATATTTCTACACAAGCGTAGTGAACAAAATAAGTAAATGCTGTTTGTAAGGTAAAATAATCCTTAAACATTGGTTCTTGTTATACTCAAATACCTACATCTAAACTTTTAATGAACTAAAGAGACCATTCTAAAGCATTTCAGATGGGAATTCCTTTGTATAAATAGTTGCCATTTTCTGTAAGCTGCTTACAGCGGAGGTCGATTGAGGACAACTCAAAGCCGATTGCAAGGACCCAAGTGCAGCTGGTTCCATATACGTACACTAAAGTGCCATGTACACATTGGCCTAACGTACTCGGGGAACGTGTAATCTTAGATATGGTAGAGTCAGATCATGACGTAACACATTGAGACATCTTGTATGTCCTACATGAAACAAATAAATTGAGTATTGAATATCGCAGTGTTGCTAAAAACCGTTTTAGTCATCACTCGCAATGATATTTTGTATTGGTATAAAGGGCACAGCCGTAAACGATTAATTTTCAAATTGTCTAAGCAAATCGTAATCATTTGACAGCTTAAAACGTATAACTCGAACTGTTTAAAAAGTTCAAACATGCTTTTTGACGTGCAGGTATCTATGAACTCCCTAATCAGGTCGAATTATCCGTTTGATAAACGATTACGATTTTCTAACACAGTCGGGGGGCAGATGGGAGTGTTCACACTAAACGTTAATTGTCAAACGCTGACTGTGAGCGAACGTCACAGACGAACGACTGATAGCACTATTATATTATATTCTGTGCTTTATACTTAGCCCAGTATGATGTTGTTTCCCTCGCTTTCACTACAGATTAGCGCCGAATTCCCGGCGTCATTGCGTCAACAAAGGAGCCGGCAGCCATTGTGCGTTAGGCAGTGCTGGATAAAGCCAGCGAGGGGCCCGTAGCAAAATGTAAACAAGGGGCCCTTGAATTTCATCATACTTCTTTACTCTATACTATACTTTAATATTATAAATGCAAAAGTGTGTCTGACTGTCTGCTACGCTTTCACGGCCCATACTTTAAAAACCGATTACAGACAGAATTCAAAAAATCTAAATTCATGCGGACAAAGTCACATGCATCATCTCGTAAATAAATACGAAGATATGTTTATTTGTTGGTTTGTAATAACGCCACGACAGAGCAACGGATTGATATGACTTTTTGCATGGATATAGGACCTGGAGAGTGATTATTGAATTAAAAAAAAACCGTGGGAACTAAAAAAAAACTTATTGCACGTGGACTAAGCAGCGGGCATCAGCTAGTTGTTGCATGCACTAAAATAATAAAATAGTTTTGTCACCGACCCAGTCTTTCATTGCGCATCTCTCGCGTGCCTGCTTATTACGGTAATAATTATAATATCTAACTGGCGACGAGGATGGGTTACCTATGTTTATAGGATGTAAACAATATTAGGGGATTCTCCCTGCATTGTGATATTGCTAGTGGGTGGCTTATATATTTTTTTGATTTGTTATTTTTTGGGCACACCCGCCAGGCCCCTCAAGACCTTGTTGCCTTCTGCTACATGGCAAATCCGGCACTGGCGTTAGGTTAACATTAACAAGGTTCTTGTTAACAGGCTTCTGCCTATTATGGTACGTTCAATTAAAGATAAACAGACTTGTTAATAGAATAATGTATCAAAGGTTTTTAGTGTATTTTCTCTAAGAGGTTTTTTATTTCGTGCGAGCGCTAGTACGATCATACATACCTGAGTAGGTATTTACGGATGGAACTACAAAATGAACAGGTTTTTTGTCAATAAACCTGCTGCAATATCTTGGTTTATTGAAACAGCAATAAATGCTCCAGAATTATGAATATCGTGATATTTATTGTGTGTTGGAAAATTTGTTCACTTCGCATCAATTCTGAGATGTCAAAGGTTATCCATCGCATTCAGCGTGGCAAAGCGATGGAGCTTGATGGAAACCTTTGGCTCAGAGGCAACCAGGGTGATCTTTTAGATTTGATTTTTTTAATAATTATAATATTAGATTTTTTATTATATTAGTAAAGTAACAGACTTTACTATTATTTTTGTTTAATTTTAGTTAAAGTTTTAGATTATTTCATATTTAGTTTAATATTCTGGTTTTAGTTACTAAAAAGCCTAGCGGTCAAAAGGCGCTTTTTCCAGAGAGACGCAGGTTCAAATCCTGCCGGTTTCGCAATTTTTTATACGTATTTAAGACGATACGGGATGGCGGTTACTCCATACAATCGTATTAGTCTGTTTTCTCCGTGCATAATTACAATAGAGAATATATTATTGTATAATAAAATCTATATGTGTTCGTGCCATGTCCCTATGTTTTGGTTTTTCGATACATTAATAATTTCAAGAATATGGAACCTTCAAAAATTGCCCCAAATATATTTGACGAATTGAGTAAAAAAATAAAAACATACTGACATAACCTGAGTCCTTCTTAAATTATTATTGAAAAAAATATTATACATCGGTTCTGTTTTGGAGGAGATAACAGAAAAATACGAGAGTAAGAATTCTACTATTTTTCATAGGTATTATGGGTCCAAGCTGCAGTTGTCCTTATCAAATGTTATGAAATTGTATTCAAGGAGCAGCGCGACGGCAATATAATTGTTCAATACCTATTCTCAAAGTTTTTCGTTCATGCCATATCCTCTTAAGTAAGTTTAGAAACTTTCCTCGTGTGTGAAGCACTGTAATAAAATTAGATTTTAGTTAATTGTTGTATCAAACGTGAAATAAATTATATATTTTAGTTCCATTTGAGATGTCAATGTTATTTAGGTTCATTGATTTTAATTTAATTTTGCCTCTGACCTTGCGGCCTAGAGTTTCTACGTATTTATAGGCTTAAAGGTGGCTCGACACGGACCACTGGCACAATCAGGTCATTCCCTTCGATTTTACAATGCATACCTAGAACTATCAACGCTAAGTTTATCTAAAGTCTAGACTACTAGATCAAAATATTAATCTGTACTATTATTGAATGATAAAATATGATTCATTTATTTCACGTAGGATAACTCTTGTTAAGATTTATGCTCTCGTCTTACTAATATTATAAATGCGAAAGTTTGGATGGATGTATGTATTGGATGTATGTTACTCAATCACGCCCCAACGGTTGAACGGATCTGGTTGAAATTTTGCACAGTGAAAGATTATAGTCTGGAATAGCACATAGGCTACTTTTTGTCCCGGAAAATTAAAGAGTTTCCGCCGGAACCAAAATATCTCCAAACATGCAGACGAAGTCGCGGGCATTCGCTAGTAGTTTATAGTCAGTACATGTTTTGATAAATAAAGAGTTGCTAATTCGATTGATTATGTACCTACATAAAGGGGATGTCCCCATGTAGGTACATAATCAATAACACACACAGGTGTGTATACAACTGTACCTATTGATTGAAGCCTAACCTCAATTCAATACTGGCACAAAACTCGGGGGCCAATTGATTTACGGTACAACCTACAATCTACATGCTCTAGTGCGTATTCAATAGTGTTTGCCACGGTTTAGCAAACGTACAGTTTGGTAACGAAAAGTGGGCTCTGGGTGGGATTTTTCACAATTTATACGTCGATTCGCGAAAATCTCTTATAGTGTAAATTTACATGTAAAATAATTGACACCATAGTTTTAACTGCTGAAGTTATATGAATATTTGAAATGATGTTGTAGATGTTCAATAATGATGTTGCTCGTTCATTAAAATTACACATTTATGTTATTGTCTTAAAAAGCTATCCAATGGTTTTCGAAGATGATATTATACAAATATGAATCAATCAATCCAATGAATCTATGGAGTGTAATTAATGGTACCTACTTACGTAATCATAAGTTTGAATAGCTAAGTAATAAGTAAGACAAAAGCTCATTGTGTTACCGTTGGCTACCGATAAAAAAAAATAACTTCCTAAACTTCGATGAAATCTATACTTACTAATATTATAAGTATGCGAATGTTTGGATGGATGGATGGATGTTTGTTCCTCAATCACTTCAAAACGGCTTAACGGATCTGGATGAAATTTGGCACAGATATCGATTATAGTCTGGAATAACACATTTATGCTACTTTTTATCTCGGAAAATCATAGAATTCCCGCGGGAACCAAAAAACCTCAATGGATGTTTGTTACTCATTCACGCCAGAAAGGCTGAACGGATCTGGATGAAATTTGGCACAAAGGTAGATTAGAGTCTGGTCAATTTTTTATGCATGAAAATTAAAGAGTTCCCGGAACCAAACAACCGCAATCCACGCGGACGAAGTCGCGGGCATCAGATAGTAAATAAATAAGTGAATCTCTTTACTGAAAGCCTGTCAAACTGTTATGTTTACACAGTATAGATCAGATGCGACTAGGCAGTTTGTTTCTTCTATCCAGCAAATCTATTTATCCCTTCCCAACAGTTTTTCTACATAACCTATGTTTTTTATTCTATGTTAGTTTCATTGATAGAGGTACACTATTCATCACATTTTGTTTCCTTTTGAGATTGCGTCACGGCTTTACGGCTTTTAACTGTATTAGTCACCATGTGGTATATTAGGTATTACATTTACATAATATGAGCACATACTGGGTACATTACTGTACAATAATAATTATCTATACTAATATTATAAAGAGGTAAAGTTTGTGAGTTTGTGAGGTCGTAGGTGGTAATCTCTGGATCTACTGAACCGATTTTGAAAATTCTGGTACCAATAGAAAGCCACATTATTTGTGAGTTCCCGTGGGAATTTAAAAAACTTATTTCACGCAAACGAAGTCGCGGGCATCTGCTAATTTGAACATAATTTGAGAGCTAAAGTAATTTGAATAGGGATGATGACAACTCAAACAATTCAACTCAATCAAATCAGCAACTCTTTACGCGCAAAACTCCCTACCTTACCACCCTATTAGCAAAGACGATGAAAGATGCCGTGTAGAAACCGATTAGGGGTAAGTATGGGTTTAATATAATTGCCATACCCCTAACAGGTTAGCCCGCTACCATCTTAGACTGAATCATCACTCACCATCAGGTGAAATCACAGTCAAGGGTTAACTTGTAGTGGAATGAAAAGAGACATATTATACAAATATACCTCCCTGGCGCAATTGTGAGCGCCGTGGTCTTTTAAGTAGGAGATCCCGCGTTCGATGCCCGGCAGGGTCAATTTTTGGATTTGTGTGTAAGTCTTTATTTTCCTCTAGTGAAGTGAGAGGTCAAGGCCGTGGCTAGTTACCAACTCGTCAAAGACTTGCCGCCAAGCGATTTAGCGTTCCCCTCAGAATAACCCGCTACCATCTTATACTGCATCATCACTTACTTACTTACTAACTAGTAGTGGAATAAAAAATATCCATACTTAATATTCCATACTAATATTATAAAAAAAAAAAAAACGAAAGTGTGTCTGCTACGCTTTCACGGCTCATTTGTTTAACAGATTTTGATGAAACTTGGCACAGGGATAGGATGTATCCAGGGGAAGAACACTGGCTACTTTTTATCCCGGAAAATTAAAGTTTCCGCGGTAATAAAAAAAACTAAATTCACGCGAACGAAGTCGTGAGCATCAGCTCGTATTTATGTTTTCCTTCACTATTAAAAGGCATATAAGTTGATATTTTTTAAAGCACGCATAAAACTCCAAAACGTTAGAAGTCGCCTGGAATTCGTAACCGGGACATCAAACATGTCTTGCTCTAGAACGCATAATGACTCTGTTGAGATTTTCACCAAAATCGATTAAGCCATGAAAAGCAGTCAGACTTTAACATTACAATATTAATGTATCGATATGATATTACACAACTTTCGTGTCATAATACCTAATATCGTGAGCTCTGAACATGATGGGTAGCCTTGATTGAATACATTGGATAACTTTGGTGACTTGAAGTGCCTTGTCAAAGTTTGGTAATTTCCTCACTTTGTGACGTATTTGACAGATTCTATTAAATATCAGGCCTTTGAAGGATTTAAATTTTCCAGCTGTAAGAAAATACAAATGACAATAGTTTGGTTAATTATTTGGTAGGTATATTTTATTATCTTAAAACTTCGACTGAAACAGCAGTATCTATTTTCTCTATCATAATTATTATATAAAAATATGTGCTTATCTGTTATATCATTATGTATCATGTAGTATTATGTCATATATATGTACCTAGATATGTATATATTTATGTCATTGGTTTGTATATTTGTGTAAGTTTATGATAATATTTCATTTCATTCCATCTCATATTTTGTTGTAGGTACCAACCTTTTCTTCCTTTACAACCTTTCCCACTGCCAAGGGTCACTGGCAGAAATAAGTGCTTCCTTGTCCACTGTGTTTCTGTTTTTCTAAGTATTTCATAAATTTTTAGTACAAGAAAAAAACCTGAGAAAGTCTAAGAAAGAAAAAGAAAAGAAAAAGAAAGACTTTCTTTTTCCGGGATAAAATTTAGCCTATGAGTTAATTCAGGTTGTAACAATATATAAAAGATCATTGTTATGTAAGCTATCTCTAATACACTATATCCTTTTAAAGTATAGCCTAGGCCCTAGGATATATGTTATTCTGATGTATTAGTTACTGCTTGACAGAGTAACAAACGTCCACTCATCCTCCATCCAAACTCTCGCGTTTATGATTAGTAATACTAGATTATGCCCAAGACTTCGTCCGCGTGGATGAAAATTTTTAAATTACTGCAACAATTCTTTAATTTTCCGGGATAAAATGTAGTAATTGCCAGTAGGGTGCTAACCAGCCACAGCTGAAGCCTTCCAGTAGACCAGACCAGAGAAAATTCAGAAATTATGGAAGCGTCAAAATTTCTACACCCAAATTCAAACTTTGCATGAGCCAAGCCAAAGGCGAGAGTTAGCCTATAACTTAAATTACGACAAGTCTTAAATTAAGCTAAGTCTTAAACTAAGATAAGTCTCAAATTAAGCTGCACTGCCAACGGAATGAAGTTGCAAACTGAAGTAGATATATATGCTTAAGTAGGAAACTCGTTGGAGTGAAGGGACTTCTAAACTTTGTGAATGTTAAGAGCCAATTAACGCTTCTGAGCTATGCTTTGCTATTTGATAGACTGAAGGAAGCTTTTCTAAGTGCTTCGTTATTGTATCTATCCGTACCTACTAATTTAATTTAATTTTATTGAAAAGGTACACGTAAACTGGAAAACCAAAACATCGATAAATAGAAACTAGATGATGCCCGCCACTTCGCCCGCAAGGATTAAGATTATTGATTCGCGGGCACTCTTGAAATTTCCGGGATAAAAAGTAGCCTATGTCCTTCCCCGGGATACAACATATCTCTGTACCTAACTTCATCAAGATCGGTTGAGTAGAGGGGCCGTGAAAGCGTAGCAAACAGGCAAACTTTCGCATTTATAATATTAGTATGGATTCAGAACAGGATCCAAGTAACAACCCTAAGTACGTCTACACAACATTAGATATAAAATTCAATATAAAATTACTTAACATTAATATTATTTAAAAATTATGGTAAAGCTTTTAAATGCATCGAACAATAGTCAAAAATTAAAATAAATTAAGTATTAAATAAAAACATCTAAGTTGCTTGATTATAAAGTCGGGAAAAGAGTATGAATTCGTTTTTTAAAGAGGTACATACTAATATTATAAATGCGATAGTGTGTTGATTTGTCCTTCAATCAATCCGCAACAGAGTAACGGATCTTTGAATGAATCTTTGATGAGTTTTTGCATGATTTTTTATTGAGATGGACAGTGACATAGGCTTCTTTTTATCTCGGAAACTTGTTTTAGTTCCTGTGAGAACTAAAAAAACTCAACCACGCGGACGCGGGCATCAGCTTGTAATGATGTTTATGTAGGAAATTTTCAGCGATGTGTTTACCTCTTTAGTCAACGTTGAAAAAAATAGCTCACAGCTGCAAAACATGCGCTTCCAAAATCGGTAGAAAACAAAGTTGGATACTTATTTGTAACTAGCTGATGCCCGCGACTTCGTCCACGTACATTGAGGTTTTTTGGATCTCGCGTTCACTTTTTAATTTTCCGTGTTATTCCAGACTGGCAGTTGATTGTATTATATCTATCTCTGTGAAAATTTCATCTAGATCCATTCAGCCATTCTGGCGTGATTGAGTAACAAACATCCATCCATCCAAACTTTCACATTTATATTATTATAGTATAGAAATATGCTTCTATCATCTGAGACGTTGCCATTCTTACGTAGAACCTACTAGGCAGAGAAAGGTCATAGGCACAAAGCTATGGAAGGGAATGGAGGAGACCTATGCCAAAAGACACATTGGGGAGTGAGAGCGGCTACCGACGGGTGCTTAAATAGCAGTAGGTAATTATGTCATAAACTAAATGCAAACCTCAGTAAATAAAGGCTTTATTTATTTATTTATTCATAGAAAAATAGGAAGATTGAGAAAACAAAAGGTTTGTTATTTCGCTTCTCCGTTTCGTATTAAAAGCTTTCGGTAACAATACCTTTGTTACTCTATCGCCTTTGCAACTAATGCTATGTTGTCGGAGATGAAACGTGGCGGCTTTTGTGGGGTGTCGGGTGAGATAGGCGGCTCCTTACAATAGTGGTTATTTGCAAAATAACTTTCGTGATGCGTCTTACTACACTCAACGCTACGTGCTATATATATTAGAAAGAAGCGAAGCGAACTGTTTTTATCCCGGAAAATTAAGGAGTTTCCGCGGAAATCAAAAGAACTTAAACCACGCGGACGAAGTCGTGAGCATCAGCTAGTAATAAATAATGATAAATTCATTTATTCCAAAAGCTTCATAATACAATTACCATTTATAAATACATAACATTCGTAAAATAACACAGAAATGCCGATAATTGAATTGACAAAAGTTTGTTTGTAGATAAGGTTGGTTGATTACTACAAAATAATAATTGAGTTTAATGACCAAGTTTCAATCATAATATTAAATGCCTCAGTGGAAATGGACTTCAAAAGCAATCCTAATTGATTCTGAATATTTTATTCTAATTAAGTACTTTCCTTTGGAAATTGCTGGATTGGAATAATCCAGATTATCCACTGGCTAAGTTCGGAATAAGAGCTGCAGCGATAGTAGTCTGATATGAAATTAAATAATACTAGTAATATTATAAATGCGAAAGTGTGCCTGTCTATCTTTCGCGGTCCATTCGTTCAACCGATTTCAACGAAATTTGGTACAGTGATAGTTTGCATCCCGTGGAAGAACATATGCTACTTTTTAACCCAAAAAATCAAAGATTTCCTCCAGAATTTTCAAACTTATATCCAAGCGGAAAAAGTCGCGGGCATCATCTAGTTATACTTTATATTTTTACTCTCTCTCTCTCTCTCTCTCTCGCTTCATTTCTCTTAAAGAGTAGTAATAGTCTAGTGGTTAAGTCGTTAAGGTCTTTTTGAGGGGTGCGAGTTTCGATAAAACCGACTAACTTTTTGGAGTGATGTGGGTTTGACGTTACTAAATATACCACTTGCTTTCACGATATAGCAATGCATCGTGAGGAAACCTGCATGCCTGAGTTTTTAATAATGTCTTAAGGTGTTTAAAGACTGCCAATCCATACTTGTCCAGCACGGTGGACTATGACCTGCCCTTTGCCTAGTGTCTTTTAATAAAACCTTTAGCAAAACATACAAAAGGCAAATGAAGAACGTTACGTCCTTTTGTGTTTTGTTTTCAGTATAATAATTTCAACATAATTAACAAACCGTTTAAAGCTGATTTTGAGTTCCTAATAAAACGGATATTACTGCTGCGCCTCTATATGGCAAAATATTCTTTAAAAAATACTCTACAGTAACTATAAAAGGCGTTGTTTTGAGTGACATACAACCTTCAGAAACCTACCTGAACGTAGAAAGGGAGAATATTCCTAGAGGTGTACTAAGGAAAGAGTTTTCGAAATTCCACCCCCTAGGAGAAGTATAGGCGGTTCAAGTTACATCCATGGTATATGTATGATTGGGTATTTGTGCTTGCGGTGAAAAATAAGTTTTTTCAAATTTATTTTTCAAAAAATCTCTTCTCATTCCCTATAATAGTATAAAACTATTGTGTCTATGGATGTGTACTATGGATCAAAATAATCCATCGCCCGTTCAATTTATCACGTAGGGCTCCAACTAAATTTTCTTTTGAAATGAGATGTTATAAATGCTTTTATAAGTTAGTACACAATAGAATGGAAATTGAATTATAATGTCTGACACATTTTCCCAATTTATTAATAACTAGCTGATGCCTGCGACTTCGTCCGCGTGGATAGAGGCTCAAACCACGCAGATGAAGTCGCGGGCATTTGCTAGTATTAGTATAGATTCAAAAAAAGTGACACGGTAGAAGTGAAACTTCAGAAAAGTAGCCTACGAGATAATGAGATAAACATAACTTGCATTCTATTTCATTCTCTCGCAGGCTAAATCCTTCCTATTATGAATATGTTTGTCTCTTTTTGGTGGTCTTTTCGTTTTTTCCACCAATTAATGTAATCCGTTAAGTATATTAACCCGATAAAACCTAAGTGCCCGGCCGGGCCTGGTTATTTATGTCGAACCCTAAACTAACCTACAAGAAACAGACAAGAAAACGTAAATACAATGGCTATTTAAAAAATTTACACTCAGAACATTGAACGGTTCACAATCTTTCGGCAGTTTACAATTTCGCGAGTTAGATTATAATCTAACGGTTTTTACAATCTTACGGTGACATAATATATACGTTCGTCCGGTGGATTACTGGGTTCAAATAAATACCTTTTTATACTTGAAAGCAGATTAAAACAACGGACACTTGCTAAGAAATGACTTATTACCAAATATATTTTCAATTTTGAGGTTATTTCAACTTTCACAATCAATCTGCTTGAACAAATAAATACCATCTTTATCCAATTGTATATAATAGAGCTGTAAACAGTATGTAGATAAGAAAAGATTCGCCGTAGTTAATCAAAAATATTACAGATGGCGTTAGATATATTAAATTATTGTACTTTCAATAGATGGCGTTGTGATATTCAGAATACTAGCTTCTTGATCTGAGATACTAGCGCACTTATCACTTTCAGCTGCTTTTATATTGTTTCTTACGATACGGATCTAGCGGTGGTATTGCATATTATTTTAACCTGTAATTGATCTGTGGTTAATAATCGAGAGACGGAAACGTATAGTAATCAATTTAGAAAGAAAAAGAAAGAAAGAAAAGAAATTTTTTTTCCAAATTGTGCCATACATAACAAGCATACCTAAAGAGGTAGATCACCTCTGCACCTCAACGATCTATAATCTAAACAACAATCGATGAGGCGCAGGGATGAACCATATCACGCATGGCACAACCCAAAAAATGGCCCAGGCTCAGCATAATGCTGTATGTTCAGTGCAAGCACTAACCATACAGCGCTGATTTTCAGCCCAAACCCTGTTTCAGGTGACACCACGGAAAAGCATAAGCTAGTAGGATACTTAAAAAACTACTTATAGTTATACTTATAGTAATAGCAAATCTATCTAACTAATTATCTATCTATCAAATTAAATTGCTACACATCCACAAAAACGACCACAAATGTTCATCAGTACTACATACAATTCTCATATTATCTATGCAATAAAATTTACAATTATACTACTAATAGGTACTATACTACTATATCCTTTATTATAATAATTATAATTAAATATATTAACTACATAAATAATTAATATTGAAATAAGTATATATTTATATACATTTACATACATATAAGTGTAAATTAATGATTAAACGGATAAAATATTTAACTTATTAAGCATTATATATTAAAAAGCTAAAGAATAGAGTACTCCGCCACATGATCTTGAAATTCTACCTGTTTCTCCAGAAGGACTTTTTTCAATTTGAATTTAAACGAAACTTTGCTTTTTAAATTCCTTATTGGAGGGGGGATATTTTTCCAACATTTTGTGGCAGAGTAACTAAAAGAGCCTCTAAAGGCGGCCATGCGATGGAGTGGAATACGGAGCCGATTACGACAGCTACGAAGACGGTCTGTCTCTCCATCACCCACCCACTTAAGTTTATGGGCTAGATAAAAAGGCTTACCCAGTTTAATGACTCCAAAAAGCAACCCAGCGAGATGCAACTTCCTCCGTGATCTCATTTTTAACAAATTATGATTGTTCAAATAGGGGGTGACGTGACTTCGTGGAGGAATAGGAAAACAAAAACGAGCACAAGCGTTCTGCACGCGTTGAATAAGACGTTTAGTTCTACAAAGCAGCCGTGGCCCATACACAACATCTGCATAATTTAGCTTAGAGAGTACTAAAGCCTCCACCAACTGAATACGAAGTTCTTGAGAGAGATACTTACGAACTTTGTAAAGAATCTTTAGTCGATAAAAGCAATTTCGCACCCGCTCCGCAATATGGTCTTCAAATCTTAGATTAGAGTCCATGAGTAGACCCAAATTACGCGCCAGGAACACTCGCTCTAAGTCATCACCTCTTATACTAACTGCTTGACCCTGCATATTAACTTTACCTGTTTAATTTGGAGTTCCAAACAAAATGTATTTAGATTTAGTAGGATTCAGAACAAGAGAATTGCGATCTGACCACTGTGCAATACGATTAAGATCATCGTTAACTTTACTAAGAGCAGTTTGGAACTCCTGAGGCTTAAAAGAATAATACAACTGCAAGTCATCTGCATAAAGATGATACTTGCAGTTTTTAATTTGCTGAACCACATCAGCAGCATACAGTATAAAGAGCAGCGGTCCCAACACTGAGCCCTGTGGAACACCTCTGGTTACTACAGCAGTAGCTGAAACGAATTTCCTTCCGTCTTATGTACTACTTCCACAAACTGAGTTCTGCCAGATAGATAACTGTCGAACCATTTAACAGCATCAATACCAAATCCATAATAGGATAACTTAGACAATAAGAGCGTAACATTGATGCTGTCAAATGCTCTAGAAAAATCAAGAAGAACCAACAAGGTACACAGTCCAGAATCTTGTGCCACAAGAATATTATCAGTGACGTCTAAAAGGGCCGTCACAGTGCTACGTCCTGCCGTAAAACCCGACTGTAAATCCGACAAAATCGAGTTCTTCTCAAGGTATGTCGACACCTGCGAGAATACAATTTTCTCTAATATTTTAGAACAACACGGCAAAATACTTATTGGTCTAAGATCTTTAGGCGTGACGGGTTCAGGAATTTTCGGAATCGGACGAACTAAAGCAACCTTCCACAACAAATTTAATATCCATTTATTTATTTTGTAATTAATTTGAAGTGTCCGTTGAATTCTAATATTTGAAATAAAGGTTATATAATAAGCTAAGAATTACTGTATATTTCAAACACATGTTGATTCTTAGGCGAATTTGGTCAATGTCCTTTCTTTTGTCATATAGTGTGTGTAATTTATTGTAGCCTAAGTGTAATTTGGTCCTTACTCTATCTAGCAACATACAACTTGTTGCGTCTTGTTTTTATTTACTTCGTCGACCTTTCCTACAAGTATCTAGGTAGGTTTTGCTGTCAGATAAATAAATTAACTTCTCTCGCAAATTGACTACGACCGAATTAGGTTAGTAGTCTACTTGTTATTTCCATTTTATTTAAGCTGCCTCGTTGGTCTAGTGGTTAGCATGTTCGACTGCGGCCGACGAGGTCCCGGGTTCAAGTCTCGGGTATAACAAGTATTGGATTTTTCCGGCAAGAAATTACTAGTAGTAGAAGTACTAGTCCGGAGTTAGGAAGTTATTAGTGCCTCGGAGAGCACGATAAGCCGTTGGTCTTGCTCCTGACCTCTCACCGTTCGTGTCGGATTTTCCGTCTCATCGGGCTATGAGAGTACAGGAACAGAGAGTGCACCTATGTTATATGTATGCACACACACTTGTGCACTATAATATCTCCCGTGCATATGGCAAATCTCTCTGGAGATAGGCCGCCGTGGCCGAAATTATAAGCCCTAATTGGTCCCTCTCGTGTCCGTACCGGAACGCTAAATTCCTTGACGGCACATCTTGGCTGGTAGGGAGGTAACTAGCGTCAATTGTAGTCGAAACAAGAATTACTTACGTATGTGTATACAAGTAGAATGGAATACATGAAATAACCAGCCACGGGCCATCATTGATGTCATAAAGCTGTTATACTGTTATTTGCCATTTTAATTATGCAATATGTACCTATAATGTGACCGGATTTAGAGTTTAAAATTTGGCCTTTTCGTTTCTTTCGCGTCTTGGAGAGCACGCTACGCCATCGGCCCAGGTTATTATCACTAACATCTGATAATAATCGTTACAAACCTAAGAGGTGAATTAATACTCTTAGTCGAGTCGTATGCAGAAGGACGTGGGAACCCACCGCATTATTATCCCAAGAAAACTCCTACCAATATGTGATTAATGAAAAGGGGTCACGACCACGTACCTATGAAGAATACGGCGCAGAGAGAGATTGTACCAATAGATCTTACTCATGTATTTAAGGCAATAAATGATTTGATATGAAAAAACAACTTTGGGTTTGAATTTAAAGACGTGCATCATACTAATATTAAAAATGCGATAGTGTGTTCGTTTGTTGGTTTGTCCTTCAATCACGCCGCAACAGATCAACGGATCGACGTGATTTTTGGCATGGGTATAGTTGAGGTCCTGGAGAGTGACATTAAAAGCAGAAAATAAGGAGTTCCCGCGGGAATCAAAAAAACTACAAACACACGGACGAAGTCGCGAGCATCGGCTTGTCTCAGAATAATTGTCAAACAAGAAACAAAATTGATTATCCTTCTTAAAAAGAATCCTTTCAAACTAAATAAAGGACTTCCATCCCCTTTGCAATCGATTTTTCCCCATTACAAAGTTTGCACCCTGATATAACTTCTGCGGAAGATTATGTGAATATGATAAAGTATTAGGGAAAAGTTCGTTGAAGTCACATCGTCATTACAAATGAGATTTTCGGAATTCGGGCCGCGAGCGTGTACGTACCCTATGACAGGGGTTGTGATGCCTTTGTAAAATAAATACTTGCCGAACTGGGAACTTCCTCATAACCCATACTTTTACTTAATATTATAAACGCGAAAGTGTATCTGTCTGTCTGTCTTCACGGTCCATCTGTAAAACCGATGTAGATGAAATTCTTGTATAGGGATAGGTTGTGTCCTGGGGAAGGAAATGTGCAACTTTTTATCCCGGAAAATTAAAGAGTTCCCACGGGAATTCTTTAATCCCGCACCTCTTTTTTGGAAGACGATTAAAAACGTCTTCGAACTTTTGAGTATTTTTAGGTTAAACCCTGATTAACAGGAGAAACTGACTGACCGTGACAAAGAATGTTTCAATTTTTTATCCCGGAAAAAAAGAGTTGCCGCGGGAATAGAAAAACTAAACGAAGTCCATGCGGACAAAGTCGCGGGCAATATCTGGTTTTAAATAAATGCGAAAGTTTGCTTATATATACCATATATTGCTTAGATGGAAGAAATAAAATCTTTAAAATAACATAAGAGAAAAATAATTTAAGAGAAAATCTCTCAAGTAAATTATTAAGTTAATCCTGCCTACCTGCAAACAACATAATGAATGAAAATTCTAGGTCACTTGGGAAAACCCGGAACACTTTTTGAAGGATTAAATTTCTGTGAAAAAACTCATCCACTTAAATCTGGCGCGGAACTTTTAATGCTCCATTTTCTGAAAATAGAAATCTCGAGCTATGGTGATCGCACATCTGCAGAAAGAGAGCCGTAAGATTCGCTATATCCATTAGCGCAAGAAATGCAGTTGTTATAGTTCTATAGTTTTTAATGAGAAATTAATACATTATAAATAAATAGGTACAACGACAAAAAAATATACATAAACGCATGCCTAAATAAGCGTTCCAACAACTAAATACATTAATTTGTTCATCACAATGGTAGAATATTGTGGCTAATTCTATTGGAAACAATGTCTAAACTAAAATTAGAGCTCTAAATATTTGCAATGTCTAACCCTATCAGTTCAAGATATTCAGCAAACAAAAAAATCAGGTTGCGGGTATGGCGGCCCCTTTATTTTTTAATTTAATTTAATTTTGATTACTTGTTACTATAGCGGCAATATACATACTCTTTGAAAATTTCAACTATCTGGCTAATATAGTTGACAGATAGAAGGACGTACGAACAGCGGAGACTTAGTAAGAGGGTTCCTTTAGCACCATTTGGATACGGAACCCCAAAAACATATAGGTACTATTAGTGGAAATTTAGTACACTTTACAACAACCGGTTACCGCTATCCAGGGGCATGTTATGTATATTGTAAATATTCGGCTCTTTCGAGTCCTCTCTTTTGATATGCGATCACTTTTAGAACAAGCTCTTCTAAAATTACACCGAGTTAAAAAGAATTAAAGGCATGGTGGTACCTCTGTAATCTTTAATTAAATTATGTAAATAACACGGTTACGTAATTTTGAAGAAGAGTTTTAATGCTTTATGCCCTACTAGCGAATGCCCGCGACTTCGTCTGCGTGGTTTGAGGTTTTTTGGTTCCCGCGGGAACTCTTTAATTTTCCGGGATATAAAGTAGCCTATGTGCTATTCCAGACTATAATCTATCTCTGTGCCAAAGTTCAGCCGTTGGGGCGTGATTGAGTAACAAACATCTATACATCCATACATCCATCCAAACTTTATTATAAAATTATAAATATTATAAATGCGAAAGCTTGGATAATTAAGTTTATAAGTATAAGTAAGAATCTCTACCTAATATACAACTTTCAAGTTTGTATGTCTATCAGTATGTCCATACTTTTATACTCATTCTCTAAAGAAAGTTTGTCTATCTGTCTGTAGTCAACCGAAATGGTAGTTAATTAATACCAATACTTAATTACCCAATAGCACAGCAACTTCCCACAGGATTTCAAAATATCTTAATTCACGCAAACGAAGTTGTAGGCATCATCTATATCTGTTACTTAATTACAAATTGAAATTATTCACATTTTGTGATATTTTATGGCTGTCAGGCCAGGTGTGCCGTTTACGACGAAAACTTATCTATCAAATAGGTAGGTATCTACTATGGGCAAAACGTATTCTTGAAACGCCCGCGTCGTACTGTTTACGGCGAAAGTTTACCTGGTATAGATAGCTGCGGACAGGGCAGGATAAAACGTCTTCGCAAAATACCCGCATCGTATGGAAAACATGTTGACGACCTCCCTGGCGCAATGGTGATCGCTATGGTCTTACGGAGGGAGGCCTCCGGTTCGATTTCCGACCGGATCAGTTTGGGAATTTATAATTTGTCAGTTTTCTCTGGTCTGGTCTGATGGGAGGCTTTGGCCATGGCTAATTACTTATCTACCGGCAAAGACGTACCGCCAAGCGATTTAGCTTTCCGGTACAATGCCATGTAGAAACCGATAACTGCCGTTCCCCAAACAAGTTAGCCCGCTATCATCTTAGCCTGCATCATGGCTTACCATCAGGTGAGATCGCAGTCAAGGGCTAACTTATAGTGGAATAAAAACAATGTTTCTTCTTGTAGCGATAGACTCTGCAGCCCAATATAAAACCACAGAATAAGTATATAATATAAGCAAAAGTATAAAACGACAATATAAAGCGCGGACTGTTTGTCCATAAACATTTTTGGTCTGGAATGTGATTTTGCCCTTAGGATGAAATTAGGATAGAGACTATAATAACAAACTCATAGTAAAATATGTCTGATCTCGTCTGAAATATTATTCTTCTCAGCGAATAGGGACGATACCTATGTCAAAAATAAATTATTAATTCTTACTGATTATTAAATACAGGGTCTTCCAACCTAAAATTTACATTTTCTGTTAGTTTTAAGTTTGATAATCTATTTAAATTATCGCATAAATAGAAAACAGTGTGTTCAAATGATGACGTCACAACTAAAACTTCCATACTAGAAGCGCGTGTTTAAGTTTGGTAAAAAGCTGTTTTGATTGAATTGTCATCATCCCTATTGTACATGATCGAGAAAATTTTTCGACCAGGGATTAAAAAAGTGTAGGCAGGCAGGAGTTATGGGCCTATTACACTGCACTTATCAAAAGGCCCTGACGTAAGGGTGGGCGTGGCCGCTAGTTAGAGGACCCTTTCTCCCTAAATCTTAATACACTGCAGTCTACACTGACTACTACTTTTTATGCCAGAAAATAAAGAGTTCCCGTGGAATAAAGTACTTAAGTAAACTGGTAACTAAATATTTGAACACTTCCTACATAAAACTTCTTGCGGTTAGTACGTGGCTATTCACGTGTAATAATAAAATACTACGTAATTGTATACCTACGAGACATGTGTAATCCTAACTTTACATCGGTTTTCTTTACTCGAGTGTTTAGTTTGAGTTACTGAATAATGAGGATTTATCTCGTGGCATAGTTCACAGGCACTAATTTACTTTAAGTAATTTCTTAGTTTAGAAATGTATATTTATATAGCACTTTATATCGTTTAGGTGGTTCTGATGATTTATTTTGCCGAATTCCAATTTAACGCATCCACTTTTGCCGCGGCTTTGCTAACGTTACGTTCGATTTCAAACAATTTAGTGGCTAAAATAATATAGTAGGTAATGTCAAAAAGATTCCCATTTTGTATGAAAAGAACGTTGAAAGTATTACGTCAACTAGAAATTACAAAGTGAAAAGTTCTCCGAAGCCCCTGCGAGGTATGGATTTAAATTTTTCCCTGAAACATGTAGATTTGCTGGAACTCTTTTCTCACATGGTTTATTTTTACGCGCGGCCACTTTCAGCTTTCACAAGCAGTTGTCGGCAAACACCTTTATTTGTAATATGGAAACCTTAATGCATGGCTGATTTCGTGGAACCGTGTGTCAGAATGTTTACATGTTGTCGTGAAATTTCCATGCGGAATCTGTTACTCTGTTACTCTTTGCGTCGTATTCCTCATTACTGAGGGTCGTGATCCCTTTCCATATAATGGTAGGAGTTTTATTGGGATAATAATGCGGTGGGTTCCCACGTCTTTCTGCATACGACTCGACTAAGAGTATTAACTATTAGGTTTTTGTAATGATTATTATCAGATGGTAGTGTTAATAACCGGGACCGACGGCTTAACGTGCTCTCCGAGGCACGGAGGAAACAAAAAGGCCAAATTTTAACCTCCAAATTGACCCATCCAGTTATATACACCTACAATTTTTTTTAGTTTTTTGTCTTATGTCTGAGGTGGTATTTTTAGAGAGCATAACGAAGGGAAATTAAAACAAGTTTTATATCACTCCAAATTCACCCATCCAGTTATATACACCTCCAATTTTTTTTAGTTTTCTGTCTTATGTCTGTGGTGGTATTTTTAGAGAGCATAACGAAGGGAAATTAAAACAAGATTTATATCACTAAAACATTTTTAAAAACTAGCTTTTATCGTCCCCCATGTTAAAGTTAGTATGACGTCATTTTATTTTTCGTATTCTTCTCAGAAAACCCTTTTAATTGATACCCATATCATGGGAATGAATACAAAATATCTAATCCGCCATTTTCGGAAGTCCGCCATATTGGATTTAGAATGACGTCACTTAGCTAACCATGCATTATCATACAAACTAAACGTGTTATGTAAAGTTACTGCTCAATCGGTTGGGGATACCTGGCTTTTTTAAAATTCAGTTGTAAGATACCTATATCCAGCAGTGAACGTGTATCGATAGATGACATCGATTACTCAGTACTCACTTAATTATGTACCAAATAAACTGAGCTAATAAACTGGGTCGATTGAAAGTTTGTACCATGCACGGGTTCAAATTCCAACTGCACGGTCCTGTGTTTCTAATTTTGACGTGTACGTATTAATCTCAAATTGAAATCCTAAATTGGTTTTCGTAGCTACCAGTTGGCTGTTAGTTTGAAAGCTATACCTACTACCATCTATAACGTAGCTGCGAGATCTGCACGTGTAGCGACAAACTTCAGCTATCGCGGAAATTTCGAACAAGTCATGATTAAAAAAATTAAAAACTCGACTGCCCTGCCAAAAAACGAACTAAAAATTTAAAAATCTAAATTAATCTAGATAAATTAGAATCTTATTCACATTTTTATTACATTATATTTTTTTGTGAAGCACTGGATATTGAACTATAGTGTTATATATTTTTGGAATCTACTAATCATTTGTATCATGATGATTATATAGTTAATCTTATTTTCGAAAAAAAATACAACTTTAGTCTTTAATGCGGGTCCATGGTCACCCCATAATTTTTTTTTAAATTTTACTAGCCTATGTCACCCGGAATAAGCTAGGGATTCTAACGATACCTCATTTATCAAAATCGGTTCAGGCGTATAGAAGTTACGATGGAATATACAAACTCACATACATACATACATGAACCCTGAAAACAATATACTTCTTTTTTCAGGCAGTCATATAAATAAAAATAGAGCTAACGGGGTGCATTTCCACCAGAGATTTGCTACGTTGCTATACTACGGATGTGTGTTAGATCCACCAATAGGAGCGCTTGGCTTTCATAGCTTAGATAGCGATCTATGAGATGAGATGTTAGATCAAACGCTCCTATTGCTGGGTTTGACACACATCCGATGCTTAGCAACGTAGCACATCTGTATGGTGGACAGGCCGCCTTATTCCTTGTCTAGCTTTAGCTGATTTCTAGGTCCAAAAGCTGTGTATGTATCAGTCATTGAGTTAGCCAGGATGATTTGAAGTTTGAAAAAAAGATGCTGATTTCTCAAAAAAAATAAATTTTTAGTCATTGAAATAGAATGAGTAACTAAAATTCTAAATCAATGTTTTTAGTGATTATTAAATAGAGGACCTGCCAAAAACGTAATATCCACGTTTATGTCGCCATTTAGGCGAGCGTTTTGACATTTGAAAAAAGTTGCTGATTCGGACGAGTTGTCGAATACCTATTTGCCGCGGGCCTTGTTTCGTGAATCGTGACACGGGCTATAAATATAGCCTATAGTAACGGTTAAAATACCTACTATGCTAGCGCAATTCGATCACCTTCCCATACCCGAGAGATATTTAGGCTTAAAGGCAAAATGTACACAAACGTCTAGCAGTAAATATCGTTGCATTTCAGGCACATTTCTGTGATAGATCCCTGGAGCCCACTTTGCTTCTAACAGCTAGGGTGATCATCACTGCTATAATAGTAGAGACTTGAACATGCTTTGTGTTATTATTTTGCGTAAAATACTTTTATATTCCACCACAAGATATCCCTTGACTGCGATCTCACCTGTTGGTAAGTGATGCAGTTTAAAATGGTAGCGGGCTAACCTATTACGGGCATAACAGTTTGATTAATCTCATGATGTATATGGGATTATATTTATATCAATTGGTACCGGTACTAGGACGCTAAATCGCTTGGCTGCACGTACCTATTTTTACCTGCTGGGTGGTATCTAGCCACCGCTGAAGAGAAAATTCTGAAATTTTGCCAGGTAGGGTCTATGAAATAAAATATTCCCATTTCATAGACCCTACCAGGGATTCAACCTGGGACCTTAGATTTGGGCTCAGTACTAAGTCGGAAAGCGTTGTCTATATGAACTATTTAAGAACTTTGCGTCACAAGGACGCAAAGTGCAAAGGAAACTTTTAAAAGAAAGTGGGAGGGGTGTACTGAGATTTAAATCAATATTATATACATAAAACAATGTAAAACTAGACGACAGATTAATAAATAGATTATAATGATAGATAATGTTGTTTCAATTTAGTTTTGAAGATACGAAGAGATTGAGATAGCTTAATATGCAAAGGGAGAACGTTCAAAAGCCTTAAAGCAGTTACTGTAAAATAATTTTTCTCAAACATGTATGGAAATATTGTCATTATTTTTGAAAAAAGAACACGCAAAGTATCGAATTTTCGGACAAAGAAAATCAAATCCATTGAAGGAGCGTTTTTTGAATTTGGAACATTACAACGCTCCTGCAATGTTGTATGAAACGGCGTACTGGGGTTATTAAATACTCTTTGATCGGATCTCTTTTGTCATTCTTGGCATACCATAGTCTCTTTGCTTAGTATAAATTGGTGGCTGTATAACCCTATATGCGTTTGCCTGTCGGCACAGATGATAAAAAAAAATTGGCGGCAAAGCTGAAAATTCGTCTTGATTTGTTATTTAATATATAATATACTTAATAAATATAAATTTAATAATAAGTAAAATGAGTTCCAACGGTTCAAAGAGTGAAATGGAGATTGATTGTACTCCACCAGATTTAAGATCAGAAGCAAAATTGGCAATGGAAAACCTGCTTTCAGCGGAGTCCAAAGAAAAATACATGAAAGTATATGAAAATTTTATGAGTTGGAAAAACGAGAAAAAAGTGAACATTTTCTCCGAAACAGTATTTTTGGCGTATTTTAACGAGATTGCTAAAACTAAAAAGCCATCTACATTAAGGGCAATTTATTCCATGCTGAAATGTACAGTCCATGTTAAAAACGGCATTAACTTGAAAAGTTATGGGAACTTAACTACTTTTCTTAGACGACAATCGACCGGATTCAAAAGCAAGAAATCGAAAATTTTTACTGGCGAAAACCTAAAGCAATTTTTAATTAAAGCCCCATATGATATATATTTAGCGACAAAGGTAAATTAAATTAAATGTATAACATAAAAAGTATGTTTTATTCACAGGTTTTATTTCCCTGCATTCTTTTGGGAAAAGCACTATATATGCCTCGGCGGAAATGGCAATTGCCTGTCTCGTATTAGTGAAGTCCTCGCCTACGGCTCGGCCTTCAAACTCATACTCGACCTGCAATTGCCTATTTCCCAGCCTTTGCAATAATGTACTATTGATAGAAGGAAGTTGAGTGTCTAGGAGTGCCTACTTAATAAAATATTATTTTGCGAACGGAAGGAAAAAGAGTGTAAATTACATATACTTAAATCGATTTTTTAAGTAGTGAGTTGTGATAGGATTGAACACAAGAATATAACCTAATAACCAAATGTTCCAATAATATCGTAGTCATTAATAGTATTCTTACATTTTACAGAGACCTTTGTATATCAGATTGAACATATATCCACTTATTATTATTTATCTTTTGCCATACGTCAATATCACTAATTATTATTCTAAAATCACACGTGTCCGGTATTTTATTTATTTATGCACTTAGGATCGACATTTCACAGATCGGATTTGTAACATTGCCTAATTTACACAGATAGTTATTGGTTGTTAGGGTTTTGCAGTCACTCATTGAGTCCATCGTAGAGTATATTAATTTATCCCCTGTTATTCCTAGGAATTTTGTATTAGGATTTATCAAAGCAAATGAGTGCGGATTTTTAATATCATTTGCAGTAGGGAGAGCATAAACATGGTAAAGGTTATATTCTTGTAAAAGAGAAGGTGAAGAATGCAGTAGAGAAGGTGAAGAATGTGAGTATTCCTGCGAAGGCGAATCGTGAGCCATTTGAGCTCACGGCGGAACTCGGAAACGTGGTCCGTTAGTAGGTAGTATGGTCACCCTGATCTTCTCATATAGGTAGATTATAAGCTGCCCTGCTCACAGCCTGAGTACACTGCCGATGGGAATTTAATTGTGTTGAGAACAATATTATTGCAATTTCTTGATATTGTAGGAAAACTCTTGCTCTTGTTGTTCTTTTAACAAGAAAACTAATTCATTAAAATATAGTAAGCAATACAGGAAAACGTCAAGGATTTGGGCGTTGTTGAGTACATGAGTTTTCTCATCGTAATTGAGTACACACATGAAATTTCACATGAAATTTGTCAAACAGAAAATTTATGCAGATGGAAAATATTAGGTATGGATGGTAGCGAAAAAGCGTTTGCAAAAGAGCGCGCCCTACTTATGTATTCATGCTATGTTATGACTATGACTAAATAGGTGGGTAGATCTTGGAACATCGTGTTGTGAAAAATACAATTTTATTCATGAAAGCATCCAGAAAACCGATCACGTATGTATTGAGAATAATAATATTGTTGTCGTAATGCACAGATCATCGAAAAAGGCATCACTTATTTTTCCCTTACTAAGAAAGAAAGAAAGAAGGAATAAAAAAACCGGTCAAGTGCATGTCGGGCCAGTATAGGGTTCCGTAGTTCTGCCCCGTCACAATCCATATCCATACTAATATTATGATATCCATACTAATATTATAAATACGAAAGTGTTTCTATCTGTGTCTAAGTGTGTCTGTCTATCTGTCTGTCTGTCTGCTACGCTTTCACGGCCCATCGGTTCAACCGATATTATGAAATTCGCTATATGGAAAGTTTGTATACCGGGGAAGGCCATAAGCTTATCCCGGAAAAATATAGAGTTCCCGCGGGAATCAAAAACCTTAATCCACGCGAATGAAGTCACGGGCATCATCTCGTATTTTTTCACATATACAAAACAACCGATAAAGCTGGCCGATATGGGTAACACAAATTGGCATTTAAACTCCTAACATTTTAGCAAGCGGATTCCTGAATCCAAATATGGTTTTCCTATGCCCACGATAATTTTTACCGATCTATCCAACGACATCCCACACCATGGGATAGATGAGAAAGAAAAAACTTTTAAAAACTATACACTCATGCAAAATTACAGCTTTCCAGTACTAAGCGCCCCTGACAGACAGACAGTCAGAAAGACGGACGAACATGGCGAAACTGTATGAGTTCTGTATTGATTACGGAACCCGAAAAAAGCATATACACTCATCCATAATTAGGATTATTATCCATTGTAGGTTTGCTAAGACAATGTCATTTTTATTTCATAGCGAACCGTCAATGGTTAAATATTATCTATGCCAGTGCTTTAATTTGTTGATAGCCACTGAGTTACAGAATAAGACTGCAGCCCTCCTTTTCTCACCCAGACCCAGAACAGCCCATTATTTCCTCAGTGGCTATCATTGATGTATAATTTTAGTCACTGTGGTTACATACAATATTTGTAGCTATCAAAAAAATAAAGCCACTGACATTTAAATATTTTTATCTTTTAATTTTTATCCATTGAACGTTTGCTATGAAATGTTATTATAAATCATTTAGCAGACATTCAGTGGATACAAAATATATGTCAGTGGCTTTCAGTTTAAACCAACTTTCAAAAAAGTAGGAGGATCTCAATTCGGCGCGTATCTATTTTTTTATTAATGTATGTATTTAGATAGCCACTGAGTTACAGAATAGGGCTTCTGGTCTTTAGTCGGGCAGCTAAGCAAACAAATTGACCACTCTTTTTTGTGTGTTACCCGTTTTAGGGATAAAAAAGGGCATAAAGCTGCTGATATTGGAACTATTTTCAAGAAAATAACTGAATAATATGAATATGCGACTTAATAACCAGCGAGTTTGAAAAATTCTTCAAGAAGGATAATGCCTCATAAATGCTGCCTTCCACTTATTAGATACTCAATTACGCACACGATTTCGTCCACATGGATTGAGGTTTATTAGTCCCCGCGGGGAAATCTTTAGATCTCCAGGATGAAATGTAGCCTATGTGTCAGGTTATAAGCTATCAGGTTATAAGCTATCTCTCCTTCAAATTTAAACTTACGAACTTCCATACTTTCACATTTATTATAATAGTAGGATGCGAGGATTGCTAAGCATTCTCAAAAGAAAAATTGAGTAAAGATATACATTTTAAAAGTATTTCTTAATACTTTGTTGTCACACATAAAATAGTCTATAGGTTTGTGTTGTTGTTGTTCGCGCACAGCTAACTAAATAAATTGAAACTTAGCACAGTTGATGTAATTGTTGGCACTTGCTTGGAGTTTTCTGGCATATTGCTATAATAGGCGCGTCACATTAATATATTATCACATTATAATAATTTTGAACCCGTTTTTTTATTCAACGCACTTTATTTTATTAATCCATAGTTAAAAATGGATATCAAACTTAAAACAAACCGAGGATGTGAATTTTAGGTTTTTCGGAAGACCCTCTTTTTAGTAATGAGTACCTAAGAAAGAAGAAGTAAGTAAGATTTATTTTTTATATATCAAACTAATATTTAAATCGAAATAATTTGTGAGGTTGATTGTTTGACATTATTTTTATTGAATTGTAATTAAATTTGTAGACGTACTGAAATTGTTAATGTTAATTAGGTATTGTTATGAACTATGTAAAATTCTTAGCTTGCATACTAAAATGTAAGTAATTGCAATGCCTTGACGAGGACTCATGTCATCATAATTTATGTAATACTAGCGGACCCGACAGACATTGTCCTGCATGATATATTTTGTGATGTTGTCCTGCATGATACCGACTGCAGCGCCATCTGCCGGGCTGATTTGTAAATCCAAACCATCCAGGGCGCCATCCAAACGCATACAAAAAAATTCATACAAATCGGAGCCGTTTAGGAGGAGTTCAGGGACATACACACGTACAGTAGAATTATATATATAAAGGTACAATCATGCAATGAATAAATGATATTTTTACATAACAAAATTCCAAAACCTATTTAAACTTGCCTATTTAAGAAATCCCTTAAAGGTATGCTCCTGAAGAAGCTTATTAAACTGCTGAAGATTATGTAAATGATAAAAGAGCATGGATTTGACTCGCTCCAGCAATGGCAGCAAGGATAGCCGTTACCTATGTACACATTGTTAAAATAATTGTGATTTTTTTTAAAAAAAAGAGCAACCACCGAGTTTCTTGCTGGTTCTTCTCAGTGGGAATGGCATTCCGAACCAGTAGTAGATTCACTCGACGATTCAAAAGTATTTTTAATAAGTTTATTTGAATAAAAAAATATGAATTCGAGTTCGACATAGGCATCATGCCTGTTTCAGTGCAAATACAGCACACCCCGTGGTGCAATCACGTTACGTTTTCATTTCCTACTGCATACGGCCTCAGTAGTTTCACCTGTTTTATGTCCTAGTAATTTTAGTCAGGCAATACATGTTTAGCACCAGTTGAGATTTTATTTACTAGATTGATGCCCACGACCTCGCCCGCTGGGATTAAGGTTTTTTGATTTCCGCGGGAACTCTTTAATTTTCCGGGATAAAAGCCTATGTCCTTCCCCGGGGTGCAACCTAAAATATGTTGAAAAGACGGGCTGTTAAAACGAAGAAGACAGACTGACAGACAGACACATTGTGCGAAAATAATTAATCTGTTGTAGACAGTCATGGCAAATAGTTGGCAAGTGGCGATGAAAGTAGTGGTGAAATGAAGGAATGGTGAAATTATTGGTTTGAATGCAATGAAAATCCACATCCATACATATAATTGTAAATGCGAAAATGAGTCTGTCTGTCTGCTATGCTTTAAAGGCCCATCTATTCAACCGGTTTGGATGAAATTGTATAAAGGTAGGTTACATCCCGGAGAGAGACATAGGTTTTTTATCCCGTAAAATTATTAAATTCCAGGGGCAAAAAAAACTACATTCCAGCGGGTGAAGTCGCGGGCGTCATCTGGTAGATTATAATTGAATAATGCCCATTGTGACATCATAAAAAATACAAGAATGCATGAACTAAATTATTGAACTATGATTAAGTCAGACCTTCGTGCTGAGAACAAGGGCCATATTACCAACAATTAAAGCAATACTGAAGCAATATTACTCAAAATGATAGTTTGATGTCACGTACCTTGAAGTTCATAAAATACGGATTATAAATTTTCCAAAACACAAAAGTTAACAAAAATGAAACAATATAGCTTTAAGCGTGCTCAGTATGGCCCCAGGTACTCAAAGTCACGGAGTTTCGCGAGGAAATAAAATGCATACCATCTCCATGATGTATTCAAAGGCAATTCTTGTTTGCAAACATTCTATACCTCGGGGAGCAATCACGTTAGGTTTTCATTTCCCACTGCAAACGGTCACTGCAGTTTCGGCTGTTTTTCATTTCGAATCGTTCCCATTGAAAAGAGGAGGCTATAAGTTTCCACTATGTAGGTTTGTTTGGTTACTTTGACGTCTCACAAAAGAAAATCGACTGCTTCATTGTAGTGGTTAGCAGGTTAGCAGATTGGGTTTTATTACCAGGTCAAGCAATATAAAATGGTTAAGAGATTTTCTGTTTTTAAAAGTTCATTGGAGTTAGAAAGTTGGCTGTGTTTTAGGTATATCGAGTGCCTGTTATATACCTACGTTCGCTGAGTGTTTTTACTGAACGCATTGTTCTAATGTATAGAAGATTTTTCAAACAAAATTCTAAATTAAAAATCAGGTAATTGTTTCTATCTAGGGACCGCCGTTGTGCCGTTTTTATTAAAACGAATGTTTAGAAGAGAGGGTTGTAGAATCAACCGTTTTTTATAACGGCTAGCCGTTTTAAAAGACGGTGCCGTTTTTTAATAACGCAGTTCAAAGTTTTATTTAAATTCCACTACAGTTAGCCTCGTGACTGCCTCGTTGGTCTGGTGGTTGGCATGTTCGACTGCGGCCGACGAGGTCCTGGGTTCGAGTCCCAGGTCGGGCCATAATTAAGTATTGTGTTTTTCTGACTAGAAATTCTCAGTACTAGCCCGGAGTTAGGAATTTGGTGGTGTCTCACCCCCGTGCCTCGGAGAGCATATAAAGCCGTCGGTTTCGGTTATTATCACAAACATGGTAATAGTCGTTAAAGCCCGCCAACCCGCATTGGAGCAGCGTGGAGGGTGTAAGCTCTAATTCCCTCTCTCCTATGAGAATGGAGGCCTGTGCCCAGCAGTGGGACGTTAATGGGCTGTAGTGGCGGTGGGAGTACATATAAGTATCGAATCCATATTCAAACTAAAGTTCATCGTGTTTTTAAAACGCAATAGGCTAATGTGTACAAGGATTTTCAGACAGTTTTATCGATTCCTTTCTTATTTTGCTTTTAGAAATCACTTAATTGTTTTTATTGAGTCAAAGCAAAATTGAATATTGTGAAGCATCTCTTTGATGACGGTAGACAGGTTCTGTCGCTAGAGACGCTTTGACACGGGCTTTATAAATTGTTTTTTGCTTTTTCTGTCATTTTATCGTTTTCCCGATGTTTAATAGCAGCGCGTTTGAATAGTTTATTTATTGGTTTAAAAAGGAGTAAATTGTGCAAAGCAATCACAATCTAGCTGAATAAATTGAACTTCTTTTTTTCAAATAACATTCTTTTTTTTCTGTGACGCAAGCGGGATTACTTCATAGAGGCAGCGTAGATTAATTAAAACGGAACCTATGCGGCATCGTATCACTGACATGAAATGATGAAATTATTTATTTATTTCACATCATGTAGGACAACTCTTACTCTAACAATACCATCTCTACTATGATAGTGGAGGCCTGTGCCTAGCAGTGGGACGTTAATGGGCTGTAGTGGTGAATGTAGGACAACTTGTGTCACTTATGATAAGTCAAGACTCTACCACCGCTTCGGAATGTGATACTACTGCTCTTTTCATAGAAAGAAAAATGTTGCATTATGCGTTGCAATAATTAAATACAATCTTTAGAAATTAAATCATTTCTTCAATTTTCTAAAGAAATAAATCAAAAGTATCTGTTAATATTTACAACAATGTTTACGACCACAGACATGCAGGTGAAGTAAGGAAGGAGGGTATGAATTTACGAGCGTCGGATATGGGATTACCCACGTTTTATTTCCTATTTCTACGTACATTGTAGTGAAATCCATTTGTATTACATTGTATAGGAATCGGGCTCGTATGGTAACTTTTAAGTTACATATTCTTGCAATAAAATACGAATTCCGTCAAAGTCAATATAGTATACTGTGTACCTAGGGGTGAAACAAGAGCCACTGAAGGAAGACGTGTTTCATCCCGCGACACATACTATATTTTTCATATTTAACCTGCATTGGAAGTGCGAGTTTAACTAAAATTGTATTTCTTATTTATTTTAGTTGCTAGGTTGCTGTTTACAAATATAATATCTGTCAGTTTAGTTGATAGTTGATAGTTAAAATGACAATTATAAAGGTTTGAAATAAACAAGAGATACTCTGACAGGATTGAAAGGAGGGCTTCTACGTCAATGTAATCTGCCCTAGGGCAGAAACCGATGATTTTCTACCCGCTGAATGACGTATTCGTCTGAAGTTAACTAGTTTCGAGTAGATCAACAGGCATTGAAACTTGCATTTTCAATGCAGGTTGGATGAAAAGTATGTTTATTCAAAATTGGTACCAGCATGAAAGTCAAGTATACAAAGTATAAGACGTGATGGTTATAATTAACGACAGACGAGGGTTCCAAATGCACCCTAGTCTGAGAAGAGCCCACAACAAATTCAGCCAATTTTTTATTAACATAGGTACTAGATGATGCTCGCGAGCCGTGACTTCGTCCGCGTGGAATGATGTTTTTGATTCCCGCGGGAACTCTATTTTCCGGGATAAAATTAAGCCTATGTCCTTCCCCAGGATGTGACCTATCTCTGTACCAAATTTCCTCAAAATCGGTTGGGTAGTTGGCCCGTGAAAGCGTAGCAGACAGCCAGACAGACACACTTTCGCATTTATATAATATAAAAATGGATATAAATAATAGAAATCAAAGTTTTCCACGAAATTGGTATATTTCACAGCTACACTTGTAACTTTGTAATTGTTAGTGATTGGTGAATTTATTGAGGTACAAGGCTTAAAATTAGATCACAGTTTCAAGTTTGAATTAGTTTAAACAGTTTTAGCAGACATTCAATTTCATGATCGGACGGCCTATAGCATAAATTTGCCAACCACTTACGTCGGCAATGGGATGTAATCTTTATGCAGACTGCAAAGGTTTTTCAAGTTACATCAACGAAACTTGAAATTTTGGCTTTCAGTTTCAAATAAAAAATTACGTATGTCACAGTTATTCAAAATTCCACCTCTAGGGGGTGAAATAGGGGTGATATGTTGTATGAAAGTTCATAATTTCTTAAGTTACATCCATGAAACTTGGTATTCGCGCTACCGCTTAAAATAGACACGTGCGCCCCAGTTTTTCAAAATTCCACCCCCAAAGGGGTAAAATAGGGGTTGAAAGTTTGTATTAAAGTCCTTCCTTTTTCAAGTTATGGCGATGAAAGTTTGTAATTATTGGGCTTCTGGTATAAAATAAAGAAATACGTATTTCACAGTCTTTGAAAATTTTATCCCCAAGGATGTTAAATAGAGTTCCTTCAATTACGATACAAAAGAGCAACGGATCGACGTGAGTTTTGCATAGGTATATTTGACCTGGAGAGTGACATAGGCTACTTTTTATCCCGGAAAATTAAGGATTTCCCGGAAACTTAAACCACGCGGACGAAGTCGCGGGCATCAGCTAGTAACCTATATATTACATCTAAAAATCCTATCGTACTAAGTTTTAGAAACCACTACCCATAGGTTTCTAAAACTTAGTACGGTATTGATTTTCCGGGATGAAAAGCAGCTAGACATATCTTCTAGCACTTCGGTAAGCACTTATGAAAAAATGGGAGTTTCGAATTTCATCAGAATTGGTTCAGCGAATAGGCTGTGAAAGATACTATGTTTAAAAGTTTAAAAGTTTAAAAGTTAGACAGCCAGCTAGACACATATTTTAAAACTATGTAACTAATATTAAAAATGTGAAAGTTTGGATGTTTGTTTGTATGTTGGTCTGCAAGTTTGAATGTTTGTTACTTCTTCACGCCACAGATAACTGAACCGATTGGGCAGAAATTCGAAATGAAGGTAAGTAGCTTAGCTGCTACATTTTATCACGGAAAATTAAAAAGCTCCCGCCGGAATCAAAAATTCTTAAGACACGCGGATGAGTTACGGGCGTCATCTAATTTTCTTAATTTATAACGTTACAAAGTTAGAAACAAGATGCCTTTAAAAACTTCCACTCTAAATTTAACAAGGTCTGAAATTATGTAAAACGCATTAGGGGCGTAATAGGAATATTCTTGTGACAAACAACTTTTCAAGAAGTTTTAGAGATAAGAGAAATCATAAGACAGAACTCCCAAGAAATTACGTGAAAGGAATACCAAAGTTCACGAAATTATTTCCATACTCACGTAAATAGCTACGCTTCGTCGTTTCAAATGAAAGCAGGGATTTCTTATTATTTATTCAGTAAAGTTAATTCTAGCCTAATACTTTCTAATGAGTTTATAAATAACCTTTCTTACAATATCGGCACTTAATGGGTATTTAAATTAATTTCAAGGCCGTTAGAATTAATAAACCCTGAGTAAAAATTTAAAGCAACTAGACATAAATATTAAATTACTAGATGATGCCCGCGACTTCGTCCGCGTGGACTAAGGTTTTTGATTCCCGCGGGAACTCTTGACTTTTCCGGGATAAAAAGAGGCATATGCCCCGGGATACAAACTACTTCTGTATCAAATCTCATGAAAATCGATTGAAAAGATATTTTTTCGGTTCCCCCGGGAAATCCTCAATTTTCGGGTATAAAAAGTAGCCTTTGTCTTTCCCCGGGATACAACCTATCCCTGTACCAAATTTCATCAAAACCAGTTGAACAGGTGGGCCGTGAAAGCGTATAGCACACAGACAGACAGACACACTTTCGCATTTATAATAATAGAATAGATCTATTGCCGTAACAAAATAAATAGGGGTGTCCTTCGAGAGTTTAATAGAGGGGCTTACGGAAAATTGTTACCTGGGCCGACGTGGCACTGTAGTGATGTCCTCATTCATACAACATAATGATATCATAGTATCGATGAAATAGAAGGCGAGACTGGACTGGAGCTCGGTCATTATCGAGTTACGATAACACGTCCTTTCACGTGAAATTAAAAAGGAATGATTGACAATATTTAGAAGAATAAAATCTAATAAAATCGCTGCAAGGAGCATGGTTACCTATCATCATAACTAACTTGGTTAGTTTAAAGTTTGATACCGTTTAAACTACAGATTAAAGAAAAAAGTGCACTGAAATTTAATGACGGCACAACTTTGTATTTCATACAAACTTCCATACTAGAAGTGCGTTTTTAAGTTTTTTAAAGAGTTGCTGATTTGATTGAGTTGTCTTCATCCCTATTATTGCAATTGAACAATCTTGTACATTAACAAAGCATTCAATGAACCTAGAAAAACCTTTAAACTCTGGTGATCGATAGCTTATAAATTGTATTACAATTATTTGGGTGTAATCTTGCTACATTATTTATTAATAGATAAATTCGGATCCCAAGTTTTGTATTACAATTATTTGGGTGTAATCTTGCTACATTATTTATTAATAGAACAATTCGGATCCCAAGTTTTAGAACATCGACGTCGCATCGGAAAGCGTACGTTGGCGCAACTAGGCGGACAGACGACATCAAAAAAGTCAGTGGGAGGGTGGATGAAGGCGGCGTAAGATTACGACTTGTGGATGTCCCAACAAGAGACTTATATTCCCAAACCTATCAAACTAACAAAACCCGGTGACAGCGTCGCTAGTAGATTTGTAAAATAAAAATAAAATTTAACAGGCATAAAAATGAGCTTCAATTTTGGCCACCGGGTCAAATAAGTTTGACGGACTATATGTCTTGCAGGGCACGTTTTCAGATGACAATGACAAGAAATACTATAATGGGAAATATCGATATCGATACTTGCTTGCCCGGCTGGATGGGGCTTATAACACAGTTAAGGCACGGGATCGTCCGATCGGTCGAATCTCTCTGTTTACATTTGCTACGCTTGTGTAAATCCCTGCTCACTTCGTCAATTAAAGGTCTAGCCCCACTACATAGGCGCGGCACTATGTCATCATTTTGTCATCTCCGTGCCGCGTCGCTTAAGTAAGTCGAGCTCCATACAAAGTAAATTATATTTGCCACTACATGCCGCGCCGCGTCGTGCATCTGTAGTGGGGCTAGACCTTTATACCTCATAATATGTTATCTGCTTGTAGTATAACGTAATAGTAATTCTTTACATTATAAATGCGAAAGTATTTCTGCTACGTTTTAAAGGATATTTAATGGAAAGGATATTTATATATATACATAACATGTAAAACATACGGGTGTCTCTTAAGTTACGCCATGTTTTGACTGTACTACCGGTTCGGAAAGGAGTTCTACTGAGAATAGCCGGCAAGAAACTCAGCAGTTATTTTAAAAAAGTTTGCTTATAAGGATTTTAATGAATATGATACTGGGATAGCTTGAATTCCGGGGAAGGACATAGTCTTCTTTTAATGCTGGAGACTTTAAATTACGCGAATGAAGTCACGGGCATCGGCTAACATAAATTGTATTTCCTAGGAAATTTCCGTCAGCTAATCCCTCGCAGTAATCCCTGCATGGGAATTAATATCATGCCAATATCAGCGAAGCACACTTCCAATAACCCGACACCGAAGCGATCAGCGCCGTATTAACTGGCTCTCGGGATTAATCTGTACTATTACATGTTACGAAACTCTTTGTGAGCTAGCTGTAACATAATATATATTCTGCCCATAATTTATGTAACTGCCTCGTTGGTCTAGTGGTTAGCATTTTTTTTATCCACTACAAATTAGCCTTTGGCTGCGATCTCACCTGATGGAAAGTGATGATGCAGTCTAAGATGGTAGCGGACTAACCTGTTAGGCGCATGGCAGTTATATTAAACCCATACCCTTATTCGGCTTCTACACGGCATCGTACCGGTAGGGTGGTAACTAGCCACGGCCGAAGCCTCCCACCAGGCCAGACCAGGGAAAATTCAGAAATTATAAATTTCCAAGCCCTGCCCGGGATCGAACCCGGGACCTCCGCACGTAAGGCAACAGCGCTCAACACTGCGCCACGGAGGTCGTCAAAATGTCGTAACATGTTTGACTGCGGCTGACGAGGTCCCGGGTTCGAGTCTCGGGTCGGGCTATAACAAGTATTGGATTTTTCTGGAAATTAATTCTCACTAGTAGCCCGGAGTTAGGAAAACGGCGGTGTTTCACCTCCGTGCCTCGGTGAGCACATTAGCCGTCAGTCCTGCGCTTGACCGTTCACCGGTTGTGTCGGATTTTCCGTACCATCGGGCTATGAGAGCAAAGGAACAGTATAAGTAGTTAACTGCAATCCCAAGCATAGAACGGTGTACTTTTGTATGGAGCATACTTTTAATAAACTAAAACTTGTGTAAAATGGATTGGATTTAAAGATTATAAATTATCGTGATCTATTGTGAACCTCCATGCTGCATACATATCAATCATTACTGAATACCAACTAATTTTGTGCCAGAATGGTTGAATTTTGTACTTAAAATTCTACCAGTCTACAAATTCTACGAGATTCTCTGAGGAATCCTATGTAATGACCTAGAGTTGTTGTATAGTGCAAAACAATACTGCTATCGCAAAATTACACGCGTCAAGCTCGAAACTAGTGCTGGGAGCGAGCTGGATATGGAACGAGGATCGCGGGTGGCGTACAGCCGTCGTTTCTTCAGACCCCAATTCCTCGGAGCTCATGCGCGGACAATAGATACCCCCCTACATATACCTACATGTAAATAATAAAAACATTCTTCCATAAGTAATATTTGGAAATCGATTTAAAATTTGCCAACATTTTAGTTAGAAATGTAGAACTCTCTTTCTAGTTGGATAAGGCTGCCTATCGACTGAAGCGGAGCGGAGCGGAGATGTTTTGAACGGACCAATCAGCGGCGGTTACAGTGTAACGAACACCTCAGGTTGGTTAACACTCTTCCGGTATTGGCCAAAATCCATTGACACAGCAAGAATACCATAAATTCAGCCAATCACAACAATTGAGACTTTATCAAAAAACTAGCAGATTCCCGCGACATCGTCCGCGTGGATTGAGGTTTTTTGATACCCGCGGGAACTCTTTAATTTTCCGGATAAAAAGTAGCCTGTGTTATTCCAGATTTTAATCTCCGTACTAAATTTCAGCCCGTTTTGATTGAGTCACAAACATCCATCGATCCATCCATATATCCGTCCATCCGAACTTTTGCATTTATAGTATTAGTATGGATGATTGATGCAGGTTTTACATAATTAGGCTACAGGCTAATTCTGTTTGGCAGTTTATAGAACTTTTTTAGGCAGATTTAATTGATCGTGGATGCGAAATTTCAAGTCATCGGTCTAAATCTGACTGCTTAACATCATAATATCTCCGCTCCACTCTGCTTCAGTGGATAGGCAGCCTAAAGGGGTGTGAGAAAATATTTCCATTTTGTTATTTCAGGCATTCGCTAAAGATAAAACAAATACTTTATCTAAACGGATGATCCGGATTGTCATAATACGACACGGCTTAGAGCAAAAATAATTTCTATTTTCGGCATGGAAATTTTGAATTCTCATTATAAAATGTATCCGCCTAATTAAAATTTAATCCTGCTTCTGGAATTGCTATAACATCTATAGAAATGGGAATCCGTTAGCAGAGCGTAATTAGTATATTATAGTCTCAACAACCTATCTGACCCGGTGGCAAAAATTTGAACCAATTTGTATGCCTTAGTTTTTGTTTTAAGAGGCCTGTAGCCTTCAATTGGGCAGGCCAACCACACTTTCACATTGATTAAAATATTAGTATGGAAATTGAACTTATAACGACCTCTCTGGCGTAGTGGTGAGCGCTGTAGTCTTATAAATTCAAGGCCCAAGGGTTCGATTCCCGGTAGGTGTAGGCCATACCCCTAATAGGTTGCCAGGTCAAGGGATAACTTGCAGATGAATTTAAAAAAAACAATCGACCTGGAGGGGCTACTACCCAAACTCATAACTAAATGCATTATATTGTTACAAAAATTAGCTATCATCGGGTACCAGCGACGATTTTGATGCCCGAATTTTAATAACACGGATACTCTCGAGCGATGATGCGTGGACATGATACGGCAAAATGCTAAAGGACATAATGAGGAGAAGAGAGGAAAGGGGAAAAAAGGAAAAGAAGAAGATATAGATCTAGAGGGTCAGCGTGAAGTCATGCTATGCAGTTCCATGGTGATACCTGGCCGGTATGGGGGAGGTTATTTTAGTCCGTGCAAGTCGGGCACGCCTTACCCAGGAAGACCGGAGGGATATTTTTCTTCCCCGAAAAAAATAATAAAACAAAAACAATGTATATTAGAAATACTGTGGTTAACGCTCGTCAGCGGGAAGTAAATAAATGTTTATTTAGCTTTACACGGATAATAATAAAATAGGAAAGAAACACAAATATGAAAAAACTATATATACCTAGCTACAAGATAATTACTTGCTAAACTTACTTACTAAAAAAAAAATGCAAGAATTACTTAGCACATACTTTTCTTAAATACATTAATACCAAGTTAGGCAATAAATGAAGGGGAAAAAAGCAAATGTAAATAAAATTTAGGTACTAACAGAAAATTTAGTGAGACATGGTTGATGATACGGAGATTTATTTAATGATAAATATAATGAAAAATAATATAAAAGATTCATATATTACCCAACACACGATACATAACCACATAACACCAGTAAGACTTGAATCAGTTGACGCAGTTCTCTTCACGCTATCTTTGCCCCCTACATCAATCCATTTTATTTTGTCATGCAAATAAGTTGGTTTGCCTGTAGCGATTATCCCAAACAGCATTGTGGCTAGATGAAGCTTACGCCACGATTCCATGTTTAACATATTTGCGTTATTGATATGCGGACTAACATGTGATCGAGGTGCTGTAGAAAAACAAAACCGAGCACAGGCGTTCTGCACCCTGTGCACTAATTTTGCTGATCTGGCCAACATACCGCGACCGTATACAGTATCAATATAGTTTAATTTTGATAGAATTTGATTCTTCACATAAGCGTATCCTAATGTTAGTAGTAAGGTAGGGATGCATTTTATAGAGAACTTTTAACCTGATAAGCAATTTTTGACAATATTTTTAATGTGTGTTTCAAACCGCAAGTTAGAGTCAAAAGTAACGCCTACATTTCGTGCTTCATGAACTCTTTCCCCCACATTACTGCCTATTGTAACTGTAGGGTTATAAGTTTCAATTTTAGCTATGATACCTTTTGTGCCTAGTATCATTAGCTTTGATTTCTGTGGGTTAAGGTTGAGCGAGTTTGAATCGGACCAGTTTGAAATATCTGTAAGATCTTGACAAATTTTAGTTACAGCTTCGGGTGTGTCAGACGGCTGGAAGGAATAATAAAGTTGTACGTCATCCGCGTATAGGTGATATCTGCAGTGCTTAATACAATGCTTTAAATACGTTTTGGAGAATATTTAATTATCATCTATTTTATCCAAAATATTTTCCATTGTAAATATTCGTAGTCAATGTTTAATAAATGCATTAAATTGTTACTAAAATCTGCTATCTACGAAGCTTTGCGGTTACCGCTCGTCTGCGGGAAGTAAGTTTAATACGCTTTCGAGAATATTTAAGCTTGCCAATATTGCAATAATGTTTTTCCAAGCCACAGCGGTTTTCCATTCGCTGAAGCTCAGCAGAGTATTTTTATTCCTACGAAGTACTTTTGGGAATTGCAATTTCATTGTTATGAAGTTGATGTTACACCTTTCCTCCCCCGGCGTTATTACTATTGCTGAGTGGAGTTTTCACTGCTAAATGGAATTATGTGATAAATTATAATCTACAAGATTGAAAGTTAAGCCGACTTCACCACACACTTAACAGTCCATATCTTGAAAACTAATTAACTGATTTTGATGAAAATAGTTGTGTTCCCTAAGTTGAAGTAAATTTAAACCAATGAAAAATAATGTTCGCAATCCAATAAATAGTTTAGGAGAAATCCACGGACAAACATATATACATACATATATATCTATATATATTTGCTTGGAAACCTTTATAGATTAACATATGTGAATATTTTGAAATTCCAATAATATTACACATATACGTGTCGAATTGATAACCACTTTTATTTGAAGTCGGTTAATAAAAGCGGAACGGATTCTGTAGGCACAGGTTTACACTACTCCTAACAAAGAGTTTTGACAAAATACCTTTTGGAGAAACAAAAATGTTAACGTACATATATTATTATTAGCTAGATGATAGTCCACGTGGATAAATTTATTGTATTCATTAATTAATACCTGAATTTTCTGGAATATAACCTATCTCTGTACCGACATTCATCAAAATCGGTTGAAAAGATGGGCTGTGAAAGCGTAGAAGACAGACAGACAGACACACTTTCGCATTTATAATATATCATGAAATTTGGTATAGGGTTAGTGTGTATCCTGGAGAAGGACATGGGCTACTTATCCCGGAAAGTTAAAAAATTGCCGCGGGAAACAAAAACCTTAATCCACGCGGACAAAGTCGCGGGCATCATGTAGTAATTATATAATTTGTATGTAGATGTGCATTAAGTATATGTTTATGTAGCTATATTTTAGCAGTCTGGAAACCGTTAAAATGTCAATATTTCCTTGGAAGTGTTGTGCCTTATACCGTGAAGTGTTATTTATTTTATTTTATACAACTACAAGTTAGCTCTTGAATGCGATCTCACCTGTTGGTAAGTGACGATGCAGTCTTAGATGGTAGCGGGCTGATCTGTTAGGGGTATAGCAGTTATATTAAACCCATACCCATAATCGATTTCTACACGACATCGCACCGGAACGCTAAATCACTTGGAAAAATTCAAAAATTAGAAAATTCAAAATTAATTTATTTGTTGAATTAGTAGGTTCCATACTTAAAGTAAGATGGTACATATTTTTTATTTGGCGGTACGTCTTTGCCGGTAGGATGGCAACTAGCCACGGCCGAAGCCTTCCACCAGACCAGACCAGAGAAGATTCAAAAATTATAAATTCCCAAATTGACCCTGCCGGGAATCGAACCACGGACTTCCCACGTTAAGACAACATCGCTCAACACTGCGCCACGGAGGTCGTCAAAAATATTATAGTCGTCGTTATAAGAATAGAAGTCTGAGAGTAAGGTTCTATTCGGTAAAGTAATATTTCTCGACAGACAATCCAAAGATTTGGAACAAAAGGGGATACACGCGCCAAATTGAAATTAAATATCTGCCAATTTGAAAACGGCGTCAAATGTTCTGGAAATCAATTTTCGATTTGATTTAATTTCCTGAAAGAAATGTTATATTTGCATACGAAAGATATTTTTATGGAAAATCTGGTGAATTTTAATATTCTTTTATAAAATAATAGATTTATGGGACTAAAATATCGTTACTCAACAATAGCACAGAATGCTAAGTAGGCGTTAGGGTCTTTCAAATATTATTACGATAGTATTAAATTCCTCTTCTATCACTACATTTTTATGAGTTTTCAGTGATAGAATATTATATTCTTTCAAAATACACTCCGACTTTCGTAATCATATTTAACCCTAAAATTTATTATATTACTACCCGATGGATTGAAGTTCGTCGTTTCGTCCGCGTGGTTTGAAGTTTTTTGGTTCTCGCGGGAACTCTTTAATTTTCCGGGATAAAAAGTAGCCTATTGTTATTCCAGACTATAATCTAGTCCTATGCCAAGATCCATTCAGCCGTTCTGGCATGATTGAGTAACAAAAATCCATCCATCTATTCAAACTTTTGCATTTATAATATTAAGAAAGTATAGATTAACTTACAAACATAGTTTTATCACCTGTTTGATTTAACATCTAAATTCTAATCATCACCACAATGGAAGAGTCTTGAATAGAATGATTGACATCGTCTTTGTGAGCATTGCTGAATGTTAGCGTCTGCTAGCACAAAGGATTGATTGAAGCTAAACACTTACTTAGCGTAACATTTATGTAGATATATCTACTTACTTACTTAGTATATCCACATATTCAGTATGTCATACATAAGTACTGTATGTACACAGTACTTATGTATGAGTTTTTTCGGTTCCCGCGGGAACTCGTTAATTTTTCGGCATAATAAATAGCTACTAGCGTGTTATTCCAGACTATAATCTATCACTGTGCCAAATTTCATATAGATCCGTTCAGCCGTTCTGGCGTAATTGAGTAACAAACGTCCATCCATCCATTCATCCATCCAAACTTTCGCATTTATAATATTTATTTGATTGATTTATACTATATTGGTGTTCTAGAGAAAATGCAGCAACCTTTGACGTCTTTCCTGGCGCAGTGGTGAGCGCTGTAGTCTTTGGGAAGCCCCGGGTTCAATTCCCGGTAGGGTCAATTTGAGAATTTGTAATTTCCGAATTTTCGCTGGTCTAGTCTGTTGAGAGGCTTCGGCTGTAGCTAGTTATTATAATCTTAGTATGATACACGCAGCCTTATAATCTATCTACCTTATCATCATTACCAAAGATTTTCGGAAATCGAAATGGTGTAATACAACTTGTTTACAGTCTAAATCGTCAAAGATAACTAACAAGGCTAAGATAAGAGCTGTTGCAGATCTCCTAAGCCCTAACAATAGACTGTTGTGAGGCTGCGGATGAAAGGCATTGTTCAAACAAATGACATCTGCACTGGGCGTTGAAGTACTTCAAGTAGTAATTTATATTAATCGCAGTAGTATGGCGAATCCTTACTCCTTTCATAATATTATCTTTGTCATATAAATGCTTCTATAATAATCCTATGATAAATGAATCTCTTTGATTTTCCGGCATAAAAAGCATCTGGCGTAATAATTGAGGACCTCGACCTGGGCTGGCCAACACCAGGTCCAGGTCCTCAATTGTACCCATGCAAAAAGATCACGTCGATCTGTTGCTCTCTTGCGGCGTGATTGGTGGACAAACCAACAAACAAAGCACACTTTCGCATTTATAATATGACATGTAATGGTATGATATTTTAGTCTTCATATCAAACAAAACAAACAAACAAACAAACAAAAACGATGAAGAGGACAATAATTGGGCCTCTGACTTTAAAAAGAACCTCATCTCGACGCCATGACGTGAAGGTTGAAAGAAGTGTACAATTTTTCGTACGAAACAATACAAGCTTTAGTAGGTACAGGTACAGTTAGGTATAGCGTTTTAAAGTTGTCAATCCCCAGCGACCCAGATGCCTATTGGAGCGTCGAGAGCTATTTTTACCCACGCACCCCCTCAATGGGTTAATTTTAACATCAATGGCCTTTTTTAACCCCCGACGCAAACAGAGGGGCAGTTTTAAGGGGTTGCAATATATGTGTGTATCTGTCAGTGGCATTGCAGGTATAGGTCCCAAACGGCAGAACCGATTTTGATTTTGATTTCAAATCAAAAAACGTTTTGGTTTGAAAGGATCGAGATTAGTCTATTAGATCTTAACGTGGGAGTTCCCAGGTTCAATCCCCGGCAGGGTCAATTTAGAAATTCATAATTTCTGGATTTTTTGTGGTCTAGCCTCGTGGGAGATGAGATGAAATCTTCGATTCAGAGATATAAACTATCAAAGCTAAACTGGTGACGCCATCATCGAGTAGATTACAGCTTTAATTGCTTGTATTAATGACAGCTATAGATTAATACAGGTTTCATGAGATGCCAGTATTTCACAAAAAAAATAAACATGGAGGAACTGTCAAAATATTCAAACCCCTTGGATTTATAAAATTAGCCAACAGTTTCGGACTCGAGATTAGTAAATTAATTAGGGCGTAGGCGACGTAACTCCGTGTTTTGACGTAATGTTATTTTGTTTATCTCGTCGGGGATTTAAGGCTATTCAGGTTTAAATTGATGATTTTCATACAAAAGATCATAAAGGCACAATGGTTATGTAGATTAAAGGTTAGTTTTAAGAATCTGAATATCCCTTGCAGTGAAGGAAAACATCATGAGGAAACTTACATGAGACTTTAAAGTGTTTCAAATTTTAATTCAACATTTAAATGTTTTTTATTCAAATAAACTTTTACAAGTGCTGCTGAGTCGTCAAATGAATGTACTACTAGTTCGGAATGCCATTCTTACCGAGAACAATACGCAAAAAAAATGTGTGGCGTCGTGGGACACCAGATAGGAACGAAGTTCCTTATTACATAAATATTAAATTCAAGTTCTAGTTGAGGTAAAAAGAAAAACAACGCCGACATGCTTGCGTTGTTACGAAGACAAAAGGTCTTTGATATAAATATACTATATTCCAAATTAAACTTTAATGCTGTAGTGCTAAGGTTTAATTTCGAATAAACTATACCTAAAAATCTTACTCCACGCATTTTCGTTACGGACGTTATTTGCCGGCTAGGGTTACCCCACCGCATCGTCCCATAAGGAACTTCGTTCCAAAACTCGGCGGATGCTCTTTTTAACAAAAAAATATGTTTAAAGTCTGCCATCATAATCAAATCATCGTATGTTCTGACTAGAAATTCTCAGTACAAAGTTGGTACAAACTTTCAATCGACCCAGTTTATTAGATCAGTTTATTTAGTACTTATATATGTAGGTTAGTGCTGAGTAATCGATTTCGTCTATCGATACACGTCCATTGCTGAATATAAGTCTCTTGCAACAGAATTTTAAAACAGATTGGTATCCCCAACCGATTGAGCTGAAATTTTACATACACGTTTAGTTTGTATGGTAATGCATTTTTAGTTATGTCATTCTAAATCCAATATGGCGGACTCCCGAAGATGGCGGATTAGATATTTTTTATGCATTCCCATGATATGGGTATCAATTAAAAGGGTTTTCTGAGAAGGATAAAATAACGTAACACTAAATTCAACATGGTGGACGAAAAAAGCTTGTTTTTAAAAATGTTTTTAGCGATTTAAAACTTATTTTAATTTTCCTTCGTTATTACTCTCTAAAAAATGCCACCACAGACACAAGACAAAAAAACTAAAAAAAAATTGGAGGTATAGGTATAAATAGGAACTAACTGGATGTGAGAATTTGGAGGTTAAAATTTGGCCTTTTCGTTTCCTCCGTTCCTTCAGAGAATACGATAAGCCGTCGATTTCGGTTATTATCACTAACATGCTAATAGCCTTTACAGCCCACCAATTAAATTATTTACCAAAATTAAATTAAATTAATTTGGTAAATTAAATTCAAAATTATAAGTAGGTACTCGCAACAATGAAAAGTGAATTTACTCTAGTAGGTTTAAGCTGTTTATCAAACGTAAAACTAATAGGGGACGTGGATTATACGTCTTTAGAACAAACAACTTTCTTTATTAAAAATAAACAAATTACATTTATAATGACTAATAAATGTTTATGAAAGTAGTACGGTACAGCTTTCTATCAGAATTTCCATTTTCACATAAAATTAATATCTAATTCCTTAATTGTTTTTCTCTAACATTTGGTACAAAATTAATTTTGATTAAGACTTGACGATAATAAATTATTAATGGTTACTAGCTGATGCCCGCGACTTCTTCCGCGTGGATTAAGACTTTTTTGGTTCCCATGGGAATTTTCCGGGATAAAAAGTAGCCCATGTGTTATTCCAGACTATAATCTATCTATGTGCCAAATTTCATTTAAATCCGATCAGAAATTCGGGCGTGATTGGTAACAAACATCCATCCATCCAAACTTTCGCATTTTATAATATTAGTACAGATTGTCTAGACAAAATCCGGATATTTGACTATGTTATTTCAATAGATAATTTCATTTCGTTTTTTACTAATAAAGAGGATTATAGTATAAGATACAGTTCAAACATTTTCTACGTGAATAAGACGTTTGTAATATTAATTAATATGGTACTGAGACCATAATGCCAAAGCTTAAAGCGATACAGTTTGATGTCACGAACCTTGATGTTCCTAAAATAAGGATTATAATTCTAAAACACGAAAGTCAACAGATTGTTACAATATGGCTTATGCGTTCGCCGTATGGCCCCTAATATCTGCATAATAAAACTAACTAGTATGCAAGAATACGCTCTTTTAGTCACAGCGCCTTGAGGCAGAGAGGTTGTCAAAATGAGTTGAGTATGTAGAGTCTGTACAATAAATCAGATTGCGTATCTTATGGATAATAAAAAATTGGCAGTATGACTGCCAATAAAAGTGAAAACGAATATATATATATATATATATATATACATATATATATATATATTCGTTTTCACTGGCAGTATATATATATATATATATCATTTTTTATTTAAAATAATTAAAATATAAACCTTAAACCTAAGGCATTAAAGTTTAATTACGAATGTAGTGTATTTATATTTAAGACCTTTTGTCTTCGTAACAACGCAAGCATATCGGCGCAGAGCATGTCGGCGCGGAGCATGTCAGTGACTCGAATCCACAAGTTTACCCCCTACCAAAAAGTGCTAAACGCGGCTTAAGAAGTTTTCACTTCAAAAAATTAAAATCGCATTCTGACCACTCCAATAATTACTGTCAAGTACTTTGAAGAGTTGGACTGTTTCTCACATTTGTTTGATTCAATCGATAGTTCTTTCTCAGAATTGCTTTATACTATTTTTCAATTACCTTGTAATTTACCCATGTAGATTGACTGAACAGACTCTACCTACTATATTAGCCTGTCGTCGAATACGAAATTATATTCTTATTGTAGACGTTTAAGCGTTTTCGACAAGCTGTTACAAATGTTATAGCCAACTCCTAGACTATGCTGGTATTATGCTAGTAAGATGCCAGTGTTTACACGTCTTAATACGTCTTCGTTAGTATATCTCCATCTCAGACATTTGTTTACACCGGGCTGATTGATCACGGCTTATATGGATTAAAGGAACATTCTTTTGTACGTGATACATTATTTTGGAGAAATACATAAATATTTTAACAGAAATGAAATAGGACTATCATGATTTAATGATACTTACTACGTTTAGCGTTATTAAAATTCTGTCTCTGCGTCGTATTCCTCATTGCTGAGGGTCGTAACTCCATTCCATTAATCACATAATGGCAGATGGCAGGGGTTTTCTTGGGATAGTAATGCGGTGGGTCCCCACGTCCTTCCGCGTACGCCTCGACTAAGAGTGTGGCGAAGTCCCACGAGACCTACTGAACCCTCGGGAATGTCCGTTCCGACTCGCTTTCGGTCGGGATTCTCCCGGGCGTTCCAGTCAGTGAATTCTGAACCCCGACGACGGGAGGCCGCGTATACGCAACTTGTCCGGCTAATTCACTCGTACCAAACAATTAATTATTATACTTATTGTAACGTCCATAGTCCGTATATAGTGTTTTAAATCGATTATCATAATGTATCAATAGACTTTTGTAACCTAAATTAAATAACAACTTTCAATATATAATAATCTTAAATTACATGGGGTTTATTTAACTTCAATCCTAACACGTCCCCATAAGAGTACCAATTCAACTCGTAGGTTATACTAACGATTAACAGATGTTAGTGATAATAACCGGGACCGATGGCTTAAAGTACTCTCCGAGGCACGGAGGACGCGAAAAGGCTAAATTCGGTGAAAATTTCATCACCCATCCAGTTACCGACTTGGGTCACGGTTGGTTAACAATTGCAATCGACTCATATGTGTTGTCGCGACTAGGTTACTCCTCTCGTTATAATTATGATTCTAAACCATATTCAAATTATTCATCAGTAAGTGTAAGTGGTGTAAGTGTAAAACTGCCTCGTTGGTCTAGTGGTTCGCATATTCGACTGCAGCCGACGAGGTCCTGGGTTCGAGTCCCGGGTCGGGCCATAATTAAATGCTGGGTTTTTCTCACTAGAAATTCTCAGTACTAGCCCGGAGTTAGGAAGTTGGCGGTGTTTCACCCCCGTGCCTCGGAGAGCACGTTAAGCCGTCGGTCCCGGTTATTATCACTAACATGATAATAGTCGTTAAAGCCCGCCAACCCGCATTGGAGCAGCGTGGTGGGTCTAATTCCCTCTCTCCTATGAGAGTGGAGGCCTGTGCCCAGCAGTGGGACGTTAATGGGCTGTAGTGAAAAAAAGTGTAAGTGGCAGTGGGCAGGTTATACCAAGCTGAGTCAGAATTTTCTAGAGTAGAGACCGTGTACGTGATGTAGGACCTCCTATATCACGATAGATCGACCATATACCTAAAGAGGGTGACGGAATGAGGAAGACTGAGGAACGGATGAATAAATGAATAAATCAAACAATGAATGACTGAAAAATTATTCTTTAATATACACCAAAACAGAAATAATCATAAACAATATGCGGTGGCACTTTTTGGAAAGTTCGCAGGCTGAAAATTAAATTCAAATGTTTTTATTCAAACAAACTTTACAAGTGCTTTTGAATCGTCGAGTCGAGTGAATCTAGAATCTTTTGAAGAAATTCAGTACAATAATAGGTTGCATCCCAGTGATGAGCATAGGCTCGTATTAAGCTTTGTTTATTAGGAAAAATTTAGACGCTAAATCACTCTCTCTCACCGATTGGTTTGGTATTTTATATTGCTAGTTTTTACACAAATGAGTATACTCTAAGTAAGTAGTAAATGAATAAGTATATTACATAATTAAACAAAGTGTCACGGGCACTAGGCTGCATCATTCACATTGCAGTAAACCCTGAAAAATTAACCGAATCATACTATAATGGTGTCGATTAACGTAATTTTGGGCAGCAAATACAGACATGTTACTACATTTATCTCCACACGCCATTTAAAAATCAACCTTATGATTTCATAGCTAAAGTCGAATTTTGAGTCTCGCAAAAAATATTTATATGGCTCGATTTTCGATACAATACTCGTTACATTTATCAGGCAATAAAAGACTTTAATGTATCGGCTATATGTGTTAAATTACATTGGTTATGAACAAAATGGGTTCGCGAATATTCTAGATTCAATTGTGTGGGTTGGCCGGGTCGCTCGGGTAAAGTGTTTCGGATTATATTGGCCGGATATTATCGGATTTGGTTTTAAAAATGGAATCGTTTTTTGAGAGAGGAAGATAGTTTGATTTAAGGGATTAAGATTTAAGACGTACACAACGCGCAATGCGCAAATTGACCTCTTGTCGTGGCAGTGCGGGGTACTACTGTAAATCGCTTCTAAATTCTAACTTCCCAAATCAGCCACGTTTTGCGGTGCCATTGTACCAACATGTTTTTTTAACCCACCGGATGCATGAAAGAGGTCAGTGTAAGCTCTGAATGTCCCAATCACGAATCACCAACTACCGAGGTTGCCTAAAGGTTACTTCTTCCAGGTTACGGAATGGCAACCACATACAGTTCAGTGACACTACATGCTAGTTCCGTTCATGTATCTTATGAGGTAAGTTTTTGCAGTGGGACCCCAAACTATAGGTTTAAGGTGAGCGACGAAAGAGTTCCGTAGCGCAACGCGACGCTATTGGAATCCATAGGAAATGAAAAACTTGTCTTCGCGACAACGAAAGCTGCTTACGTGAAGGATCAGCTACTGTTTGATACGGTCACGTTGCGTCATATCCAGTTGCGTTGTCGTGTTTGTTCTGACGTAGGTCAGGACCTTAGCCGGGTGTCGCGTCATAGCGGCCGACTTAAGCTCTGTTATTTTGTATTTGTGTCTTATTTTCATAATCCAATTAAAACGAACTTTTCGTTAGGAAAACATTGCTTCTCAATTAAAATATCTCTTAGCGACTGATTGGCCCTTTCCTATTCGAAGATCAAAATGTATTTTTGTTAATGATTTTAACGATCCAAATAGACACTCCTCAATAATCTTAAACATTTCTTAATTCAATTAAAACTTTAATGAAGACCTTTGAACAGTTGATTGTGAAATAAAAACTGGCCCAGTGTTAAACAATTTTCAACAATCTGTCAGAAAGAAAACTCGATTAGTACGGTCGTTAAGGCCTCACGTAGACGTCCGCATTGCATCGACCTGCCAGTGACCGATTTATATTAATTTTGACAGAAGCTGTTATAAAGCTATGTTAAGCTAGTTGTTATGACTTCGGCTCATATATGAGCCGAAGTAATAACGTACTTTTATCCACGATGGTGGAGGTGGTATATTAGATATGTGTTTACCACCAAAGATTGTTTATTTGTTTGGGCACTTTTTGGTCACCATTTTCCTGAAAAACTACTGTACCAATTTTTATATGCGGTTTTTTGCCTATGATATGTGTAACTTCTGAGATTCAAGCATGCTCCAATTTCTGAAAAGGTCTTTTTTTAAATTATTAAAAAAAATCAAATTCCTAATTTTATGGATTGTTAAGAAATTTAAATATCGCTGGTGAAGTTTTCTTCCATTGTGAGGAAACCGAAATGACTCAGAGTTTTCCGTAATGTTCTGAAAGGTATGTCATGTCTGCCAGTGTGCACTTGACTGACTAGTGTGGTGGAATATGAGCTCTTATCACTCTGACCGTGTCGGGAGTCTGCGTTAGTTGATCAAAGTTTGATGGAAAAGTAGCTCCGTTCCCCTCGATAATGGCTTCTTGTTCTTACAATCATCAGGTTAGTTACACAGTTACACTGACAGATTGGTCTTCCATTACCTTTGTAATTTTCTCATCATGCTTACCTAGACCATCATACTAATATTATAAATGCGAAGTGAGTTTATTTGTAGGTTGGTTGGTATGTCCTTCAATCACTCCGCAATAGAGCACCGGATTGACGTAATTTTTAGCTGAGCTGTACGTTGATAGATCATTCAGTTACCTTTGCCTTTTATAAATGTAGATATCAAATACGGAACCCTAAAAACTATCCTTTCTTTTTAGCCACTAAGTCTCTTACTTTATATAAACTAATCTTGTTAATGCGAAAGTTTGGATGAATGGATGTTTGTTACTCAATCACGCCAGAACGTTTGATCGGATATATGAATGATCTAGATTATCTTGCGTGAATATTAATGAGACAAGAACTAACTGCATCTTCTTTGAAGATCATCAAAGTTAAAAGTCCCCGTCACTGCCAGGGCTAGGGGATATGACATTAATGGAATCTGGTTAAACCGCTCGCATCCGAGCGAGTTTGGGGCAAAACGTGTTAAAGGAGTTGACCTATTTTCATAATGTTGGGAAGTTATGCAAGCTTCCTTCGAATTCAATATTTACAGAGTGAAATTATATAACCCATGATAGACATTTTCTCGACTCAATGACATGAGAATCCAAACAAATATACCTACTTAACCATAATAATTACTATAAATTTGCATTTCCACGATGTTTCGTTTATTTCTTATTTATTTTTTTCGATTTTCGGCTCTCTCGTTTGATTAATTAACTACAACTTTTATTTTAATGTCTGAAAGACTTCAGATGTTTGCTTATATCTCGCGAAATATTGGCTTTACTTAGGAAAACCCAATTATATTAGTAGGAGTAGTAAGCCACATTACTGCAATGTATAAGGAACTCTCATAATTCTTTATTAGAAGCTTATAGAGATTATAGGAGCTCACGTTCTGTGTCCGCAAACGGCTGTTGGCTTTACCCCGGGGGAACCTAATCTGACGTTATAGATGTTTCCATTCTTGTTATTGCTGTAGTGAATGTCTGGCCTAGTTTTGAAAGTATAGTGGTCAAGATTTTAACTTCAACACACTCTTAAGTTGCAATAAATCCTTATTGTGCTTTCGATTAATAATTTAATGATAGGAGTTTTCCTGGGATAATAATGCTATGGGCTTCCAGTTTCTTTTGCATATGACTCGTACTTAGCCTTAGTAGAGTATGATTTTAAATTTCGACACTATTTTTCTTATGGGATTTCAGTGATACTTAACAATGGCGTCATGTGCTCTCTAGGGCATGTGAAAAATGAACCCCAAAATCTATCACCCATCCAGGTAATTGATTAAGCTCAATGTTGCTTAACTATTATTGTACTTATATTACTTATTCGAACACATAAATTGATTTAGATTGTTTGAACAGTGTCACAACTAGCAAGTTGAGCCAAAAGAAAGCTCCTTAATATCAAGTTTTGACAAAGAAAATCTAGAACATAATCTCAGTATGGGAGTAGTAAGCCACATAACTGCAATGTAAGGTACTCTCATAGTTCTTCATTAGAAGCTTATAGAGATTAAAGGGGCTAACGTTCTAGTGTCCGTTTTACCCCGGGGGATACATAATATGACTTTATATATGATTTGAACTGCCTCGTTGGTCCCGGGTTCGAGTCCCGGGTCGGGCCATAATTAAGTATCGGATTTTTCTGATTAGAAATTCCCAGTACTAGCCCGGAGTTAGGAAGTTGGCGGTGTTACAACCCCTTGCCTCGGAGAGCACGTTAAGCCGCAGTCCCGGTTATTATCACTAACATGATAATAGTCGTTAAAGCCCGCCAACCCACATTGAAGCAGCGTGGTGGGTCTAAGCTCTAATTCCTTCTCTCCTATGAGAGTGGAGGCCTGTGTCCGGCAGTGGGACGTTAAGTTCTACCTAAGATTTGAATTAGTACTTACCTGGGAACCCACCGCATTATTATACCAAGAAAACCACTGCCGTTACGACGTAGAGAGAGATTGTATTATTTACAAGTTAATGCCCGCAACTTGTATGTATGCGTGGATTTAAAATACTCTTGGATGATGGAATGAGAATGACCCTTTGTAATGGCAATCACACACTAGACTTACTTACTGTTTATAACAAGATATCTTACTTCTTACTAATATCATAAATGCGAAAGTTTGGATGGATGTATGGATGTGTGGATGTATGGATGTATGGATGTTTGTTACTCAATCACGCCACAACGAATCTAACTGAAATTTGGCACAGAGATAGATTATAGTCTGGAATAGCACATAAGGATCCACGCTGACAAAGTCGCGGGCATTAGCTAGTTAATATCATAAATATGAAAGTTTGGATGTTTTTTTTTGGTGTTTGATACTCCTTCACGCCACAACAGCTGAATAGGATTTTATGACATTTTATCCAGTAATTTAAAAAAAACTCGCGCGGGAATCAAAATACCTGCACCCACTTTACACTGTATCTTTTTATTTCAACTTCTTTATTGACTGATTATTTCATCTTATCTGCCTTTTGACCAAATAGTGAATACAAGTGGTACTAGCGGATGCCCGAGATTTCGTCTGCGTGGTTTAAGGTGTTTGGTTCCCGCGGGAACTCTTTAAAAATACACTTTAAGCTATTCCAGACTACAATCTATCTCTGTGCCAAATTTCAGCCAGATCCGTTCAGTTGCTATGAAGTGATTGAGTAACAAACATCCATCCATCCATCCATACATCCATACATACATCTATCCAAACTTTTACATTTATAATATTAGTAAAAGTATGTTAGTGTTAGTATAGTATATTATAGAAAGAGGACAAGTTTCTAGATATTTGGATCCATAGACTTGAAATTTTTAGTACCGATTTTCATCCATAGACTTTATTTTCCAATCAATGATTATTATTGGTCGAATTGCAGATGAGATTACGTGAGTCGTTCATGAAGTTGGAAAAAAGCTGATCCCTACCAACCAACATTATTGTCTACTACCATCTAGCCTATGGGCTATTAAGTAATATTAATTTAGCTTAAACTTCTACCTATAACTAATTTCTACATCTAATTTACAGTCCATTAACTATCCATAGTTTGTTCTAATATACTTACTTAGTGTTCCCTACGTTTTTGTGACCTAGATAAGAAGCACAAGTACTTATTCACTGACACAGCACTTATACACTTTTTACACTAATTCGAACGGTTTCGTTCTTTACATAAGTGGCATTAAGTATTAACTTTTCCAGACAGGGAGAGATAATAAAGTCAAGAAAAAAGCCTTATAAATGTAAAGATGTCTCTTCCAACTTCTCAAGTGGAAGCAACTTCTCAAGTGGAATTAATGTAGATGATTGTCGATTTGAGTGTAGCAGCCCTTTGTCAAATTAGACCACGAAATTGGATATTTCATTTCAATTCACTTTGAGGTTTTGTTTTATTCCACTTCTTTATTTGTGAGCCTATATTTGGAAAAATATGAGGTTATCAACTTATCATAAGTATTTTATGGCGTGATTTATTGAGGCGTTCGAGGCAGCGTAGCTATGGGTATTTTATTAAGCCACAAAAATATTCCTGTGGAATCGTCCACGTAGATCGTATCATACTAATATTATAAATGCTAAAGTATGTTTGTTTGTTGGTTTGCTGGCTTGTCCTTCAATGACGCCGCAACAAAGCAACGGCTCTACGTGTTTTTTGGCACGGCTACACTTGAGGACCTGGAGAGTGACATAAGCTACTTTTTATCCCGGAAAATTAGGGAATTAGTAGTAGACAGAATACCATTCCAAAATCCAGCCAATCAGAAAAATTTAGACTAAGAATTATTAATGCAGGTTTTACTTAATAGGGCTACTGTTTTACGCTAATTTAAGATCACAGTGTGGTCAATTCTGTTAAACCAATCTCTAAACTAACCTAAAGTGACAGCTTTAAATTTAGTACTGCCCCTTTCCGTAGGGAGTATTCTGAAAGGGATACCAGTTACCTAGTGTTAGCTAAACTTTTTCCAGCAAATTATATATTAAACTATCCCTATCGTAGGTATTTTCTTACACTTTCATACTACTATTCCAATTCTCTCATAGGGACCATGATAGCACAAACCAGGCCAGAGGCCATACTGCCAACGCTTAGAGCAATACTTAACCCTTAGTCTGGCGTGCCATTTTATTAGGTTACCGCGGATCTGCGCCTATCTCAAGTGCGATCTCAAGATCTCAAGTGGCGGTGTCGAATTTCGCCGGCCGGGCATGTTTATTTAAATCATATCGTATCACTTGTACGAGCTACGTAAACACACAGTACGTCATTCAAATCGTTACGAAACATAGCTATAGATTAAAGTTAAAAAGGTTATCGCACTTCTATAAGCAATATTACTGAAAATGATAGTTTGATGTCACGTACCTTGATGTTCCTAAAATAAGGATTATAATTCTAAAATACGAAAGTCAGCAATAATCAAACAATATGGCTTTGAGCGTTGCCAGCAGTTATTGACGAGCTCTCTGGCGAAGTGTTGAGCGCTGTTGTCTTAACGTGGGAGGCCCCGCGGTCGGTCCCCGGCAGAGTCAACTTGGGAATTTATAATTTCTGAATTTTTTCTTGTCTGGCATAGTGGGAGGCTTCGGCCATGGCTAGGTACCACCCTACAGGTTAGCCCGCTACCATCTTAGACTGCATCATCACTTACCATCAGGCGAGATCGCAGTCAAGGGCTAACTTGTATAAAAAAAAGTATGGCCTGTTATGTAAAAGTAAAGCTATATGTTAATTGCGGTTGAAGGGCTTTTCACAGTTTGCAAAAATCGCAGCTTTAACTACCTTGACGTCTTTAACATAAGAATTATAATGCTGAAACAAGTTCGTCAGCAATATTTAAGTAACACTGCTTAAAGCAACGCTAGTAAGCCCCCTGTGTGATCCTTCCACTTCGTGACTATCCAAAGCTTTGCAAAATGCATCTCTCCTAGTTAAAACTCATCCACCGCCAGTATAAAGGCACCTCTATTTATTAGTTCATTGTAGTAAATCACTATTAATTACCCTTTAATGCGTTGTTTGCGTGGTTATTCAATAGCAGCAACGCATCCGGCCGCCTCCACTTTGATTGACTGCATGCTGCAAGCAGGTGCAACTAATTGCCTTCTACGTGCCAGCGCGGCGTACCGGAACGATTTGTCAATTGCGGTTAAAGGCTGGGGAGGTACAAAGGTTTTGTTTGTTATTTTTTATTCCACTAAATACAAAAAAACGTGAAATCGTGTTCGTCTGTCTGTCTATCTACTACGCTTTCAAAACCCATCCGTTCCACTTTTGATGAAATTTGGTGCCGAGATAGGTTTTAAAAACACTATAGAACTTAAAGCTACCCAGCATAACCTAATAACTCTATAAATCATGCCCGCGTGGAATGGTGGCAAGAATGCTGGCTGCATTTCCGCGCTGAGTATTTATATTTTCAAATTAGGTACACTGCACTCTTATTGATGTTATAAATGTATAAAACATTATGGTGATCATATTTTCTTTGTCTTTCCCATGCCCTCATCCCATTTCATTTGGGGTCGGGCTTCCTTGTACATAGGCGCCAGGACTTTCTGTCCTAGGTTGTCATTGGCGTTACATTAAGGGCTCTAACGTCCTTCTCGACATTGGACCACTATGTGGCTGGGGTCTACCTATCCCTCGTGGTTTGGTGGGGATACTCAGCACTTTTTTTATACGATAGTCATCGCTTCTTCGCGTTATATGTCCGTACTATCGACGCCTACTCTCCATAAGCTTTTCCTGCACCGGTGCTATCTTAAACGTTCCCCTTATGTATCCCTCGCGAATCTTGTCTAAATTAGTCGCGTATCACGATCGTGATAATAAATTACGGTATCTCAAAACTAAAGCTACGAAATGTTTAATAACCCAAGTTTCATACATACCATACATCAATACGTCAATATTGCGATATCCATAAGAATACCCATTCCAGTTAGCTCGCCAAATAACTCCGGTCCCCTGAGGGCGGGCCGTCGGTTCGCGTATTCGATGGAATCCAGATACTTCCAGATATTGCTGGAATTCCCTAAGTTACCCGATCGCGTAGCTGCGGTCTGATATTAACATTTAGCCTATGCTTATGTCTTAAAATCCACCGTATTTCAAACAGTCAACCTCTGTAAATCAGTTCAATAACAGACTGGATAAGCACTTGAAGACAAAGCACAAGATTTGCTATAGGCGCATCAGCAAAAGCTTAATTTACTTAATAATATAATAATAATAATAAATAATTGAATAATAATAATCCATACTAATATTATAAATGAAATCGAAAAAACTTAATCCACGCCGACGAAGTCGCGGGCATCATCTAGTTATAAATAATAATAATTACAAAACGGCTAGCCATATTACAAAACGGTTCCGTTTTATATAAGGTTACGGTGCTCACCACTAGATCAAGAAGGTCGTAAAGAAGGACAAAACGTATACCAAGACATAAACTAATTAAAAAATAAATTAAAAAAACGATGACATTAGTAAAATTTTATGTTGCATTTTATGGCTCCGCGTTTTGAAAATGGCGCCAAAAAGCCATTTGTTCTTTTTTTAATATTGCCAGTGTCACTCGGGATGATGTGAGGATTCTTACGATACCCTTTATATCTGTCACCGTAAGATTGTAAAAACCGTTAGATTATAAACTAACTCGTGAAATTATAAACTGTCGAAAGATTGTGAACCGTTCAATGTTCAGAGTATAAATTTTTGAAATATTCATTGTATGTTTTCTTGTAGGTTAGGTTAGGGTTAGGTTCTATCGGGTTAATATACCTATTAGATTACAATCTACCGAAAAATAATGCGTTAAATTGTAATCTTTCGACAGTTTGCAATTTCGCGAGTTAGATTATAATCTAACGGCTTTTACAATCTTACGGTGACATATCCAAATCTGTTCAGGGATTCAGAAGATAAGTTGGAATAAAGAAACACCTACACACATACAATATGAACTGAAAACTTTACACTCCTTTTGGGCAGTCGGGTAAAAATGCTGCGTATCCTCGAGCTGTGGTGGGAATTTGTAATATTTCACTTCACAGATAGATAAAAAAATATCTCGAATAGCCAATTCAATTTATAAACTTTGTGACCCTTTCTATTGACGTTTGGCTTTGAAACTAAGCCCTTTGATTTTATTTCGCCGTTTTCCATCACTGAAAGCGGATATATTCATGGATTTTCTTTTTGGTATCATTCAAAACATATTCGTACGTTTTATTTTAATTCCAAATGGGAAAGGATTGATCCTGAACTGTTATAGTCCCACAAACTTATCTATACTTCTATACTATATAGTATAGTATACAATATACTATAATATTATAAATGCGAAAGTTAGGATGGATGTATGGATGGATGTTTGTTACTCAATCACGCCGGAACGGCTGAACGGATCTTAATGAAATTTGACACAGATATAGATTATAGTCTGGAATAGCACAAATCCTACTTTTTATCCCAGAAAATTAAAGAGTACCCGCGGGAACCAAAAACCTCAAATGGATGTTTGTTACTTAATCACGCTAGAACAGCTGATCAGATATGGATGTAATATGGCACAGAGACAGATTATAGTCTGGAATAACACATAGCCTACTTTTTATCCCGGAAAATTAAAGATTAACCGCGTGAATCAAGAAACCTCAATACATGCAAAGTCGCGGGCATAAGCTAGTGAAAAATAAAAATATAAAAAAACCTAACAGGCATAAAATTTTGCTTCAATTTTGGCCACCGGGTCCGATAAGTTTGACGGACTATAGATACAGTTTTGAAAGCCTATTCAAAATAGGTGTTATAAATTCGAAAGTGTGTCTGTTTGTCTTTTACGCTTCCACGGCCTATATTTTCGACCGATTTTGCCCAAATTTAGTACAGGTTTTATCCCAGGGAAGGACATAGGAGATACTTTTTATCCCCGAAAATGAAATAGTTCCCGCGAGAATAAAAAAGCCGCGGGCATCATCCAGACTAAAGTAATATTATAAAGATTAGATTTTTGTATGTTTATTAACGTAACGTAAAGGATTAACTAAAATTCTTTCACATAAAGAAAGCTATATTACCTATCAGCGAGTAACATTATGTCTTGGTATTACTTTTTATCACGGAAAATTAAGGAGTTCCCGCCGGAATAAAAAAAAACTTAAACACGCGGCGGAAGTCGCGGGCGTCAGCTAGTATGTAATAAATCTATGTCATTGACCATACTATTATCTACTGTTATCAAACCATCGCCTTTCATCCGCCCACGTTTGTAATAGTTAATAGATAAGCCACTGTGAATGTAGAACATATCTAGATTAATCTAGCTTAATAGACCTTTTGTGGTCTTTGATTGACTAATGGTAGATGATAGATGTCCGTAATAGTGCCGGACTCAGCCCTTTGTAGGCCCGGGTCAGTATAACTAAAATATGAGGCCCCTTTTGTTTTTTTTTTAAATTTTTATTCCTTAATTTTCCGGATAGAACAGATGGCCTATGTGCTAAGACTATATATATGATATAAAGTCCTGACTGACTGACTGACTGACATATATATCGCACAGCCTAAACCGCTGGGGTTAGAAACTTGAAATTTTGACAGTCAGGTAGGTGCTCACTAAGGAAGGATTTTTGAATATTCCACCCCTAAGGGCGTGAAATAGGGGGTGACAGTTCGTATGAAAATCCGTCGTTTCTCAAATTATATCCATGAAACTTGGTATATGAGCTATCGGTTAAAAATGAAGAAATCGTGTTTCACAGTTTTTGAAAATTCGACTCCCAAAGGGTGAAATAGGGGATGACAGTTTGTTAAAAAATCCTTCATTTCTGAGGCAATTTTTCGTGTTACATCAAAGAAATTTGGTATTTTGGCTTTCAGTAAAAGATAAAGAAGTACGAGTGTCACAATTTTTTTAAATTCCACCCCGTAAGGGGTAAAATAGGCGTTAAAAGTGGGTATGAAATTCGCTCATTTTTTTAGTGATAACCATGAAACTTGGTATATGAGCTACCACATGAGATTCACAGTTTTTGAAAATTCGGCCCCAAAGGGAAGAAATAGGGGTTGAAAGTTTGTATGAAATTCATTAATTTTTCAAGTTATAGCCATGAAATTTGGTATTTTTCACCATTTTTGAAAATTCAATCCCCAAGAACTTTAAATAGAGAGTTTATCCTTCAATAACACCGTAACAAAGCAACTGATCAACGTAATTTTTTGCATGGGTATAGTTGAAAATGACAAAGCTACTTTTTATCCCGGAAAATTAAGAAGTGCCCGTAGGGATCAAAAAAACTTATGCCACGCGAACGAAGTCGCAGGTTTCCGCTAGTCCAGACTATAGTCTTTCTCTGTGCCAAATTTCATGCAGATCTGTTCAGCCATTTAGGCGTGATTGAGTGATAAACATCTAACCATCCATCCATTCAAACTTTCACATTTATAATATTATTATATTAGTATAGATAATAGGATATAAAAGGTATGTAGGACACTACATACCTTTTATATCCTTTAGAGATTTTTGAGTTTAATATAGAAAAGACAAAGCAAATTTCCATATTGCGCATAGCTGCCCTTTTCCGATTTATTCCAACCGTAAAACACATTCAGATGTTCCCGTTCCGCCACTAGATCGCAGTGAAGCGGGGATTTCAGAACTCGCAACCAGATATTCGCCTCTCAATAGGTGCCTTTTGTGCGAAGTCAGACTGACTGTTTCGAACATTCATTTCGTCTTTAATGTCCTTTCATACAATATATTACTTGCTGCCTAAGAATGTTTCGTATTTTTATTCGTTCTTTTTGCAACAAATGATCCCTGATTTGGGTGTTTTTAAAATCTATGAAATCTGCTATTTCCCTGCTATAATAATATGTGCGTTCCCGGGATGCAAATCTATAACTGCACCGATTTCTTCAAAATTGATTTACCAGAAAGATCGTGAAAACAGCAGTTAAACAGATAGACAGGTAAACGGATAAACCGATACACACTTGCACATTTTTAATAATACTAGATGATATCACAGAATAGACAGACAGATAGGCCGTTTAATTTAATTAATGTTATTAATTAGACGCACTTTCGCACTTATAAAAAATATTAGTATGGATTATTACTATGGTCTGGTGTAACCTGTTTTTGCGACTTTGCCAGCGATTTCCTAATTTTGCGATTTTTCTAACGAAATCACAAGGACGACCGTTTTATTTTCGATTTCTACACCCATCTCATAACCAAACAAATTTCATGCCAATTTAGGGCAGCAATCACAAGGATCAAGAAAATAAAGGGTAATCCGTCAAAGGATCAGGGTTGAAGAGCTTTGAGGTTTTAAATTTCAGATAATATATTAAAGCTCTTCAACCCTGATCCATTGAATAGATCAAAAACCAGCCACTTTTACTTTACTTATCTTTTTCATAAATTAACGTATTTCAATGTATGTAACTGCCTCGTTGGTTTAGTGGTTGGCATGTTCGACTGCGGCCGACGAGGTCCTGGGTTCGAGTCCCGGTTCAGGCCATAATTAAGTATTGGGGTTTTCTGACTAGAAATTCTCAGTACTGGCCCGGAGTTAGGAAGTTGGCGGTGTTCGCCCGCGTGCTTCGGAGAGCACGTTATGCCGTCGGCCCCGGTTATTATCACTAGCATGATAATAGTCGTTCAAGCCGCCAACCCGCATTGGAGCAGCGTGGTGGCTAAGCTCTAATTCCCTCTCTCCTATGAGAGTGGAGGACTGTGCCCGTTAGACGTGGGACGTTATTGGGCTGTAGGGATGGTGGTGGTGGAATGTATGTAAATAAATGTATTAAAATAAAATGGAATAAAGGAAGGATAAGAAAAACAAAATGTAAGACATTTTGTGATATTTATTTTACTGTAAATAAATTATGACTTTAATGCATTTCATCATGTTCATTAATATCTAACTCTTAACCCATAACAGCAAATAGAGTTTTAAGAAATATAATATTTAAAATATTTACAATCATTAATGATTTTTATATCCTAACACGGATTATTAATTATAATGTTTATTTTCGTATAGCCGATAAATATAATTACATCAAATTTTACAATAATTTTTCTACAATTAATAATGACACTGATTTTTACAATAATTTTATTACTATTAATAATGATCGTTAGCGCTTTTCCCCATTATGTAAATTATACAAATACTTTCTAAACATTGTATTTTTGCGATAGGAAAGTAGGTATTAGAGCCACAGCACACATGATAATTTAGTGTCGTCGATCAGCAATGTTGCGACATCACTGCGTTTTGACACTTGCGATTTGAACGTGGTATCAAAATGACATGACTACACTTACATCGCTGGAACTAGAAATTTATAAACTTGCATACCATAATTTTGCATATTTACCTCTAAATTTTAGAGGTAGAGGGGAGGAAGCGATGCGGCTGGTTTTAGACTAAAACCAGCCGCATCGCTACTCATAACAATAATTGAATGTTCAGAGTTAATAGTACTGAAAAGTGCAGTCAAGTGTAAGATATTGCTTTTTACGATCCGTTAACAGATAGAGATAGGGATATAAATTAATAATTGCTGTAGGATATGACTTTACAAGAAAAGTTATCTTTTCTTGTAAAGCCTTTTTTACAATATAATATATATATTGTAGGGTACCTTTGTCTGTATTGCATGATTTGGCAATGGATTGAGGTGTCTCAGCATCGATCTTATCGATGTTTTTAATATATTATTATTCTCATTGATTTCATTGGTATCCTTAAACAAAATTTATGCGGAGCTAAATGGGAAGTTACAGGGGCCATAATGTCAACGCTTAAAGCAATAATACTCAAGCAATATTACTCAAAATGACAATCTGATGATACGTGCCTTGACGTTTCTATAATAAGGATTATATTTCTAAAACACGAAAGTCAACAATAATGAAAGAATATGGCAGAATTGGACGACGACTTTTATTTAATTTAGAGTGGAGTTAAGAGTTTGATTGCCGGTCTGAGCGTCTGATATCTAATCAAATTGCCGATGCTGGATATGGTAATGTAAGTATCGTATGTCAAAGCTCTTATGGCGAAATTTTGGTGTGCTACTTGATCTAATTTGACTACTACTACTACAGCCCATTAAAGTCCCTGCTGGGCACAGGCCTCCACTCTTATAGGAGAAAGAGAAATTAGAGCTTAGATCAACCACGCTGCTCTAATGCAGGTTGGCGAGCTTTAACGACTATTATCATGTTAGTGATAATAACCGGGGCCGACGACTTAACGTGCTCTCCGAGGTACGGGGGTGAAACACCGCCAACTACCTAACTCCGGGCTGGCACTGAGAATTTCTTAATTGAAAAACCCAATGCTTAATTATGGCCCGACCCGGGACTCGAACCCGGGACCTCGTCGGCCGCAGTCGTACATGCCAGCCACTGGACCAACGAGGCATTTGACTAGAAGAACACATATTATGACATAAAATTTCAGAGGTATATTTTACTTTATTAAAAATTATTAGTAATACCGGTTGTTTTTGCTTTTTTTATCACTACTCGCTAATGAAATATGGAGTTATTGCTTCTGTAGAGATTGGAAGGGTCCGCTGGGTTTTAAATGACTATATTATATTTCATCTCATTAAAAAATGACACGTAAAAAATAAAAAATCTTCACGTAGTTAAATAAACCTCATAAACTATAAGCGTTCACGTATTAACATACTCTTTGGGAACAAAACTATTGTAGGAACATAGTCGGAAATAATTGTGATTGATGATGACATACTCGTATTAACATGAAACAGATGGTTTGTTAATTTGTTACGTTAATTAACAAAATCAATCATAACAATTATATTTCACTTATTATACATTTGTTGTAATATGTCACAATTTATTTTGAGATAGAAAAAATTATATAATTATAATGGACATTTCCATTCAAATGATTATGCTTTTTAAGTTTTAAAGTTGTCTTTAAATTCGTACAGTTGGCAACAGATCTGAAACATAATCTGAAATGTACTTATGTATAAAATAAAAATACAAATATTATTTATTGAAAGATTTCTGATATAAATTGTGATAATTTAAGCAGTTACAATATCATTCAGTTATTAGTTTATTAGTCACTAACTTTTACTCAGATATAATACTGTACAACGTTATAATATACTATAGTAGGTAGATACTCTTACAAGCTATAGTAACTTATTTACAAAAGTATCACAGGAATAATTTATTCAAAATTCATAACAGTTAAAATAAAAGTAAAAATAATAAAAAATTATATAATAATAATTATTATCTGTTTAATTTTTTTTAAAAATCTTCAAATAATACAAAAACGAGCTTTAACAAACAATAAGACACAAATAGAGTATTTTAAAGCATTTCCTTAATTAACATCATTTTCTTATCTAAATCTACCTTAATTCAATAATTTTACAATTTTTCAATTATTTTTCCTAAAAATACATTTATTTAATTTGTAGTTTTAATTAATTACCCACGAACGGCAAGAATCCTTATGAATTAAAAGAAAACATACATTTAATCGTACTCACAATTCACTAATAAATAAATTAATGATCTAGAATACCTACCGATTAGATTTTTCTAAACACTAACTGATATGTTTGAATTTGTGACTAGACATCTTTTTGCCCCAAATGGGTGGATGCATACTTACATTCTTACACGCGACTTGATCCGATGCCACTCTACGTGCTGACTGGTGAGTTAAATCGGACCAATGAATGAAATCGGTGCAGTTGCATTTGAAATGCAGTAATGATGATGCATCATCACAACTGCATAACTGCCATTCCGCCAACAAGTAGCGGGCCAACATTTTAGGGTTACGGCAGTTGTATTAAACCCTTACCCTTAATTTGTTTCTACACGGCATCGTACCGGAACCTAAATAGCTTGGCGGTACGTCTTTGCCGATAGGGTGGTAACTAGCCAGGGCTCAATCCTACCACCAGACCAGAAAAAATTTAGAAATTATAAATTCCCAAATTGATTCTACCGGGAATCGAACCCGGGTTCTCCCGCTAATAAGACCACAATGCTCACTACGCGCCAGGGAAAATGTCAAAATTGATGATGCTGAATGATTGATGATGAAGTCAGAGCTTCCTGCATTCCACTGAGCTACTTTGGTTAAAGTCAGTTGCGACAATAGCGATGCAAAGATAGCGACTACATTATAAAAGTATATTTCTACCTTATCACTAATATGAAATGGAATGATAACCAAAACAGTTACATTGAATATCCCTAATTTACAAAACAATTAACATTTTGAAAAATTCAATTTCATAAAATTTATTTTATCGAGTTGCCCTTTATGATATTAGAAGACCGAAGAGTAGGTTCCATCATCCACCCAGGCAGCCATAGAGATCCAGTTTTTCGTATGACTAAACTTTTCACGCAAATATACTAGAAACACCCGATATCAAGTCATAGCGGACACCACCCAATCCATACTAATATTATGAATGCGAAAGTGTGTCTGTCTATCTCGTCATCTCAACTTTTAGACGTCGACTGCAGGACGAAGGTCTATTGGTATGTATTTATCTGTATGTCTGTCTGTCTGTCTGCTACACTTTAACCATCCATCTTTTCAACGATTTTGATGAGATTTGGTATAGAGGTTACATTCTGGGGAAGGCTACTTTTTATCCCGGAAAATTAAAGAGTACCTACCTCCGGGAATTAAAAAATTAAATACACGCAGACGAAGTTGTGGGCATCATCGTCCTAAAACCACGTCAGATGTTAATGGATTTTGTCGGGTGTTGTTAGAAGTATGAAGTTTGTCTTAGAAAGACTTGGACCTATTAGATACGACGCTTAGATGAAGATAGTATACAGCTATGAAGATAGTTGCCATGCTATTAATAATACACTATTAACAGTCCGAATTTAACATTAGAAAGTCTTTCACACAACATCACTTTTATCGAGTAGCCCATTATTGCTACTCCCGTCTTCCTGTCAAATGTGGTAATCCCGCAAAGGTTTGACAGACTCAGCCGAAGATCGAGGTGTAGGATCAACTCCAGACAGCCCTAAAGATCCGCTTCTTCTCACAACTAGAGTTTTCGTTCCGTAATCAGTGACAAAGTTGTCGTTTCTAGTCGGTGTATGCGCTCGGACGGTTTGATATCCGCAGCAGGGGGGGTATTTAGACGTGAGGATTTTCTTGAACGCCTCCCGGAACTCCGTGTTGAATATGGAGTAAATGATCGGATTGAAGGCGGAATTCGAATAGCCGAGCCACGTCAGGATTTTGAATGCGAGATCTGAAACAAAGAGCGCTTTTTTCTTTAATCAACTACAAGTTAGCCATTGACTGCGATCTCACCTGATTAAACCCATACCCCTAATCGATGTCTACACGACATCGTACCGAAATGCTAAATCGCTGGCGGCCCTTCTTGCCCAGTTGGGTGGTAAGTGGTAACTAGCCACGGCCGAACCAGGCCAGACCAGAAAAAATTCAGAAATTATAAATTCCCAAATTTACTATGTCGGAGATCGAACCCGGCACCTTCCACGTTAAGACAACAGCGCTCCACACTGCGCCAGGGAGGTCGTCTAGGTCTAGCTCCGCTTGATATGAGATACACGGAGCGGCAAATATTATTTGTATGAGTTTGTACGGGGCCTCCTCGCGCAATACATCTCCGTGCCACGTAGACAGTAGACCCAGCTCCATACAACCTCATACAAAGAATACTTGCCGCTATGTACCATTCCACGCCACAACTAGCTGGGGCTAGGCCTTCAGAGTGTATTTCCAGAACTTTAACTTTTAGACAGTATTAAAATATGATACGTTATGTTGATACGTTAAAACATAAGGTAAGTGTAACCTTTGATGTAGTTCCAGGTAATAAGGTTAAATTATAAAGCCATAATAATATTGTAAATGGGAAAGTGTTTCGTAGCGGTAAAAGCCTTGTAGTTTAGACACCCGAACTCCGGATACAGGGTCGTGGGTTCTATCCCTGAACACACGCCACTTTTCTGAGTTAGGGTGCTTTTTGAGAAATTAAATTCAAACGGTGAAGGAAAACTTCGTGAGGAAACCTGCATGCCCGAGATTTCTTTACAACGATATTTTAAAAGATGTTAAATAAACTCACAAATGTTTTTTTTTCCTAATATAACGAAGCTGTGAGACAAGTTATCAGACTGTCAGGGTCATTCGATTAGCATTTGGAGCCTATTTTCCACCAATAAAATTTGCCTTGGGCTAAATGTAAATTTTATAATCAGAAAACGTGCTCAAGAAAAGCTTACACCAGTAAAACGGTTGCTTCAATGTTGCCGAAATACTTTTTCGCAATGGAGCATTAAGGGAATTACTTGTTCGAATGTTTCCAACTACAATAGAAAATTACGTCTCTGTGGATCAAACAATACGCAAAACTAAGTTTCTTTGATTGAAATTGTAAAAGTGTTGTCCAATTTGTTTCTTTAAATAAATCTGTAAAATCATTTTAATGATATTCCACATTATTAGGAACTAGATGATGCTCGCAACTCCGTCCGTGTGGATTAAGGTTTTTGATTCCCGCGGGAACTCTTTAATTTTCCAGGATAAAAAGCAGCCTATGGCCTTCCCTGGGATTCAAACTATCGCTATACCAAATTTCATCAAGATCGGTTGAATAGATGGTCCGTGAAAGCGTAGCAGACAGACAGACAGTCCGACGGACGGACAGACAGACGGACAGACACACTATCGCATTTATAATATTAGTATGGATTAGTTAAAATAATATCGATAGATTAATAATATAATTGATTAACAACTTCTGAAGTCTTTTAATTTGAAAGAAATTAAAATCAACAATTTATTGAAAGTCGAAGAGTGTTTTTTAAAAATACGAGTAAGCGCCGACTATTGCACAAAGTTTGAACGCCCGTAGATAAATTTTAAAGTAATTCACTTTAATTTCATTAAAAATTGCTACAAGTACCTATTAATCATTATCACTCACGTTCAACGGTAATGACTGATGCTGATCCTATTGTGTTATGTATTTACTCATTATATTATACACAAAAGTCTTCTGTTTATTTAGTCTACAACCTTCAGTTTTTTCCCTTCCAATTATTTTCGCCGACCTTTTACTAAATATTTGACCTAAATACCGCCCCAATATTTATATACTAATATCTTGACTCAATTTATTATAAGTTTCGTCGGTAATTTTCTCATCACGTACACCGGACTATTGATTTAGAGTAGTCATTTGTATAACATTCAACTAAGTTGTAACATTCGACTAACTTTTGTATCATTCGATGAATAAAGATTAATTCGTTACTGTAGCACTTCCAAATTAAATTAAGAGTGTCTGCAAAAGTGGAGCGAAGCAAAAACGTGTTCAGCTGACCAATAAGATAAGTTTTTATTTATCTACTACAAATTAACCCTCGTCTACGATCACACCTAGTGGTAAAATGATGCAGTCTAGAAATAGGTAAGGAACGGCCGAAGGCTTCCATCGGGCTAGGTCAGAGAAAATTTTGATTTAAATTTCCAAAATGACTCTGCTGGGCATCAAACTCGGGATTTCCCGCTTATAAAACCACGGCCCTCACCACTGCGCCAGAGAGGTCGTCAAAAAACGTACCATATGTTAAAGCGAGTTCGATGAAAGGATATGACCAGTAATTGCCCTCCGATTCGGGACAATGCACAGGATTTCCGTTTTTACAGTAAGGTTTAAAAATTCAAAACGAAATTATTATGGATTTATTATTCCAAATACGGTCAGGGTTCAAATGACAAAAAAAACAGTACGTTTATTGTTTAAATCTTGAGCGTCCGCTTTCCTCTTTAAGCACTACTCCATTTTGACGTTCCATTACATCCATGCCTAATAATAATCTTGTAACCCTACATGAATACCATTTAAGTACCTTAGTCATTATATTATGAATGATTTATTTTTGATCAATTAAATAGTAATGAAAAGGAAATGTGTGTTTTGTTTATAATTATTTTTATTTTTTGACAAGTCTCAAACTAATAGATCGAACAAAGCATTTTGAAACACTGCCTTTAAAGGAACGCCCTTTCACATTGCATATGCTGCCATCTGTGGTCGAATAGTTGAACTTGTTAACCAAAAGTAGTGAGCAATACTTAAAAATATTTTCTAGACTCACTACAATAACTAGCGTCATCTAGTGTGGGAAAGCAGTTTTTGGTGAAACTTTTTTTATTTATTTTCTCAGTTTTCAGAGCCTTCAGACTCCTGAAACTTTTTTATTTGAAAACTATAAAATATAACAATTACAATAATAAAGAAATAATACTTGAAAATATTTTTTTAGACTCGCTCAACACAATAAATAGCGCCATCTAGTGTGGGAAAGCAGTATTTTGGTGAAACTTTTTTTGTTCATTTTCGCAGTTTTCCGAGCCTTCAGACTCCTGAAACTTTTTTATCTGAAAACAGTGAAATATTACAATTAAATAATAAAGAAATCATTGCTGAACATTGAGTTTTGACACCTAGGCAAGCTGCCATAGTTCCACCGGTCAAGTCCTTTGGAACAGTGGTAGGCTTGAATCCCGGGGACAGACATACTTTTATTATATTTTTACTATTTATTATTTTATTTTTGTAATTATTTGACTGCTTATTTGACTACTTACTTAATTACTCGCAATAGGACGTAGAATTAGTTCCATGGACATAATATGACTTTTAAATACTGTTAAAATGACTTTTAAAATAATGATATACTTACCGCCATGACATGTTTAAATTTAAATTTACCGTTATTTCGTATTATGATAATTTAGTTTTATGTTAAAAGTGAACGTCTAATATGTACCCATAAATTTATAGTATTAATTTTCGATTTGAAATTTTGATAAATTAAGTTGACATTGTTTTTATTATATAAGTTTAATTGATTGTTTAGAGTATCCTTAATTTCGAATATTCAATATTGCAATGCCCCGACGGGGCCTCATGTCTCTGTAATTGTATTATGAACATTGTACATGAAACTAATAATAAATGCAATGAAATGAAATACTACTTTTTATCGTGGAAAAACAAAGAGTTCCCACGGGATTAAAAAAACGTATGTCGGCGAATTCGCGGCATTATCTAGTTTAAAGGTTCCACTACAAGTTAGCTCTTGACTGCGATCTCGCCTGATGGTCAGTGAAGATACAGTCTAAGATGGTAACGGGCTCATCTGCTAAGGGTATGGCAGTAAAACTGTCTTACCTGGTATGCAAGTTTTACAGAAAGCAGCGACAATGTTGACGCAGAAGAACGGCACCCAGCATAGCAGGAAGACCCCCATAATGATCCCCACTGTGATAGCGGCCTTATGGTCAGACACGTGGTACGGTGACGACTGTACGTGGGTGTGGACTCTGGTGCGAACGGACTTGGTCCGGTTGTCCGGGAGCTGGACTGTCCTGGTCACCGCCCGGATTGATTTGACGTGCTTTTGCGCGTAGCAGTATAACCTGTGGGAAGAAACGATAATATTAGGTTGACTATAAAAAAGGTATAGGGGCCAGCTTATTTTGTATTATGAATAGAAATCTGTATCATACTTAAAAGTATTGGGGTTTTCACAAAAACATAGTTTTCTGAGTGATTCTCCATAATATTAGAGAAATCGTTACACCCCCATGACATCCATGTACCACAAAATAGGTAACATAATAAATATTTTGATAACGCTTTAGGTCGTCTCTAGTTACAATTAAATTGTTTTTTATGTAAGAGAGAGAGAGAGACTTAAATTACGTCAGTTTTCGCACCAATCAAATTTAAATCAGCTTAAATCCTTACAAATTTGTTTTTAAACTAAGAAAAGATTAAGCTACTGAGCAAAAACCATCGTCCTTTTTTGCACATGCCCATAAGCGGACTAAAGATGATTTATGTCTCTAATAAAGACAACAATTTCTTGGCAGTTTCTGGTTTTGACTTACGGGAAGTTCATTAGTTCATGCGACAAGAACACACAATGATGTTCACATTACGTCGTACAAGTTCTGTACAAGAAATAAACCGACCGCGACATTTTGCTTTGTGTTTTTGCGAGCTCAAGTATGTTTGAGAATTCCCTTTTTGTGCAGTTTGTGCTTAAAAACTTGAGCAAGATTTCTTTTCGTGCTTGCGTTAAAAGGGGTTACATAATGTATTTTTTTTTTATCCACTACAAGTTAGCCCTTGACTGCAATCTCACCTGATGGTAAGTGATGATGCAGTCTAAGATGGTAGCGGGCTAACCTGTTAGGGGCATGGCAGTTATATTAAACCCATACCCCTATTCGGTTTCTACACGGCATCGTACCGGAACGCTAAATCGCTTGGCGGCACGTTTTTGCCGGTAGGGTGGTAACTAGCCACGGCCGAAGCCTCCCACCAGTCCAGACCAGGGAAAATTCAGAAATTATAAATTCCCAAATTGACCCTGCCGGGGATCGAACCCGGGACCTCCGCACGTTAAGACAACAGCACTACACACTGCGCCACGGAGGTCGTCAAAACACAGAAACCAGCGGTGTTAATATATCTACGACTTCATCTTCGTCGTTGAGTTTGCCCGTCCTTTTTTAATTTGATGGCAAGTTTACTGCAACTTAATGCGTTTTAAGTGACGAAACGTAAACCTATATTAACAAAATATTATTAATGCAAAAGTGTGTCTGTATGCCAATCTGTCTCTCTATTTGTATATTAGTTCAACCGATTTTTATTTAATTTGATATGTCGAAGGAATTTGATTGAATGATTTGATTAGATAAGTTTCATTCCGAACGACATGGGTTGTGACACATGGGCTATGTTTTCTAGGATAAATCATAGGGCTAATATTATAAATGCGAAAGTGTTTTTGTTTATTGGTTTGTCTTTCAATTACGCCGAAAAAAAACAACGGACCGACGATATAAATTCATGTGGACCAGGTCGTGATCAACATCTAGTCTATACCTTCTTAATGTTATAAATGTGTAAAATAAGATTAACATTGTGCCTGCGTCTGTGTGCCTGTTACGCTTTCACTGTCCAATTTTTCAACCGATTTTGGCGAAATTTAATATAGTGATAGGCTGAATCTCGAGGATGGACATAGGCTACTTTTTATGCCGTAAAAATAAAGAGCATTTGGTATTCCATATTACGTTACTGTGTCAGCATTGTAAGCGAGGCCTTGAGCTTAGAGAATAACACAGCAGTTTGCTAAATTCACTATAGAAGCGAGACTATTCATTAATATTTATAAGAACAGATGGTTCCCGCTTCTAACATGGACGATTTATTTCGTCGGCTGAATTAAGAACGGGTGAATAAGTCAGTAAATAAGAGTTAACGTCTACTTTACAGCGGTCTATTTTGTCACCCTAGTAAAATAGACGGAAAAAACCTACAGCCTATTATCGTCCCTAACAAACCTCCACTGTCATGGGGGAGAGGGGTTTAGAGCTTAGACCCACCACGCTGCTCCAGTGAGGGTTAGCAGGCTCGCAAAGTATGCTATATGTAGGTGTATAACTATAATTATTATTGAGTCATATTTAGTTACATGCCTGTTTTTAAGTATCTTGAGTAGCATAAGTAACCTGATCCAAGCCTATGGGCTGACCAAAAAAAATAAACTTATTAGTTTACTACCGTCTGGGGGTATTCCCCCAGACGGTAGTAACCCCCCAGTACTTAGAGTTATTTATTACTCAGTTAAATGTGAAGTCGATGAAGACCTTAAAATTATATATTCAAAATTAATTGGAATATTCACGCTTCTAAATGAGTTAGCTATGTCGGAAATTTATCCAATGCTCTCGCTATCTTAATGATTAGGTAACGAATTTGTCTTCGTATTTCAACTATAATGGTTGAATTTTCCATTAGCCGAATAGAACTAAAATTCATTAAAATATTGTAGAGTTCTAAGTGCTATTAGGTTAGAATGGATACTGTTGGGTGTTATGCTATGCATACCGAAGCACAACAACCTCGAAAATATATTTTATAAGAGAGGGACGAGTGGCCGAGTTGTGACAACACATAACAGTTGATTGCGAATGTTAAGCAACGTTGGCCCAAGTCGGTAACTGGATGGGTGGCCGAATTGGAGGTTCAAATTTGCCATTTTCGTTTCCTCCGTGCCTCGGAGAGCACGTTATTATCACTAACATCTGATAATAATCGTCACAAAAACCTTAAGAGTTAAATACTCTTAGTCGAGTCGTCACTATGTGGAAGGACGTGGGAACCCACCGCATTATTATGCCAAGAAAACTCCTAACATTATTTGATTTGATTAAAGGAAAGGGGTCACGACCCTCAGTAATGAGGGATACGACGCAGAGAGAGGGGAACCATAATATGTAAGCGGGAGTCGTTTATTACGCCTGAACTTGAGGCCCGATTGTCTGAGCAAATCGTAATCTTTTGATAGCTGAAAACGTACTACGAACGAACTATTAACTTTACTACTTTATGGAGTTCATACATGCATTTTGACGTGCAAGAATTTATTATCCGTTTTTCAAACGATTACCATTTCCTTACACAATCGGGGAGTTGGTCCGAGCCGTATAATAATGGCGAAAATACACTATGTACCAAAAAGTCCACGTCATTCTGTTCGCATAATGTGCTCTATCACCAGCAAATAGAGCACTAATTTCTACCGAGATAACAATACGTTTCTTATAAGTCTTTGCCAGACATGTAGTGCGATAGTTTATGGGCTCTATTATGATGACCTATAACATAAAGTCGTTTTATGACGTCGAAACTTGCTTACTTTGTCGCCGTTTAGCCAATAAACTGACTCATATAAGCAAGTAGGCAGCTATAATATTTTTTTGACTCTTATATTCGACTTATTATTATTATTCATTTATCTCAGACACAATATAGAAAAATAAAAACAATCAAGTTTGGATGGATGGATGTATGGATGGATGTTTGTTAATCAATCACGCTCGAACGGCTGAACGGACCTGTGTGGAATTTGGCACAGAGATAGATTATACTCTGGAATAACACATAGGCTACTTTTTATCCCGGAAAACTAAGGAGTTCCCGCGGGAACCAAAAAACCTTAATCCACGCGGACGTAGTCGCGGGCATCAGCTAGTACAAGATAAAATACAATCTTAATACTACGGTAAGGATTTTTCTCTAGCTTTCCTATAGCAACGGTACACTATACAAAGTCCGCATTGAGGAACACATTTTTGCATCAAGCCGGAACTGTTAGTAAATGTCTTACCGACCGAATTTCGGCCACGGCGACCTAACTCCAGAGAGATAAGCCAGATGGCTGGCGCGGGAGATATTATAGTGCACAAGTGTGTGCGCAAACACAACTCTCTGTTCCTTTTACTCTCATAGCCCGATGGGATGGAAAATCCGACACGACCGGAGAGAGATCAAGCGCAGGACCGACAGCTTTACGTGCTCTCCGAGGCACGGGGGTGAAACACCGCCAACTTCCGTACTCCGGGCTAGCACTGAGAATTTCTTGTCAGAAAAACCCAATACTTGTTAAGGCTCGATCCGAGACTCGAACGGGACCTCGTTGGCCGCAGTCGAACATGCTAACCACTAGACCACTAGGGCAGTCTACTGCTACTGAACGGAACTGTTAGTACGAAGGAGTTAAAATAGGTCGTCATACTCGACTTCAGTCCTCCCGTTCCGGTTGGACTATTCATTTCATTTTACTTGACGCTAATGCTATCGAATGCTTATGCGATCAATCTAATTAAAACTTAGAATTAACGACAAGCGTACTGGTAACTAGTTCGAAGGAGCAGGACGAGAAGAGCTATTGCATGCTACGGCATAAGTTAGTAATCTGTGCTACGGCGTAGCACAAGTCGTAGCAACGTAAACTAGATTAATTAATATGCCACTCGATTTGCAAAGCCCGGAGTTGACTTCAGCCGAATAGCGTTGGATCAAGTCAGACACAGGTTACTGGCACGCTCCGGTTTCGGAGTGCAACGTACGTTGAGAATAATTCGGAAGATTTGTGTGGTGTGGTGAATATCGCAAGTCTATCTGGATACACACTGTACCACATAGATTTACCTACTGTGGTTAAACTTCTAGTTCTTTCATTATCAGATATTGTTACAAAATAAACTCTACCGCTTGCTAATTAAATATTGAATAACTAGTTGACTCTCGCGACTACGTCCGCGTGGATTGAGGTTTTTTGGTTCCCGCGGGAACTCCTTAGTTTTCCGAGATAAAAAGTTGCCTATTTGTTAAATTCCACACTATCTGTGTGCCAAATTTCATCCAGATTCGTTCAGCCGTTCGGGCATGATTGGGGCATAGCAAAAATCCATCCATACATCCATCCAACCTTTATAAAATTTATTTAATTGATTATTTGATTTGATTATTTGACTATGTGCATGTGAGTCTTAAATAAATAGGAGATCATTGAAACTGTCATTGCAATTGAAATTGAAAATGTTACAGGAAATACTTAAAATAAAAATGTAAACAAACGTAGGTAGTGTAGATGTTAAGGCATGGCGAACAGAACTAACCTGCAGTATATGCTGATCATGACAATGCAGGGCAGTATGAAGGATATGCAACTGGACACGATCGCGTACGTCGGTGTGAGCACGAGCGCACACGTCGGGTACCGGGGCGGTCTTTGCGTAGTGGTCTCTTCGTCGGGGGGTCGGTGTAAGCCCAGCGAGATTGGCAGGAAGCTGACAAGTACCGCTAGCAGCCATATAGCCGCGATAGTCACTATGGCTACCCGGCGCGTCACCCAGCGGCCATACCTGAAAATATGTATCAATTAGGAACACGACATAGATTTTTTATTTTTGCTTCGACTACAAACAAACTTACATGTAAATTAAACTTAGACATAGATACACTTAGGGCAGTGGAATACACATAATTTCACTTAAGGTAGATACATCACGCACAATATATTTTTCATATAATCTGCATTGGATGTGCGAGTTACAATGCCCGTTGAGCCACCCGAAATTAGTCAATTTCAGACGAATACGACTGTTGCCGGCAGAAACTGATCGTTTTCCGCCCGAAGGAAGAAACCGATAATTTTCTGCCCGCTGAATGACGTTGCAGCCCTGCTTTCGATCCTGTCAGAGTATATTTTGTTAATTTCAAACCTGTATAATTGTCATTTTAACCGTTAACTAAACTGACAGATACGAGTATTAAATTTCTGCAAAATAAGAAATACAATTTTAATTATACTCGCACTTTAAATGCGGATTACATGAAAAATATAGTGTGTGCCGCGGGATGAAACACAATTTCAGAATTCGGGTGATGCCTCACCCTCGTCTGAAATCTTCTTGTTTCATTCCTAGCCACACAATATACTTTCATAATCATATTATTACAAAAGAAATACATTATTAAACTATCCAATTTCTTACTAAATATTATAAACAAGACTAATATTATTACCTGCCATACCAAGGCGGATCCGCCACGTTGGTCTAGTGGTTAGCATGTTCGACAGCGGCCGACGAGGTCCCATGTTCGTGGCCCGGGTCGGGCCAAACAAGTATATTGGGTTTTTCTAACAAGTGATTCTCAGTAATAGCCCGGAGTTAGGAAGTCGGCGGTGTTTCACCTCCGTGCTCCGGAGAGCACGTAAATCCACCCGTCCTTCACCTGATTTATCTCCGGTCGTATCGGTTTTTCCGTCCCATCAGGCTATGCGAGTAAAGGAACAAAGAGTGCACCTGTGTATGGCACACACACTTGTGCACAATAATATCTCCCGCGCAGGTAGCTAATCTCTCTGGCGATAGGCCGTCGTGGCCGAAATTCGGTCGGAAAGGCCTTATCAGATAAATATTATAAATGCGAAAGTTTGGATGTATAAATGTATGGATGTATGGATGTATGGATGTATGGATTTATGGATGTATGGATGTATGGATGTATGGATGTATGGATGTATGGATGTATGGATGCATGGATGTATGGATGCATGGATGCATGGATGTATGGATGTATGGATGTATGGATGAATGTTTGTTACTCAATCACGCCCGAACGGCTGAACGGATCTGGATGAAATTTGGCACAGAGATATGTTATAGTCTGGAATAATACCTAAGTTACTTTTTATCCCGGAAAACTAAGGAGTTCCCGCAGGAAACAAAACACCTCAATCCACGCGGACGTAGTCGCGGGCATCAGTTAGCTATTATTATACCAAGGCGAGGTAGTCTGGGTATGAATATGATAGTATCCTGATTTCGAACGATGATGATAAACTAGCAATATTTCGCTCGATCTACTGGGTCGTTACATTTGATGTCAGTTAGTTAGTTACTACACTATCGCAACTACCGGGCTGCAATACCGCATACATGCCAATTAGGAAGATAGATTGCAACAGCACTGGCTCTCAATTAACGTACTATACGTACGTATCTCTCTGCATCCCAAATCAATGTTAAGCTGAATAGGATATTATCCAAACAGCTGTGCTAGATTTTCACATATTCGTTAATAGGGCTAATCTAAGATCATGCTTCTATCAATAACTAGCTGATGCCGGCGACTTCGTTCGCTAGGATTGAGGTTTTTTATTCCCGCGGGAACTCTTTTATTTTCCAGGATAAAATGCCTATGTATTGTTCCAGACTGTAATCTATCTTAGTACCTAATTTCATCCAGATCCGTTCAGCCGTTCTGGCGTGATTGAGTAACAAACCTCCAACCATCCATCCAAACTTTCGCATCCATGCTATCCGTCCTAATATTATATATGCGAAAGTGTGTCTGTCTGTCTGCTACGCTTGCACGGCCCAACTATTCAACCGATTTTGATGGAATTTGGTACAGAGACAGGTTACATCCCCGGGAAGGACATATTTTTATCACGGAAACTTGAAGAGTTCCCGCGGGAATAAAACAAAACCGCGATCCGACCGTCGATCGCGAAATCGCGGGCATCATCTAATTTATAAAATTAATTATAGATATCAACAATAAGTCTTTGTGGCCTCTTCGTGGCTAGCTACAAAACGTGAGGTCTGAGGTTTCTAATACCAGGTTCTGTCAAAAAAGCTTAAACTAAATGTTAATTCAAATTATCTTTACCATTTCACTGAAAAGCGATGAAGATAGAAGATAGAAGCGCTAGCCCATTATGCACCCAATTACAAAATTGCAGTTTACAAGTCATAATCAAAAAAATTAAATACACGACTTGCCAAAAAACGAACTAAACAGTTAAAAATCTAAATTAATCTAGTTAAATAGAATCTTATGCACATTTTTATTAAATGATATTTTTTTGTGAATCACTGGATATTGAACTATAGTGTTACATATTTTTGGAATCTACTCATCATTTTCTAGATGATGATTATATAGTTAATCTTATTTTTAAGTGTTTTTTTTCAACTTTAGTCTTTAATGCGGGACCATGGTCAACCCATCAATTTTTTTTAAAATTTTACTAGCCTATGTCGCCCGGAATAAGCTAGGGATTCTAACGATACCTCATTTATCAGAATCGGTTCAGGCGTATAGAAGTTATGGTGGAATATACAAACTCACATACGTACATACATGAACCCTGAAAACAATATACTCCTTTTTTCAGGCAGTCGTATAAAAATGGGATACATTACCTCAAGGGATCCTTGATATGGATGTAGCGGTCGAGGGAGATCGCACACAGGTTCAGTATGGAGGCGGTGGAGCACATGACGTCACAAGCCACCCACGTGTCGCAGAACTGCTCACCGAACACCCAGTACCTGGACAAAAAATCAAAAATCTGAAAAAAGATTGGCAACTAGTCAAATTAGCAACTTTTAAAAAAACAAAACAAAACGCGTGCTTAGTATGGGATTTTATATGAAACTAGCTGATGCCCGCGACTTCGTCCGCGTGGATTGAGGTGTTTTAGGTGTATAAAAAATAGATAGTAGCCGATTCTCAGACCAATTGAATATGCATATAAAGCTTCATAAAAATCGGTCAAGCGGTTTCGGAGGAGTATGGCAATAATATGGCAATGGCAGTTGCCATACTCCTCGACACGAGAATTTTATTTATAAGAGCTTTTATATATAACTAGCTAATGCCCGCGACTTCGTCCGCGTGGATTGAGGTATTTCGGATCCTGCTGGAGCTCTTCAATTTTCCAGGATAAAAAGTAGCCTATGTGTTATTTCAGACTATAATATAACTCTGTATAATAAATTTCAACATTTCATCCAGATCCGTTCAGACGTTCTGGCGTGATTGAGTAACAATCGTCCATCCATCCATCCAAACCTTTGCATTTATAATATTAGTAAGTATTGATTAATAGTGACGTCATCAAAGTTCGGCACACTTTTTTACTTTAAACGATAGTATAAAATTATTCACTTTCATCTTAAACAAAAACCGACTTCAAAACTGTACCTTTAAGTACCAACTTAAACTAAAAAAGTAAAAACATTATCTGGGTATATATGGGATTTTTGTTTGAATTATGTGACACCTATACGCCAAGCATATTGAGTCTTAACGACAATTATAGCAATAACAGTAAAAAGAAAGTCGCAAATACAACAATACAGTGGCTGGGGCAATTTCTTTTTATGTTTATTTTATTCAGTAATACCAAGATTGCTAACAAACATTTAAATCTTATACCCAATCTAAATGTATAAAAGGTGACCGACTTATAGTCCGCGCACGAGCTCTGAGGAATCCTAAGGAATGTTAAAGTAAAGACCTGAGGCCCAATTGTCTAAGCCAATCGTATTCATTTGACAGCTCATAACGTATAACTCGAACTTTTTAAGGAGTACATAAATGCGTTTTAACGTGCAAGCATCTATAACCTCCATAAACCGGTCGAATTATACGTTTGACAGACTATTACGAATACGATTTCCTTACATAATCGGGGGGCAGGAGTTGTTTAAAGTGCAAAACAATACTGCTATCGCAAAATTACACGCGTCAAGCTCGAAACTAGTGCTGGGAGCGAGCTGGATATGGAATCGTTTCTTCAGACCCCGATTCCTCGGAGCTCGTGCGCGGACTACATTTATGCACGCACAGCTTAAACCACTTGATGGATCGGACTGAAATTTGGCATAGAGCTGATAGCTATCTATTTTAAACTATCGGTTAAAGAAAAAAGTGTGTTGAAATTTGACGACGTCATAACCATCATGTTTTTCATGCAAAATTTCACACTAAAAGCTCGTTTTTAAGTTTGATAAAGAGTTGTATAATCAGCAACTCTTTATCAAACTTAAAAACGAGCTTTTAGTGTGAAATTTTGCATGAAAAACATGATGGTTATGACGTCGTCAAATTTCAACACACTTTTTTCTTTAACCGATAGTTTAAAATAGATAGCTATCAGCTCTATAATTAATATAGTAATTGTCATGATCCCTATTCACACCAAGGAGAATTATCACTGACTAGCTGATGCCCGTGACTTCGTCCGCGTGGTTTAAGTTTTTTTTAAATTACTGCGGGGATTTCTTACTTTTCCGGGATAAAATGTACCGTGAGTTGACATATCCAGTTCCTTAACTATACCCATGCAAATCACGATCATACGTTGCTCTGTTACAATTTGATTGACGTATAAACCAAGAAACAAACACACTTTTGCATTTATGTGACTATTTAGTATGATTAAATTATGATGCTTTTTTATATCCTCGTTTATTTAAGTCTTTTTTTCTTTACAAAGCTATTTTTCCGTCCATCCGTTCCCCATCTGGCGTGAGTAAACCAACAATAGCAAATTGGGAGGCACTCAAGTGTTTTCCGATACCTAAGCACTTGAAAACAACATCATTATATCTCGAGCATAAAATAATTTTGTGGTGGCTTATGGCTCATAAGTTTGAAGGCTTTTAGAAATTCAATTAAAGAAAAAAAATTGTACATTTGTGCCTTAGTCAGAAATATAGCAATTCATGGCCGAATAATAGTCGAAGGACGAGTCAAGGCGAGAGAGGACTTACTAAATTATTTTTTAAGTCTAAGTAATATTTTGCTATCTATACCTATATTATAAATGCGCACATGCGCACAATTGGCGCATAGATAGATTATAGTTTGGAATAACACAGGCTACTTTTTACCCCAGAAAATTAAAGAGTTCTCACGGTAACAAAAAACCTCAATCCACGCGGACGAAGTCGCGGGCATCAGCTAGTATCTATATAAACAAAAATCAATTGCCGAAATGTATGTTCTCGTGGAATGGAATTTTTAGTGTGTGTTTGAGTGGGTCTCGGGTTCTAGGTTCTAGGGCCGGCAGACGTGCTACCCTGAGGCAGGACGTCTGCCGGCCCGCGTATTTCCGTTTCCGTGTTCAATAGAAGGCGGTATTGTCTATTGGTAACCCCGGACGGGTTTGATAAGCTAACTCTTTTTTCAAGTCGCCCTACTTCAGTTTTCAAGCCCACTACTTAATTTATACTATAATATTATAAATGCGAAAGTGTCTGTTTTCTATCTGTCTGCCTGATACGCTTTCACGGCCCAACTACTCAACCGATTTTGACGAAATTTGGTACAGAGATAGATTACATCCCGGCGAAGGATTATCAATATTAATAGAGATTATTAATAGGCTTTTTATCCCGGAAAATGAAGAGTTCCCGCGGGAATCATAAAACAAGCTATGTGGACGAAGTCATGGTTATGAATATCGAGAAGTAAGTAGTCCTATATTTAGTTTTCAATAAAAATATTAGGCTACTAGATGATACCCGTGACTTTGTCCGCGTAGATTGTTTTTTAATTCCCGCGGGAACTCATCATTGCCTATGTCACTCTCCTGGTCCTCAACTATATCCATGCCAAAAATCACTTCGATCCGTTGCTCCGTTGCGGGATGATTGAAGGACAAACCAACAAACCAACAAACAAACACACTTTCACATTCATAATAATAGTATGATGATTACGGATATCGAAAAAGCACAATTGTTTGTGAAACTCTGAACCTACATTTAAGCCTTCGGAAACACTCGCTAAAAGCTATTCAAACAATGCGTATTTACCCTAACCGGAAACCGGATATGTGATACTTGAAACTGTGGATATCCGAAATACGTCATGTCGTCGCGTCGAAACGCGGAACATTTTGTTGGCATTCCAAATTCAAATGCAAAAGCTCGATAATATATTCTATTTGACTTTGACAAACTGTTGAATACATAAATATCCTACAATCCTACATCCATGTAAATACCATCAAATTAAAATAAAGTCTTTGATAAAGATTATTAAGTAGGTATGTCTAGGGGAGTTTAATTTAAGTGGTTTGTAAGCAGATTTTTCTTTTCGGCATTTTATCCATAATATATAATATAGAATTTCCATCCATTGAGTCTTCTATTGAATATTCTATATATTCATCATATATCTATTGAATATTACAATTATACAATAGTGTGACTGTATGCTTGTCGATTCGCCAATCTTTTCGACCAATTTTGATGAAATTTGGCACAAAAATAGGTAACGGAAAATTAAGGAATAAAAACGTAATTCAAACAACGCACAGCTGATACCACTAGACGGATCGGGCTGAAATTTGGTATACAGATAGCTACAATGACGTAGGCCTCCGCTAAGATAGGATTTTTGTAAAATTCAACCCATAAAGGGGTAAAATAGCGGTTTGAAATTTGTATGAAAATAGAACTTGTTAGTATATCATAAACTAAACTTACCCCAGTAAATCGTTGACGCCAGCGAATGTCATGACAGCGGCCGCAACAAGCATGTCAGCAATCGCCAGCGATGCCAGAAACAAGTTGCCAATTCGCCTCAACCCCCTGTCTGTGTATATTGCTATGCAGACCAGGATGTTGCCCGCTGCACTCACGAATATTAAGAGGGAGAGAAATATACCTGTAACAATAAAAAAATAAGATACTTAAAAAATAGATTAATTTTGGAACGGATAAACGAGTATGATTACCAAGCTATACAGTCCTTGATAATATATTTTTCGTCCAATCATTTATTTCAATTTTGGCAGCTCGATGTTCTAATGCGTCACTGATTCGATTTTTGTTAACCATCGACTTTCTTTACGAAGTTTTAAACGATTTGATTTATGTTTGCTCAACATTTTTTTTAAGTTTATAAACAAGTAACAACTAAGTATTTTAATGTATGTACTAAAATAAATAATTTTGTATAACAGTTACAGTAAAATGTACATGAAACAGTCAGGACATAGAAACCACCCATCGCCAATTATTAAAGATGTGTGGGTGCTTACTGGGCAATCAACAGAGCTTCCGTTGCAGTTTCGTGACTATTAGTACTGGTAATTAAAACCGAAAATATCGTATAAAAGGGAACGTCGCTTCACTATTGTAAAAAAATATCTGCGTCTATGAAGTATTGCCTTTTTTTGTCGATGGTTGCCTGTTAATAATTATGAAACTTTTTAGGCATGCTGAGTGCGTGAATTATAGTTAGACAACAAATCCTGCCGCAGATTCCATGTCTTAATCTATCCACGTCTTATCCGTGATAATTGAACGACCAAGAGTGGGTTTTTTGTGAGTTTTGCTATAATGACTTTTCATGTGAGCGTAAATACGTATCGGACGCGTATTCATTTTTATTAATAGTAATTATAATAGTTTTGTAATCCTAATGATTGATTGAATGACGTAAAAAGATTGCTAAATATTTATAATATTACTACCAATATTTTAGTAAGTATGTCTTATAACTACAAAATAATAACCTCCAGCAAACACAAAGGAAATCTCGCAACAAAGAAAGAATCAGAAAATATTGGAAGGTACTTCCACAGTACAAAAGAAATAAGATTTATGTATTATAAGGTAAGTACATAGTAAAAATTAGTCTTTTCTTTGTTAATGTTAGTTTTCTTTTACTACTTGCCTGAAAATAATTCAACAAAACTTCAAAACCGATTTACCTACCTACCTGATAGTCAAACCCAGGATATAACTAGTGGTTCGCCCCGAACTGAGACCTCGCGGTATCCATTCACTGCACCGTGCGCATTAAAACGCGCCGAATCTGATGACGTCAATCGTCATCCGCTTGCGTGAATGGGATACGTATACCTACAGTATTTTACTAAAATGCAGCTCATTCGGTGAGCGGGTGTTACGTAGCATACAATTTCAAAACAGGTAACCCGCTACCATCATAGACTGCATCATCCCTTACTGTTAGGTGAGATGGCAGTCAAGGGCTAATTTGTAGTGGATATAAAAAGAAACTTCCGTAGCTAAGCAACGTAGTTTATCTCTGGTGGAAATGCACCCTTATTCTTGGCATATTATGTACATAGCCTTGCGTCTAGACGTCAGACGTGAATTATGATAAGTTAGCAAATAGCTATTAGCTGCGAAGTTTCGGGTTTCATGCAAAGAGCAGACTGACAGCGTGTACCACTGGGGCTAGAAACTTGATATGGGTTTTCTACATTATAACTCAAATCATTTTTAACTAGCTGTATCCTATGGGAAAACCCCCCTGGCGCAGTGGTGAGCGCTGTTGTCTTATATGAGGGAGTTTGATACCTAGTAAGGTCAATTTGGAAATTTATAATTTAAGAATTTCCTCTGGTCTGGTCTATTGGCAGGTTTCGACTGTGGTTATGAGTTAGTTGGTTTGGTAAAGAGATTTTTTGTTTTTTACTATGTGACAAAAATATTATAACGTGAAAGTTTTTTAACAATATATATGTATAAGTAGTTTATTTTTATAGCGCTATTATACTTTGATTTTTCCCTCCCGTTGTGGCCAAAATTGCTTTAGTTCCCATTCCCGCTAACCTGTAGTGAATAAGTATTTCTTTCTCACGCTCTTCGCTTCGATTTGAGCACATAACACGATCAAATAAGTAAAAAAATGGTTTTTTTTTTATAAATAACTAGATGATTCATAAACGTGCAGATTGAGGTTTTTTGTTACCCATTAATTTCCCGCGAGGAAAAGTATCCTATGTCCTTCCCCTGGATGCAACCCGGTCGCAGGTTGTGCGACGCGAGTCAATATCATTTGAAAATATGGGCTGTGAAAGCATCGTGAAAGCGTAGCAGACAGACAGACAAACACAGTTTCGCATTTATAATATAGGTATGGATTTTGAAAAATACTTACCGACGAGCAAAATAGATAGTAGTGTAACAGCATCAGGATCTTCCGCTTCTTCATATTGAACTGTTGTTTCGTTCAATTCTAGCGCCACCTGTGAGCAAGAGAAATGACCATTTATACGACTTCAATATATTTATTTATTTTATTTATAGAAGCAATATGACTTACTGGCAAGTAGTGATGCAGCCTAAGGTGTACCACGCTTGCCTAGAAAATGCCTTTAAATAAAATTTATTTGAAGATATTAATATTAAAAGTGGAGGAGAAAACGGAAGCCGGAAGGGCGTTCCCTATCTTAGCGGTTCGAATTAGAAATGAGGAAGCAAATCGCTTCGTACGCATCCGGGGAATTTTGACTACATACGGATACAGACGCCAACGATGCCTTGCGATCTTGCGGTAAGATAACAGAAAGGTGAAATGGGAACAAGATCAAAAAGTTCTTGAGCACACTCTCCGCAATGTAACCTTTGGGATAGACAAGCAACTTTGCACCGATGTTCCAAGCTTTGGAGCTTTGAATTGACCAGTGTCGTTTCGTCACCATTGAGTCTTGGTCTGGCCCGACGATCCACCGAATCCAATGCATCAAGCTGGTACTTGGCAGAGCGATCCCACATATATGCAATATTCCATTAAGTATTCCTCTTATGTTAAACATAAATTGTATAGTTTAGTCAAGGTATAATCCTTACAGCGTTTGAAGACCTCACGGGCGCCGTGGTTAGCGCTGTAGTCTTATAGGTTATCTTATATTAGAGTCTTATAAAGAATATACCCTGTCCGATTCCACTAGGCTACTACCCAACCGGCAATGATGTGCAGTCAAGCGATAGAGTTACGGTGTTGAAAACACTTAAAGTCTATTTTTTAATCCCGGAGACAAAAATGACGTTTCATGTGTTGCCTGTTTTTTATGGCTAAATAAATAGTGATGTGGTGCAGTCGATACTTATTTACCGATAAATATTTGTGTTTATTTTACTCCTTATGCACAAAATATTATTTTATTATCGATTTTTATCTATACCAGAACCATGAAGACAACACTATTATTATAGAGCTGGTATCATTATTTTTACGTTTGACATTTGTAGCTGTCATTTTAGTCTCTAGGATTAAAAAATAGACTTTAGGGGTATGTATTTGCTAAATATCCTGTTAAAAACTTTCACTAAGTATGTACTCATTTGAAATAAACTTAATTTAAACTCCATTTTCTCAAACCGAAATGATAAAGTTTAACAACAAAAAGATCAACTTCGGACTAAGCACTTCCTAAATAATCGAGGCAACTTACATTCTGCTTAGGTACTGAATAACTTTAAAGTTTTTAGTAACTTGGTCTTTTCTTCAAGAATTTCTTTAGCCGCTTAATTTTAAAACGGTAGTACACAAATTATTTTATACTTACTTAATAACCTAATCATACTGGTAAATCCATACTACGAGTATATCAGGGGACATGCTACGATTGCTTCAAGTCGAATTATTTTAGTTTTGTTGACGTTAGTGTTTAAGAATTATAATCCTTATTTTAGGGATGTCAAGGTACGTGACATAAAACTGTAATATGGAAATAATACTGCTTTACTACTAGTAACCCCCTGTTAATCGTGGTAAACGGCTTTTTGTCAACGAAATAAAAATTCAGCTGTTCTCCACCTAGGTTTTCATGACACAGGAAAAGTTTGTCCTAAAAAATAACTGAGGCGGTGTAATTATGCAACGCAACTTACAACGTGGTGCAACGTTTTATTTTCTATGAAAGAGCAATATTAATTTCTTTTCCACTACAATTAGTTAGCCCTTGACTGCGATATCAAGTAATGATGCAGCCTAAGTTGATAGCGGGCTAGCCTGCTAGGGGTATGGCACCTCTAATCGGTGTCTATCGTAACGCTTAATTGCTTGGCGGCACGTCTTTGCCGTCTAGCCACAGCCGAAGCCTCCTACCAGACAAGACAAAAGAAAATTCCCAAATGACCCAGCCGGTGATAGTAAATCGTCGTCAATTAACCTATCATTTATAACCTTTATTGCTGAATAAAATATTTTTACAATTAAAATCTTGATTTTTTAGATATTTAATAATGAAATTGAGCTTGTTCCGCGATATATGCCTCTTCCAGAGACTTCCACCAGAGAGATAATAAGACGTTCTCAATGGTCATCAAATAATAATAAAAAAACACTTTTCAGTTTCCCACCTAGGTTTTAACATCGTTCTATAAAATAACTAGGGCGGTGTAATGTAGTGCAACGTTTTACTTTTCCATGAAAGAGAAACGTGAAAAAAGGCGTGTTTCATTTTTATTTTATTCATTTTCGAAAGCCTCCGTTCTAGGCGTCGATTTCACGCTTTACAAAAACACATATGTTGTATGGTACACGTGTGTTTCTGTAGAACGGTTGTTCCGGAAGATCTGTGGTCATTTTGGACCAGAAAAATTCATAACTTTTACCCATTAGAGATTTTCTCTAAAGGGTAAACCACCATATGGATTTTTCAAAAATCGACACGTGGATGAAGACGACATCTAGTAAGAAATAAAAAGGTAGAAAAATTTCTGCTCCTTGAAAAAATCTCTCGACATCTGCATTTTTTTTAACCCGTCATAAGAAGCCATGTGGAAGAAGGAAGGTAGTGCCCGGCTGCAGGCAATACCTGGTTAATTATCTCGAAACCTTATCTAACCTACAAGAAAGAGACAAGAAAACGTAAATACAATGAATATTTCAAAAATTGACACTCAGAACATTGAACGGTTCACAATCTGAAAGAAGAATAACTAAGTACTTATAACATAACTAGATGATGCCCGTGGATCAAGGAATTTTAATTCCCGCGGGAACTCCTTAATTTATCGGGATAAATAGTATGTCTATGTCCTTCCCCGGGATACAACCTATCCCTGTACCAAATTTCATCGAAATTGGTTGAACGCCTGGACCATAAAAGCGAAGCAGACAGACAAACAGACACACTTTCGCATTTATAATATTAGTATAGATGGATAACTTACATAACTCACATTAGTGGGCGATAAATTGAGATCCATTTTATTTTTCTCCTCTCACCATTCTTCGTTCAAATCTTGGTGTCCATCTTCCATAGAAAGCTCTGCAACTGGTTGCGTAACCAAGCTTTGCGTGGATGCCCCATCTTGAACCATCACATGGCTGTAACAAGCAAACAAACATACTTAAAATTTTAAGACTGACTATTTTTTTTCCATTACAAATTAGCCCTTGACTGCGATCTCACCTGATGCTAAGTGATGATGAGTAAGATGGTAGCGGGCTAACCTGTTAGGGGCAGTTATGTTGAACCCATACCACTATTCGGTTTCTACACGGCGGCACGTCTTTGCCGGGTGGTAACCAGCCACGGCCGAAGCCTCCCACCAGGCCAGACGAGGAAAAATTCAGAAATTATAAATTCCCAAATTGAACCTGCCGAGGATCTAACCCGAAACGTTAAGACAACAGCGCTCAACACTGCGCCAGGGAGGTCATCAGTCATACATACATACATACGCTAAACGGAATTGAGGGATACAGAACCTACACTCAAATGGATGCCTTGGTAAGTTAAATAATAAATTATCTGTATGTGAAAATGCAAATGAAAAATACCTCCAAACCATTAACTTGGCAGCGGAAGCGAGCAACAAGTTCACGCTCTCAACGCCGGGATAATTTATCTTTGTTGATGGGATGCTGAATAGTAGGTATCCGAGTAATTCATACGGCATGTGCTGCAGAAGAGGGCGGTTGGAGCCATATGGGACCTACAGAGTCACTAAGAGATAAATTTAAAGAAATCAATAATAAGAAAGTGCACAACAAATACATATTTGAAAATTTAGTATACGTGTATAAAGTCATTGATAAATTCAAAAAGAAAAGCGATTGTCATAATGTCAATACTAGCAACAAAAATAAACTTGTAATGCCTGCTTCTAGGCTTAGTAAAACTAGCAATTTATTTGTTGGAAACAGTGACCGCTTCTACAATAAGCTTCCAGAAGACATGTTGAAGATGTCTCTGAATAAGTTCAAAGTTAATGTAAAACGTAAACTCATTAAAAAATCCTATTACCATGTAAAGGATTACTTAAATGACAAGGAAGCTTGGCAATGATTTGATCTTATGGCTCTGATCTCAGAAACTCTTTTGTATTTTAGGTTTCCGTTGCTTATACTTAATAATAATGTGCTCGAGACCGAAATTCGGCCACGGCGGCCAATCTCCAGAGAGATTAGAAATCTATCTTGCAATTCTTGTAATAATCTGAATCTCGTTTCCGAGATTCAGATTATAACAAGAATTGCTCGTTTAAATTTATTAGATAAATCCGTCTACGCTAAACTATAATGACTTATTTTTAGAGCATGAGAGGTGAAAATGTATATTTTCTCGTGTATGGTGTGCAATAAAGAATAAATTTTCAGTCTCTCATTCATTCACCCCGAAGATTTAAGTACAATAAATTGGCATGAGTCACAAACGAGTGTCGTAGCGACCAGCTAATATAACTAAGGTACTATATAACACCTAAGGTACCTATACTATACCTCGCAGCTAGTCTTAGTCGCAGGTATTTCTATAGATTTATCTACCTGTTGCTGACACCTTTCGTATCTTTACTACACCTAAAACTGTCACTTAACCTCAGGCATTTGTTATAACATATAGTCATATATTTAGCCACATGCGAGGACTTTCCCGGATACGCGAAAGACAAGCTTAAGTAATAAAAGGGAAAAAGTTTAACGCGGTAGTTCACACGACGGCATTTTGGTTTGTAGTGTAAAAATACGTTGTTGTGAAAATAACTGCCTGGTTAGTCTAGTCATCTTGTGGTTAGTATGTTCGACTGTAGCTGACGCGGTCCCGGGTTCGTGTCCCAGGTCGGGCCATAATTAATATTGGAGTTTTCTAACTAGAAATTTTCAGTACTAGCCTGGAAGTTAGGAAGTTGGCGGTGTTTCATCTCCGTACCTCGGAAAGTACCTTAAGCCGTCGGTTCCGGTTATGATCACTAACATGATAATAGTTGTTAGAGCCCCCAGACACGCATTGGAGCAGCGTGGTGAGTCTAAGCTCTAATTCTCTCTCTCCTATAGGAGTAGAGGAATGTGCCCAGCTGTGGGACCGGCACAATGGAGTAGAGCCGACAAGAAACTCTTTTAACAGGATGCTTAGATTATATTTTATGAAAATTGAAATTAGCGGAATCTTACGTATCGATACAGAGACAGAGAGAGAGGGAAATTTTGCTTGTAAGTTATTTTTGGAACGTAAAGGAATTTTGCTTAGGTTCTCTCTGCAACTGAACAGGTATCTAAATGCAAGAAAATGAAGTCACGGAGAGAACCTAGCTTGAGTCTCAACTCAATTAAGTTTATGTTTACACCAAAATTCAATTTACTCTGTAAATAGGTAAAATAAATAAATAATAATATTAATAAAAAAGTAAAGAACTCCAAAAAGAACTACCGAACTATAACATAATTTGCGAACCGTTTTGTAGTGTTGTTACAGCGTCAATCCCAATTTGATTTGCATAGGTTTTCACGCGGGTATTGGAGTACGCGAGCAATTTTCTGCGCAAATACGCGAATAAAGTTGGATGTGGGATTTTCAGTTTCGCCACAGTGTACGAATTTGCAGTATACCCATAGAAGAGTAATTATTCTACTATTTTTTATTTATATATTTTGTACCAGAAACTTAAAAATGAAACATAAACATTGAAAGGACATGCACAAGGACAACTTATCTCTTGAAGAGATTTCTTTCAGATGTCCCAGAATGTGAGGACAGTGAACATTTCACTGTCTGAAATTTAACTGAGTAGGTACATATTATACAAACAAAAGAAACGGAAACTTTTCCGATTTACATTAAAATAAAGAAATATAGAATTTTTTTTTTGCTTTTATACAGCGGTTAATATTGGGATCCCTGAAAGCGACTTATAGAAATACTACATTATTTTACCCTATAGAAAACATAGGATTTGGACTTTATGCGGATACTGCAATTTGGAGTACACAAGCAATTTACTGCGTAAATATGCGAATAAAGTTGGATGCAAGATTTTCAGTATCGCCTCAGTGTACGAAGTTTCAGTAAATTTAGTAATACGGTATCCAAAATACCATTTTTTTACATAATACATGTACAGATCATGTGGTGAATGTTTAATTAACGTTTATACTTATAATTGTTATTAATACTCAATAGGTAGCTACTCTGTAAGCAAGTGATATTTAATTGCTTAAAATGCACATATCTCAGAAAAGTGCGTGCTAAAGATGTAACCCCCGACCAACTGAACAGAAAAGTGGACCACTGGGCTATCACCGCTATATTATTGATTAGGTACAAATGAGGATAGTTTTCAGCATAGATATACTGTAAAGTCTACACTGTAATTAATAGAATTCACTCAAATTCCGGTAACCTCTCGCACCTGAAAAATATAATTTGCAATGAAATTAGGTTTTGAGTCGAAATTAATGGACACCTCGAGAACTAATAACCATGTCAACACTATATCAGTACTAATATTGTAAATGCGAAAGTACGTTTTTTTGATAGTTTGCCCTTCAATCATGCTGTAACAGAGCATCACATTGGCGTGTTTGTTTGCATGGATGGTACCTACCATTGAGGACCTTTACTTTTTATCCCAGAAAATCAGAGTTCTCCCGCGATTTTCAAATATTTTTTTTACATTATACATATGATCTATTATGATCGTCATTCATTTTACTTAGGTATACTACTGAGGTATTTGGTATATTTGACGACCTCCGTGGCGCAGTGTTGAGCGCTGTTGTCTTAACGTGCGGAGGGTCCCGGATTCGATCCTCGGCAGGGTCAATTTGGGAATTTATAATTTCTAAATTTTCTCTGGTCTGGCCTGGCTGGAGGCTTCGGTCGTGGCTAGTTCACCCTACCGGCAAAGACGTACCGCCAAGCGATTTAGCGTTCCGGTACGATGCCGTGTAGAAACCGAATAGGGCATGGGTTTCCTATATATGCCATACCCCTAACAGGCTAGCCCGCTACCATCCTAAACCGCATCATCACTTACCATCAGGTGAGATTGCAGTCAAGGGCTAACTTGTAGTTGATAAAAAAATACAAAAAACCTATAATTCATATGTTTTTATTAATTAAATAATAAAAAAACAGCCAGCCCAAGTAGTTTAAACATGAAAATGCGATAAGAACTGATTGATAAAAGAATAATCGAATTTCTTATTTAATGTAGGAAAACTTGTGCCACATAGACGAGATTTCAAGACTGTACCACTGGTTCGGAAAGCTGCTTCTACAAAGAACAGCCGTTTAGAAACTCAGTAGTTGCTCTTTTCATACAAAAAAGTTACACTATGTAAGAAGACACAAATCGACAAAATCGGTTGAGATTTATCGGAGTTATGGAGTAATCTACTAAAACTTCCATCCCTTATCAGGGAGGAACACCCTGGTTTTCCGGGATAAAAATATCCTATTCTGTATTCATTTAAATCCATGTGATCTTATCCAGATTTATGTTCTACTCGTAAATATTAAGCCACTTCTATGTATTCTGAAATCTAAGATGGCCTTCCTAAAATATAGTTCGATGTTTTAGGCATATGGTATACACACGGCCTACCTACGACAATAGTTCAAAGGGTGAGGTCGAACCTTTCGGGTTTCAATCCGTCCCTTTTGTAGATCACTAAAATGCTTGCCAATAAACACTCCTTTGTGCGTTATGAATTTAGAAATGGGGATGGAAATTGTGTTTCAAATAAAAATGGCAATAACTTTTCTTTTGAAAGAGGATAATAAGCGAACCGAGCCGTCACTTATTTCTAAACATGACTGTCGTTTGCGATGAAAATTCCATTTTTCAAAAAAGTCCATATTTTTTACCTAGATAGTTAGTTTTAAAAAATTGGAATTTAACAATTAAGTAACTCTTAGACGAATGTGATAATAATTAACTAATTAGATTAAAATATGTCTATTCGTTGTGTTTATTAAGAGAGAGGAAAAAAAAAGTTTTAAATTAGTATTTAGTAGTAATACTTCTGTAAAGAAGCTTAGACGTTGTATGAAGAATATTGTAGAATATTTCCATAATTTTTTAGACGAGCGTGCTCCACCTTAGGCTGCATCACTACTAGCCAGCAAGTCTTATTGCAGCTTAGTCTATAAATTAAAAAAAAAGGAACTAACTCCTTAAATAAAGATATTTAAAAAAAATATGTTGTGAAATAAGGTACATCTCTAAAATAGACCTCAGGGATCAATACAATGGTTTCCAATAAACAAGTCCAAGGCCCTTTGATTTCTGCGTTATGAATTTAGAATCAGAGAAAGAATTCGCATGTCTAACAAAAATAGCAATAAGTAACTCTCATTCGCAAGAGAATAAAAGGCCTACTATATTATACTCGTAGCTATTCAAGGTAAAACGTGAATATTGGGGCCGTCACCGAACATGAATGTCGTTTCCGATGAAAACCAAATCAGGGGCCTTATCTATATTATATACCATCACTTCAGAACGGCTGCACCTATTTGTGTAATTTTTATTGTGTTTCTGTCTGTCAGGAAATTGTAATATGAAAAAAAAAATGTATGACAAAATTGTACGGAAAAGTAAAAAAAAATTGGGTAAAAAAAGTAAATGAGACATTAATACATTTGGGAGATCTTCAAATATATTTAGAGATTGACGGTCAGTTGTTCAGTTTTATACATTACTAGCTCATGCCCGCCTGCGTGGTTTAAGTTTTGTTTTATTCCCGCGGGAACTCTTGGAGTGTCCGGGATAAAAACTATGTTACTCTATGCCTATGTCACTCTCAAGGTTTTCAACTATATCCATGCCAAAATTCTCGTTCCATTGCTCCGTTGCAGCGTCATTAAAGGAAACCAACAAACCAATAAACCAACAAACAAACACACTTTCGCATTGATAATATTAGTATGATTAAACTTGTAGTTCCTTCATGTTCATATTATTTCCGACAGTCTTCCGCATGCGACTGAATTATCACTTCAAAGTTCTACACGGTCGGCCTATAGTCATCTTTTATCGGCTCAGATTTAGGTCAAGACTAAGTCGAGTCTTATTATGGAGGCAATCTAGACTTCTTATCTTTAAAGTGTCAGCCACTACCTTACTCGTATCTGAAGTGGATGAAAGTTATGAATAAGAAATGGCTCATTCAATTAAGGTAAAGCCACGAGCGGTCTCACGAAAATTTAGAATTTGTATATTTATTAGACAATCACTCTGAAATGGATGGTTTCCGATAAATTATGCGAAAATATTGATTAGATACCTACGCTGTGAACCAAGGGATACTATAGTATTTTTGTCACTGGATTTTTTTTACGCGGAATTTTATTTCCTCTCTATTGAACAAGATAAAATTTTTAGTACAGCTAAGGCCTACTTAAAAATATTACCAGTACCAAAGACAACCAGGTACCTCATCCATACTTATGATATAAAATATGAGAAAGTGTGTCTGTATGTCTACTACGCTTTAATGGTCTATCTTTTCAACCGATTTTGATGTTTGGTATAGTGCTAGTAACATCAGAGGAAGGACCTGACCAGACCTGGGAGAGGGATGTAGACTACTTTTTATCCCGGAAAATTAGGGAGTTCCCCCGAGTATAAAAAAACTTAATCCACGCGTACAAAGTCGCAGGCATTAGCTAGTAATTTAATAATAAAACTATTGAATATGTAGATACCCATGCCTTGGTCAAGTTATTTCAACCAATCACCAAATGTCCCAAGAAATTGACAAAAGAGTAGCTAGTTCTTCTAATCGCTATTGGTCCACAAACATCCATCCATACATCCGAAAACAGCGCACTTATAATATTAGTTTAGATTAGAATAGATTAAATTATTAATTATTAAATCAGTATGTTTCATTTCAAATAACAGTGAATTTGGTTATTAACCTCCTGTCTGACAACAGCGGTTGCCTGAGTAATTGGCCCAAAAATGTTGTTATCGGTTTAACATTTAAAGTAATTAAGAATGGGCGCACCAGCAAAGCCCGCGTAATTGAGAGCGAATTCCGAACAATTTAACTCGAGCACTTAAGCCTGACACACACATAAGACGCAATGCTAGCGCGACACGATGCAATGGAGACGTGTCCAACGATGGCTTCTAAAAGCTGTAATCATTGCTGGCTTGAGAACATTATGAAGAACTGTCGGGCAGGTTTTTTTTACGCCACTACAAGTTAGCCCTTGACTGCAATCTCACCTGACGGTTAGTGATGTTGCAGTCTAAGATGGTAGCGGGATAACCTGTTGCGGATTTACCGGGGAATGGCAGTTATCCTAAACCTATACCTCCATCGGTTTCTACACGGCATCGTACCCGAACGCTAAATCGCTTGGCGGTACGTCTTTACCGGCAGGGTGGTAATTAGCCACGGCCGAAGCCTCCCACCATTCCTGACCAGAGAAAATTCAGTAATTATAAATTTCCAAATTAACCCTGCTAGGAATCTAACCCGGGACCGCTCACGTTAAGACAACAATGCTCATCAACACTGCGCCAAGGAGGTCGTCAAAACCACTAAGCATTCGAGCTGTTTTAAATGGTTTAAACAAGGAATATTTTTTTTTATTGCAAGATAGGCTTGCGCTTGACGACAATCATGCTTATGAAAAGCAATGTTGAGGTCCAGGTTGGAGTGCGCTTGGTTAGATAATGCCTATTCACTGTCACCTATTGGTCACGAAATTGGGCATTAGTGTGTGTTTCAGGCTTAAACGACCTAGGCTGCCTATATTAATCAACGTCACGACCAAACGAATGGTTATGAAAAAAGTTGCGTCGAAAACAGAAACGATTTAGCAAGTCTAGCTTTCGTCACAAGTTCCAATATGAACATTGCCTTATTGAAAGGTCGTGTACACATGCCGTCAAATAACAAAAGAACTAACCTTCAACTTGCGACGAAAGGGAACTTAAATTAATTTGTTTATTTCCATCTGGCCGTAATCTCAACCTCTCTTTTCAGAATGAGAAGGGTTTTGAGCATTGTCTACCACGCCGGCCATGACGTGTATCGGGACACTTCACAGGTTTTCTCACAATATTTTCATTCTTTTTTTATTAACTTGTCTTTACCTCGGACAGCACGTTGGTTTCTTCGGTTTGAAGGACATAACATTTTTAGGGTTCCGTACTTCAAGAGGAAAAAAGGAACCCTATTATAGTCCGTCTGTCTGTCAATCACCTCTTTCTCGGGAAAGTGTGCCCCTATCAATTTGAAATTAATATCAAATACTGAAATTTGGCAAGAAGCAAGGATCTCATAGTATAAACACTTAGAAAAAATTCGAAAATCGTTAATTTATTAGGATTCCGTACTCATAGTTGTCATGTTTGTCAGGCGCTACCAGTTTAGCGACATATTATGTTAGCCAGATAATTCACAGCTTAGATTGTGTAGTGGTACGGAACCCTTTGTGCCACGAGTCTGACTTGCTCTTGACCGGTTTTTGCTATTTATGAGACAAAAAAGTTATAATAATAAGACGTAGGCGCTTTAAAAGCTTCGTTTTCCTGTTATTTAACCATTAAACTAAAAGCCAATAAACGATACATTTCAGTCAAACAATCCGTTTATACCGCCACTAAGCGAACGTTTTTAATTACGAACAGATTAATCCTGTGAACGATATAATTTAAATGAGTTTAAAGCGTTCTCAGTCTTATTAACGAGGCGTTTAAGACCCATAATACTAAATCTCGAAATTTCAATTATAAGCGGAAAAGTTTATTTTTATTGCGCTCATATAAATTTTATAGATCGTATAAATTAGAATAGAATATCATTGTAAGAGAAATTTTATTTTGCGACAGATTTTTTAAACGATCTCCGAGGTATTATATTATTTTTGAATAATATTAATTTTATGATCGTTACAAAACTCCTTGTTATAGACGCGAGCGTAAAACGATACCTTAGGATATTTTGTTTTGGACGTAATTTTTTACGACAGGTTAAAACGCAATCTCCTTAGCTGGAATTGTACGTGACAGAGATGCGTAAGTGTATGTGTCTCTCCGTCTAGTGTAAATGGAGAGAGACGAAAATTGTAAAAACTTAGACTAAGCGTGGTACCACTACTCTCTTCAATAATTTTCCAATTACTTAAACCTATCTTTTCTTATTTCGCTACGGCCTCTTAGAAACCCAAATTAATAGCGAAAAATATGTCCTACGACCTGTTCGCCGCAACTTTTTGCGCAAGTCATTAATATTCGTTATCGAATTTATATCAAAGCCCTCGTTGGCAAAGTTGAGGGTTGTTTGGTGCCTTGCAATTTATAATCATTATATTTCGTTTAGCATTTTTAGAGCCACTTTCGCGTAAGTAATAGGCGTCTATTGAAAACGTCGCCCGAAGATATACATTGAACGCGCAGAATTCATTATGGACCCTTTTTTAAGAGTCTGTAGGAAAACTAGTTATCAGCTAGTTTATCTATTCGTCTTTTTTATTAGCTACTACAATTTAGCCGTTGACTGCGATCCCGAATAGTGGTAAGTTAATATGCAGCCTAAGATGCTAACCCGGTATGGCGGTTATATTAAACCCATACGATTAATCGGTATCTTCACAGCATCGTACTGGAAAACTAAATCGCTTGGCGGCACTTCTTTGCCGGTAGGGTGTTAACTAGCCATGGCTGAAGCCTCCTACCATGCAAAAAGTTACCTAGATAGCCATACCGATGTACATTTAAGAACATAAGTAACTTATAGTCTATAAGAACAGTGTACAGAAATAAAAAGCAAAAACGAGAAATTATTTCGTAGCAACATAAAAGGATTGAACGGTAGAGTATATTTTGTTAGTTTCTATTCAGTTTAAAGACAAAGAACGCCCTAGGGGCGGCGAATCTAACGTCCTATTCACCACAACCAGACTCATTCATTCTCATTAGACCGAATTTATTTTGTATATTTTTTTTAATCACTCTATAGATGAAGACTGAAGAGCCCATTTAGAAAATACATACACGTGTACTACATATAACATTTGTGAGTAAAAACAGTAATAAAAATAAAAATTGAAAAATTGCAGTGAGAGTTTTTAGTATTTTATCTTAATGACTGCCTCGTGGGTCTAGTGGTTATCATATAGGTCTTCCTCCTAATATGGTGTGACCCCTGGAAGACGGCAGCTGCCTGTGGCTCCAGCTGTTGAAAAGAACAAGAGGTCAATTTTATTAACTATTAGTGGTATAATAGTTAATTTTATTGGATAGATATGAGGATTGTATGTAGTACTAATGAATTTAATTTGTAGTCGTTTTTGTAGAGGTATAGCACTTTAATTTGATAGATTTGCTATTAAACTATAGTTTTTTAAGTTTCCTACTAGCATGCAGTGGCGTGCCGTTCATAGATGCATAAAAGCACTGCTTACCCATATGGGAATAAGTCAATGCTCATTTTTGATCATGACAGTCAGTAAATAGGTATTCTGACTAACTAATGCCTACCGTAGCTTCAAACTCTGTGTACGCCACTGCTAGCATGCAGCTACGTAGTTTTTTCCGCGGTGTCACCTGAATCAGGGTTCCGGCTGAAAATCAGCGCTTTATAATCAGTGCTTGCACGGAACATACAGCATTATGCTGACCCTGAACCATTTTTCGGGTTGTTCATCCCTGCTCCTCATCTTTGTTGTTTAGATTCTAGAACTTGTTTAGATCGTTGAGGTGCAGGGTTGATCTACCTCTATAGGTATGTTTGTTATGTATGGCACAATTTGGATTTTTTTTTCTTTATTCTTTCAGGTCGGGTTCAATTGGCCCAGGTACGGGCGACGCGCAAGGAAGGCTCCGGCGCAAGTTCTTAAGAGTTCCCGGAGCCTTCCATCATGCGCTGAGAATGGTCACCGAGGGGGTTTTTGGTCTTGTTGTAAGCGTAGTATGTTTGACTGCAGCCGATGAAGTCCTGGGTCAGACTATAATATTAAGTATAGGGTTTTTCTGACTAGAAATTCTCAGTACTAGCCCGGGGTTAGGAAGTTGGCCGTGTCGCACCCCCGTGCCTCGGAGAGCATGTTAAATCATTGGTCCCGGTTATTATCACTAACATGATAGTAGTTGTTAAAGCCCGCCAACCCGCATTGGAGCAGCGTGGTGGGTCTAAGCTCTAATTCCCTCTCTCCTATGAGAGTGGAGGCCTATGCCCAGCCGTGGGACGTTAATGGACTGTAGTGGTGGTGGTGTAAGCTACTTAGTACTTTAGAATACCTCGACAAAGATGGAGGCATCGAAACAGCTGTGATTCTGTACGGCACTAGTCTGTGTATTCGAATTATTATTTTTTAATTCAAATAAACTTTTACAAGTACTTTTGAATCGTCGAGTGAATCTACCACTGGTTTGGAATGACATTCCTACCGAGAATAAAAAATAATTTACAATTGCATAAATTTGTAGAATACATAAGTAACAGCTGTCCTTATAGCATTGCTGGAGCGAGTCAAATCCATGCTCCTTTGTCATTTACGTAATCTTCAATAGTATAATAAGCTTTTTTCTGGAGCATACTTTTAATGGACTTCTTAAACTTATGTAACGGCAAGTTTAAGATTGGTTGTGGAATTTTGTCATAAAATAGAATGCTCATTCCCACGAACGACCTCCGGACATTCTTGAGGCGGAGTGTTGGAATCACGAGCTTATGGCGGCCTCTAGTTTGCCTATCATGCAGATCGCATATTTTTTTTGTAATTTGTAATTTTATAATTTACCGCACTAGTCCGAAATTATTATCGCAATCCTATGCAGGCGCGCATCGGTGCGGTGTTATTTTTATAGCCCAAGGGTGGAAAAGTCAACTCAATAGTTTTAATAGCGGCTGAGTAAGAGCATCTTTACGAGCATAAGAGATTACTATTTCACTATTTATTTACGCCCGTGAAAGGATTGAACGGAAGAGTATTTTGTTAGTTTCGATTCAGTTTGAAGACAAAGTACCCCCTTGAGGCGACGAATCCAACGAACTATTCACCCTAACCAAACCAGACTCATTCATTTTCATTATACCCGATTTATTTTGTAGTATTTTTTATCTAAGATAATGTGCCATATGATGATGATACTAAATTTTTTATTAATAATTTTTGTTCGAAACCAGTGTAATTTATCGCGTCGATTAAGGTTTATGATTCCCGCGGGAATTCTTTCATTGTCCGAGATTAAATATAGGCAACCAACAGGATAAACGCTAACAGCATTGCAAATTTCAGCCAAATTGGTTAAGTCATTGCGGCGTGATTGAGTAACAAACATTAAAACTTACACTTTTGTAATATTACTAAGAGAATAGACAAAAATTCTTCTACTGTGGTGAGGACATAAAAACAAAAAGCTTCGCGGGAAAGACAAAATTTGGTATTTACGCAGAGTACGCGAGGAAGTTTTGTAAGTATGTATCTTCAAATAAGGGGTTGCTGAATTTACGGGAACTTACATACGTAGCGGTAAATATTATTTGTATGGAGCTGGGCCCGCTTCATGCCTCTGTAGTGGGGCTAGACCTTAGGGCGAAAATACGGTTTCCCACGCGACGTGTGCAGATGCATTTAAAAACACGTTTATTATTATTTTTTTTAATGTGCTCCGTATCGATACTAAAGTGCCCCCACAGCATCCCCAAATTAAAATTAAAAAAAATTATTCAATGTACGGAAATCGTCCAGTTAGATAGATAGACATACAGACAAACTTTTGCACTTATGATGTTAGTTATTAGTATTAATTTATTTCCACTCTTTATGTCCACTTAGTTCCAGTTGAAATTAGTAATTTCAACTGGAACTAAGTGGACGAAGTCACAGCGAATCTATATACATACTATATACATATATTGGTTGCCTGGAAGAGATTGCTGTGAAGCGATAAGGCCGCCTAATTGTATACTTCCTTTGTTATTAGCTAAGTTTACTGTAATTATTGTTTTTTGGTGTACAATAAAAGTATATTCATTAATTATTCATTCATTCATACTACTAACTAGATATAAATTCTACATTGAAATTCTTTGACGCTCGTTCCCAAACATTCCCATCAAAGGGGCGACAAAATTACCATCATGTTTGTAGTTAGAAGCGTGGGTATCAAGAGCTGCCTAATTAAGTTATAGGCAATTAGATGCGACTGAGAATGCCCGCGACTTCATCAGCGTGGATTAAGGTTTAGACTCCCGCGGGAAATCTTTAATTTTCCGGGATAAAAAGTAGCCTATATGTTATTCCATACTATAATCTATCTCTGTGCCAAGTTTCATCCAGATCCGATCAGACGTTGGGGCGTACATCCATCCATACATCCATACATAGAAGTATAGATCTTCTACCAACTTTCTAATTACGGAAAATAGGTATATTGAAATTTTGTTAAGTTGTATATTTGTTTTATCATCCGTACTAATATTATAAATGCGAAAGTGTGTCTGTCTGTCTGTCTGCTACGCTTTCACGGCTCATCTATTCGACCGATTTTGATGAAATTTTGTACAGGGTTTGATTGTATAGGGAAGGACATAGGCTACTTTGTATCCCAGAAAATTAATGAGTTCCCGCGGGATTCGAAAAAAACTTAGTCCACGCGGACGCATCGCGGGAAGTTATTTCCTCTTTTAAAGCGATCTATTCCAGGCATTAGGTTGCCTTATCTTATCATCGCTTTTTAGCGATAAGGCCGCCTATTTTACAGTTTCTTCCCTTAATGTATTGAATGTTTCTTCTGTTTTGTAAATATAATTAGTTATATAATTAGTTAGTTATATATATAATTGAGCTATATATATTATAATTAGTTAGGGTTAGTATAGGACAAAATACTACTTAAACGACAAGGAAGCTTGGCAATGATTTGCTCTATGGTTCTGATAGTTCCTTAGTTAAGATGATTTGTGAGATGGTGATAATAAAAAGAAAAAAAAAATCGGCTGAGTTTGTTGTGGGCTCTTCTCAGACCAGGGCGCGTTTGGAACCCTCGTAGCTTTAGTTTTAAGATACCGTAAGCAATTATCACCATCATGTTTTATAAGTAAATAATTTTTAACGTTAATAAGTGTACCTACAGTGTATCTATATTGAATAAATGATATTGAGTATTGAGTATACGTACATTTTATTGTTACAACAATAAAATGTAAGTATTTTCATTTATACCTGGTCGAATGCGTTATATTATGTTTAGAATACGTGATCCTTAAATTCGTTAAAATAAGGATACAGAGCGAAGGAGGCAAAGCGATCCTGGGGCCCCATTTTAAATTTCACGGTGCGCAAAAAAATGCAACAGTGACAGGAAAGAACGTTTTTCTGCTCCTACGCGGAAGTTTTGACCTATTAGTTCTGTAGTGTGTTTTCGCACTTACATACATTTATTTTTGCTGTTTAATTAATCACATTGTACCCATCGTAGAATTGGGAATTAGACAGTTGTCTAATTCCCAATTCTCAGTTTCAGTTTTGAAGTTTGAAAAAAGTTCCTGATTTGACTAGTTAGTCAAATCAGGAACTTTTTTCAAACTTCAAAACCCGCTTTTAGTAAGTATATAGTACTTACCTACTTGTGACGTCATCAAAAGTCAACGCACTATTTTACTTTAATCGTTAATTGAAAGTGTTTACCAAACATAAAATTAACAGGAGACGTGCATATTACGTCTTTTGGCAGGTCCTTTTAATAATCACTAAAAATGTTTTTTTTAATGTATGTATGTGAGTTTGTATATTCCACCATAACGTCTATACGCCTGAACCGATTTTGATAAATAAGGTATCGTTAGGACCCTAGCTTATTCCGGGTAACATAGGCTAGTAAAATTTAAAAAAAAATTGATGGAGTGACCATGGTCCCGCATTAAAGGCTAAATTTGAAAAAAAAAATCGAAAATAAGATTAACTATAATATAATCATCGTCTAGAAAATGATGAGTAGATTCCAAAAATATGTAACACTATAGTTTAATATCCACTGATTCACAAAAAAATATCATTTGATAAAAATGTGAATAAGATTCTGATTTATCTAGATTAATTTAGGTTTTTTACTTTTCAGTTCGTTTTTTGGCAGGGCAATCGTGTTTTTTTTTTTTTTTCATTGTGACTTGTTTTTTGACATAGACAACAATCCAATTCGTGCAATAGAAAAAGTAGAAAAGGACATTTGTATCTGCGTTGATGAGAAAAGTTTTTCTTGACTTCAGTATTCAAGTTTTTCAATTTTATCTTAAGTTCAACGGGTATTGTATTAACAAAAGCGCTTTAGAGTTAAAGCTATCGCTTGACCTTTATTATTTTTTATTCCTTTTGTAGACTGCAGTTAGGTAGGTATCTTTTTAGTTTTTTTAAATTAATATTCACTACAAGTTAGCCATTGACTGCGATCTTACCTGATGGTAAGTGATTTAATCTTATTGTTTATTAATGTGTTTATAAGCCATATTGTTTCATTATTGCTGACTTTCGTGTTTTAGAATTTTAATCCTTAATTTAGGAACGTCACGGTACGTGACATCAAACTGTAATTTTGAGTAATATTTATTTTAAGCGTTGGCAGTATGGCTCCTGATCTCGGGGGATCTCTATATAAATTCACAGTCTATAACAATTTTAAAAAGAAATATTATTATTGTTTAAATCTGTTTAGACTTGACGGAGTTAGGGAGTTCAAAAACTTTCAGCACCTGTCCCGAAGGAACCTTTGTATTTCGAGACGCAAAATCCTAGTTATTGTTGACCCAGTGTACCTATAAGTAGTAAGTATCTATCCCTAATTGAATTCTTAATTTTTTAACTCCCACGGGATCTCCTTAATTTCTTTCTTTCTCCGGGATGGACCCTACCTCTACATCAAGCGTAGCAGACAGACAGACAGACAGACACATTAATAGTTTTATAATATTAGTATGGATATTTAATGTTCAGGAATCGTCAAGTTACAGTATTATTATAAGACATAGATTTACTAGCGAAAAGTGGCAACCGAAAATAGATTAGGACAATGATGGACGAGTTTCAGAACAGCCAAAAAGTTAAGTCCAACAGTACGTCGGACAAATACGCCACCAGGGACCACTTTGTCTTTCAGTTGCCTAAAATATTAGCAAATTAAGCTAACGACTTTAATTTTTAAACTCGGTCTCTTTGTGGTTATTAATTTATTGCGAGGGAGACCCCAAATTGTCTGAACTCCGAGATATTAACGTTTATTACCTCTGTAAGAGTGTTGGTACATAGTCTGACGTCCCAACTTTCAGTTGGTAGGTGTAGTGTAGTTTTACCTAGATCTAAAATGCTTTCTCGGAGGGACAAGTGGCCTAGTGGTGATAACCCATATCAGTCGTTTGTTATTGTTAAGCTACATAGACACAAGTCGGTAAATGGATGGGTGACCGAATTTGGAGGTTCAAATTCGGCCTTTTCGTGTCCTCCGTGCCTCGGAGAGCACGTTAAGCCATCGGTCCCTGTTATTATCACTAACATCTGATTATAATCCTCACAAACCTAAGAGTTAAAATACTCTTAGTCGAGTCGTATGCGAATTACTTGAGAATCCACCGAATTATTATCCGAAGAAAACTTCTACCATTATTTCATTAATAGGAAGGGGTCACGACCCTCAGTAATGAGGAATATAACGCAATTTCATCCGTAGAAAATGTTTGGAATAAAAAGTGGCAGATATCGCCCTACAACCTCAGAACCGTCAAAATCTATTTAACAGATGCACTGTCAAGATGTAGACAGACATGCACACTTTTAATAATATAAGTATGGAGTATGAATTCTATGCTAAAAGATGGAATTGAGTTTAATACTCACTTTATATGAGTTATTCAAACTCACTTAACTCCCTAATTCATATTAGTTAGGAACTTCTGCAGATATATAAAAGTTCCATTATCATACAACTTTTATGTATTTCACAAACGAAGTTAGAGCAAATAGAAGCGAGAGTAGCTTGAATTATATTAATATAAAAAGTTAATTTGATTAATATAATTTTTTCACATAAAAATACGAATATCAGTTCTTACTAAATCCATGCTAATATTTTAAATGCGAAAGTGTACCTATCCACTTCCACGGGCCATCTGTTCAACAGATTTTTATCAACTTTGGTACAGGGTCACAGATGGTAAATACCGGGGAAGGGCATAGGCTCTTTTATATTCCTGAAAATCAAAAAATTCCCGCGAGAATTAAAAAAGCCATTCCACGCAGACGAAGACGCGGGCATAATCTAGTATATTATTGACCAATCGAAGCGAAGGTCTCTGAATCTACTTGAGTGAATTTGCACTTGTCCGTCTGTCCGTCCGTCCGTCCGCCTGTCAGAGCCTTATAACTTCTGAATTAGTGAACGTTATTACTTCAAAATAAATTTAAATATAATATGTAAACCGATGGCCTCCAGCCGAATATGGCTTAAAAGTTATAAAAATCTTTATTTCAGGGGGGCTCTCATAGAAGCGAATGCGAAGTAAAATATTTTTATAGCGTTACATAGGGTTGCGGTATATCATTTTAAAGATAATTAGGAATAGAGTCCAAAAATATATTTTTTTAATTTTTCCCCTAAAAATGACGAAATGGAGGGCTTTCAAAGTGGAGATTTTCTAATGTCCAAAGTTGACCTCTGGACTCAAGGTTGAGCCTGAAACTTGATCAATTATTTAAATTATATCCTGTACTTGATCAACAAATACTAAAATTTGGTAAATATTATAAGGAAACGAAATTATTTAATTTTTAATGCGCTTCAGTATTTTTAACAGAACTTCACAATTATGTCAATAGATGGCCCTCCGTAAAAGTTTATTCGTTTCTCCAATAACTCTTTAGCTCTTTTGCGTCTAATGTTAAAAGTTAACTATTACAATCAATATATAGTTAGTTGAAACTAACTTAAGGATACCGCGAGGTCTCAGTTCGGGGTGAACCACTACTTATAAATGCGAAAGTGTGTTTGTTTGTTGGTTTGTCCCTCAATGACGCCGCAACAGCGCAAGGATCGACATGATTTTTTGCATGGTCATAGTTGTGGATCTGGACAGTGACATAGGTTAATTTTTGTCCCGGAATATTAAGGAGTTCCATAAGGGAATAAAAAATTTATTCCACGCGGACGAAGCCGTGTGCTAATCTATTAATAAATATAATTACCTAATATAATGTGGCTTTTGAACAGTGCTTGCTACATTGTAACCTTTAACTTTTCTCATTTAAATCCGCAGCCGAAGAGTAATGGGCAATTTTAATTAATATTAAAAGACCGCAAACGTGGCCCTTTTCAAAATGCAAAACGGAAATTAATTTACATGTCCCATTGAATTACTTACATGATCCTAATCTAAAATCCTTTGAAGGGTCGGACGTTGGATGTCCAGCGTTCATTAGAATTATACGGTTGGTTAAATTTCGCAACATTTGTATGTATACATGTAGGTTCGTGGTACATAGTTAATTTTAAAATATAGGCTATTAGGTGGGTAATAACCTCTTGAGGATAAAGAAGTAATTATGTTAGTAAGTAATAAATTCGGTTAAGAAGAAATTTAAACATTTCACTTTAGTTAATTGAGACGGGTCAAGACCCTCAGAAATGGGAAATACGACGCAGAAAGTTATTCCACAGATAAAATAAGAAAACGCTGTATCAACCCCGGAATAAACGTGCAAGTCGGCCTGAATCTTGAATCTGAAGAAAAATCGATCATCAATCGAAGCTACTCGTAACAAAAGAAAGAAAACAAACCTCCACTAATCTGAATGATGGGGCGGCTATGGTATAATAATACCATATAATTTAATAAAATTACACGTTGTTACTTGTTACCACTACAAGTTAAATCTGAATACAGTGTACCTAATTTGAATAAATGAACCTTGTTGAATCTAAAGACAAAACACGAAAACGCGTATCGCTCAATCCATCGAAGCTAACAAGAGAAAGAAAACAAACCCCTAAAGCGGAAAATGAGCTCAAAGCCGGAGCGTAGGTACGGCGCGAGAGAGCGCAGCGGGGCGGAAATCTTCCACTAGGCTGGCTCGTTGGGCGGCCGTGGTGTTATAAAATTACACATTGACGTAATTTCCATCAAGCCTATTGCGTATCACTGTCATAATATGTGCTTTCACGATAATAATAATCCGTACTCCTAGGGACTCCTTTTAATAATATTTATTAGTTATATTATATATTTAAGGCTTTAAATATTATTAAGTTTTAACTCAGGACGGTTATAGGCATGATAACAGGACACTGTCCACTTAACAAACACCTATATGTTCTAGGTATAACTGACAGCCCTCTGTGCAGAGCCTGCATGGAAAGCGAAGAAACACCAAGACACGTACTACTCGAGTGTAGTGCTGTATCCACTCAACAAGAAACCTACATTGGCTCCCCAACAACACTCCCGGAAGTCCTCGCCGACCTGGGCGGCCTGCTTGGATTCTGGAGTGAGCTTGGCTGGCTGGAGTGATCCAGCGGGGAGTCGCACCAGAGGTCTCACGCACAACGGGCATTTATGCTTAAGTGCGGAAAAGCCCAGTGAGAGAAGAAGAAGAAGAAGATTATTAAGTTTCCTTTTGTGATTATGATATAAGAAAATTATGTAATTGCCTTTTAATTATACTTAAACAATACATCTTGTTAAATTAGCATCCGTACTAATATTACAAAAGCGAAAGTGTGCCTGTCTATCTGTCTCTCTGTCTGCTACGCTCTCCGGGTACATCGTTTCAACCGATTTTGATGAAATTTAGTACAGAGGTAAGGGTATTGGTTAGTTAAAGCACGGAAAATCAAAAAATTCCCGCGCGAGCAAGCGTAGCGTAGCTAGTAATATAATATTTATGCGAAAGTGTATATCTGCCTGTCTGTCTGCTACGCTTCTTTCAACCAATTTTGATTAAAATTATGGTACAGAGGTAGGTTGTATCCCGAGGAAGGGTACGGGCTACTTTTCTATCCCGGAAAATTAAAAAGTTTCCGTAGGAAACCATATTCCGTATTTTAAAAGACTGCCCAAAAAATGTAATATTTTCAGGGTACATGGATAAGTGAGTTTCTTTATTCCACCATATCTTCTAAATTCCTGAACAGATTTGGATGTATTATAGTATCGATAGAACCCTTACATTCTCTCGAGTGATACTGGCTATATATTTTTTTTTTAATTCAATAGGGCAGTCGTGTTGTTTTTATTTATTTTTAATTAAGTATTTTCACTTGTTCCATTTAGATTTAGAGAGTTTCATTGAAATTCGCAACATTGTGCCGGACTCTCCCTCCCTCACACAGCTTACCGGTAAGGGCACTAAAACCTCGTAACTAACAGTGGTCGTAACTAAAACTATTTTGGTCGTAATTAAAACGTAGCACTTTGTACGATGCTAATGCGTGGTTCACGTTGGAAATGCAAATCGCTTTTGTTCAGCGGAAGTGCAATTTTATTCAAAGACTAGCTTTTGCCCGCGACTTCGTCCGCGTGGATTGTGTGGATTCAAACTTCTATTTAACCCCGTTATGGGGTTGAATTTTTTATTTTTTTATTTTGACATAGGCTTTCGCTTGGCGAGAATAATTATGCTTAGTGCAAAGCAATGATGAGGTCAAGGTTGGAACGCGCTAGCCTAGAATATGCCTATTCACTCTTTCCTTGACGGTACTTAAATTATACGTGGCAGGAAACACGTGCGCTAAGAGGGTGTTCCATTCCGTAGCGGTTCTAAAAAACGTTTCTACGAGCAGTTTGGACGGCAACCACATCAGGATGCCAACGGTTTCTCTTTCTTAGCGAATGTCTACGTCATAATAGCTATCCAGCACGATTCGTCCAGTGGTTTGAGCTGTGCGTTGATAGATCAGTGAGTCAGTCACCGTTTCCTGTCATATATTTAGATATCCATAGTAATATTATAGTCTATAAGATACATTCTTTCCTACCAGTCATTCGAAGGAGGCGTCTAGAATCAAGAATAAAGAGAAACGCTGCGGGGTGACAGGGACATGACGGAGGAAACTGGCCGAATTTTCAATACAAAATTCTGTCTCTCTTATAGTTATGTCAAATTTGTATGCAGTTCCCCTGCTTCTGTCAATCATAGGCTACCGTTTCTATAGAACCCTCGTAGTAGCCGGGTATAGTTCGCGCGCGGGTTGAATGCAGAGTAAATGTATGATGAAACATACATTTACACTGCATTTAACTCGCGCACGAACTGTAGGTATATTATCATTTTTATGGACGTGATCCACCCCATAATACCCAAGAAATATATATAAATATACCTACATAGCTGTTTAATTTCAGAAACGGTATTTGTATTTAATTCTTTAATCCCCATCTTTCCTGTCAGGTTTTCAGAAGTAATTAGATTGCGTGCGTTGCTTTAGTTTTAAGATATCGTGGTTAATTATCACCATCACGTCTTATACTTTGTAAAATGTACTGTGTAGGTACCAATTTATAATAAATATACTTCGACTTTGACTTTGATTATGGTGCGAGATTTCCATTACACGGGAGATTCCATGCCACTGGCCATTTTCCGGATGGCGGCGCTCCAATTAAAAACTTAATAAGAAACTAATATCATTAATGCTAAGCTCCCAGCACAACAGTTTTATATCTCTTCTGATTAGCTGCTTATATTATTCAGGTTAAGTGCTCATGATAACAATAATTTATATGTAGGTATATTAATTCAAAAATCGACATTTTATTTTTTCCTGTTAGGTATTCAGAAGGCCCCGGCACAGCAGTTTTATATCTCCTCTGATTAACTGGTTATGTTACTTACCAGTATTATGGTTAAGTACTGATAGCGATAATTTATATCCGGAATATTCTTTTATCGTCACGAAACCAGAATCATAGACGACTAGCTAATGCCTGCGACTTCGTGCGCATAGATTGAGGTTTTTTGGTAATAAAAAGTCTATGTGTTATTCCAGACTATCTATCTATCTCAGTGCCATATGTCATCCAGATCCGTTTAGCAGTTCTGGCGTAATTGAGTAACAAACATTCATCCAAATTTTCGCATTTATAAGGTTAGTATATAAGTAAAGTTTGGAATGCCTGAGAGTTCCCTATATTCCCAAATGTGTGTGAAGTAAGTCTGCCAATACTAGGCCAGCGTGGCCTCACACTTAGCTGTAGTGTGTCGGTGATAGGTTGAAATGATGATGATGATATTACTATTACGGTTCAGTGTCAAAATTGTAAACCCTTATTTTGTGCGCTATGTCCATCTTCCGTCTGTCTGTCACACTTACATATTTTCACTAAGTACTAATCATTCAAATACTTTAAACATCGATACATATAGTGATAATGGAAATGATAATTTATTTTGATCCAAAAGGCCAAAATTTTTGGATGGTTTTAATCCAATAGTCTCTGGTATACCTTACAAATGAATGTCTATTTATTATTTACACGAATTTATAATTATTCTGTAGAAAAAGGTCACGAGAAAATGGTAAAGAGAAGTAATTACAAAATTGGTTAAATTATTTTTATTAGACAGTTAACTACTTATGCATTATTACGTATCCAGTCTGTATATCTGGATACCCGCGCGTAAACACCCGGCCATCGCGCTTCCCCACATCCGGTGCCAAAGGAAGTGACACCAACAGACACGCCGTTGAGAATCAAAGGTGCCCCAGAGTCCCCGGTACAGGATCCAATGCCATCCGTATGCCAGCCCGCGCAAAGCATGTTAGCATTGATAGCGCTGGCACCGTAAGCTCTCTGACAATCACTCTGGCTTACAACTCTGAGTTGAACGTGACGTAGTTGTTCAGACAATGGTCCTCCCCACTGAAAAATATTTTTTTAAATTATGCCTTTCCTTTATGGCTTCTATTTTTCCATGTGCTTATAAAATTGGTATCTTCAAATCAAGAGTGGATAGGCATTTTCTAGGCAAGCGCGCTCCACCTAAGGCTGCATCACTACTTCCAGTAAGTCTGATTGCAGCTAAGCGCTAGTATATACATTTTAAAAAAATATGACCTGTTGGGAGTATTACAGTTATAAAACCCATTCCTCTATTCGGTTTTACACGAATCGCTTTGCGGCATATCCGCGTCGGCTGGTAACTAGTCACGACCGAAGCCTCCCTCCAGACCACACCAGATAAAATTAGAAAGTCATGAATTCCCAAATTGAACATGCCGGGGATCGAACCACTTACAAATAACACAAAAGCGCTCACCACTGTACTAGGTAGTCGTCACAATGTATAGACGTTGGCCGTGGCCCACAATATGTGGTCTTAAATGGCTCTAAAGATATATTTGTCAGGACTTTGGAAGCAAGCTCTACAGAGTAGAGCTGGCAGTTACCCTTTTTTAAAAGTGCATTTTACATCATAATAAAATTAATAGAACTCATATTATTTGGACATTACTTCAATAACCATAAAAATTTGTTCAAGGATTACTTACGTGTAAGAGACCCCATCCGATTGACCAAACATTGGCGTTGTTCGGGACATTAAAATTCGCGCCAGGGATCGATCCAGCTCTGACGCTATTTCCAAATGAAATCGCAGTCGACAATCTCACTATGCCAATGTCATTGTTCATAAATGTGCCAACATTGTAGCTAGGGTGGGTTATATGTCTTGCTACATAGTGGAATGCTCCGCCACTGTTGGCATTGGTTGAGCCGACTCGAACTGCAAATCGAGGATTCTTTCCCCTACGCAAAAAGCGAAATACTTTTTTATTTTCCTTTGAATCATATGTGACTCACGATAAGGTGAACTACTCCACAGGAGGTATTTGAATTCCGAAATATACTAGGATTTATTGGCTATATCAAGATGTAAGTATATTCTTAATAAGTTGAAGGTCATATATTGCACTTAAACAGTCATCATACTTCATTATAAATGCGAAAAAGTGTTTGTTTGTTGGTTTATCCTTCAATCTTGCCGCAACGGAGCAACGGATTGATGTGATTTAAAAAACATAAACCACGAGGATGAAATCGCGGGCATCAGCTAGTAATTCATAAATGCACAACATTGTAGCTAGGATGGGTTACATGTCTTGCTACATAGTGGCATCCACTGCCGCTATGGGCCTTGCTTGAGCCAATACGAACAGCCAACTTTCCCCTATGAAAAAAGTCGTGAGAAAAACAAAGAAAAATACTTGTTAACTGTCCCGTGAAACACATAACTATGTGACTTATGATACCTTACCTTACCTTACCTTTAATGGATCGCATGTGATTCACAAACTTCTACAAAAGTGTAATACCTCCCGTATTAGACTTTTGTAATTCTTCTGACATTATCTTATGCTTAATAAAATATAGGAATGCTTACACCCAGCAGTGGGCAGCCGATAGAATGGATCTGTTGTTAATGATGGTACCGCCACAGTCTTGCCGGAAGGCCGCGTTGTTGTACGACACTAGAAGGACAGCCGCGTACGGATACTGGTTTATATTGACCACTGAACCACCCATTATCCTTCCCTTTTGCGGGAACGCTATAAAAAATAATAATAATGTAAATCAAACCGAAATTCGGCCACCAGCGGCCAATCTCCATATAGAGGTTAGCCATCTGCGCGGAAGATATTATAGTGCACGAGTGTGTACGCAAACACAGGTGCACTCTCCGGCCGAAGCCTCCCACCAGACCAGAGATAATTCAGAAATTATAAATTCCCAAATCGACCCTACCGAGGATCGAACCACGTTTAAAAAACGGCACTCAACACTGCGCCGGGGAGGTTGAAAAACCGTCTTCTTTGCAAGTGCTGAGTTAAGACAAGAAAAACAATGTTCAACAGCGGCGTTAAATAGCGTTAAATAGCATAAAACAACGTTGAACAGCGGTAAACAATGAAAAACAAGAAATTCAATAGAAAAATGTCTGGATCAGCATCTAATTCATGCTTGCATTCACCAAAACTCGCAACTTTCCAGCGTGTTCGATTACTGCAGTGTTTAACAGTTCAGCAATTTATATTATCGTCCTGCGAACGTGCGGCCAGAAAAGAGCCAATGCACGTATTTTTTAAAAATAATTAAGCAATGTCCGAAAGTAGGAAAATATAATTTTTTTTATTTACATTGTTTTGGAGGTCGGTTTTTAAAAAAGATTTTTATAGCACTTCAAATTAAAGGTAAAATTTAATTTATTCAAACCCAATAACATTGTATACTTTCAAAACTAAAGTCACAAGTGGTCTAAATGCGCTCTGGTCTGAGAAGAAGCCCAAAACAAACAATTTACTTTAATACTTACAATTGGCGGTGGCAAGACAAATCGCTAGTAAAACGTGAAGTTTCCACATTGTCAACACTTGAATCTATTTAAATTATCATTTATGTTATTTCTGTTTTATAGGTACATAAATAATCCGGAAATATCCTGAGTATAAGTATAATTTATTAGACACTAGATTGCTATAGATATATCTATCATTAGTAATATTTTATCAAAAACGAATTATCATAATAAGTAATCCAAATTTATTTGCGAATTGTGAAAACAAAATAATTTTCCGAGATAAAGTTAAAAAAATTCACTAGAAATGCCAGCGACTTCGCGTGGATTAAGGTTTTTTCCCGGAATCCATAATATCCTTTATTCGGGTTATATAAGATATCTCCATTTCAGATTTCAGCATAATCGGTTCAGTCGTTGTGGCGTGAAGGAGTAACTAATATACAAATCTACAAACATACAAACATCCAAACTTTGACATGTATAATATTAGTAAGATAAGATAAGATAAGAAGTAAGAAAATGAGCATTAACGTTCTTTAAAAAGTGCATCAACAATATCAATATAATATAATGCTTAAATCGACAGTATTTACGTTACTTGTGACTATAATATTATGTTACTTATCTTGTTTTACGCGAGATAACAGGTAAAAAATGGCGGTCTATACTTATATTATAAAAGAGGTAAAGTTTGTGAGTTTGTGACGTTGTAGTGGGTAATCTCTGGATCTACTGAACCGATTTTGAAAATTCTGGTACCAATAGAAAGCCTCATTATTTGTGAGTGTCATAGCTATATATTATCCCAAAAAATAAGGGAGTTTCCGTGGGAATTTAAAAAACTTATTTCACGCGAACGAAGTCGCGGGCAAGTCTGCTAGTCTAAATATATAATAGGAAAAGGTGACTGACTGATTGACTGATCTATAACGCACAGCTCAAACAACTGGACGAATCGGCTGAAAATTCGCGTGCTTATAGATAGCTACTATGACGTAGACATCCACTAAGAAATGATTTTTGTAAATTCTATCCCTTAGGGGGTAAAATGATTACATAAGCTTAGTTTCCATATAAGTATTCATATAATATTATTTTTAATATTTATCTATTTCCAACCAAACCAACAAACCATCCAACCGAACCAAGCAAATAGATACAAACAACGCATTAATTCGGTCATCGACCTAATGTAAACAGGCCCATTGGGTTATCGAATCCGGTTAAATCAACGTACTATTACTTATTTCAATACCTATTTTGTGGTTAAACTGAATACAGCAGACATTTCGTCACGCAAATGTAAACATGCCATTATGGTTCTGGTTTCCCCAATTTATTATCTGTAGATGATAAATGATTGAGTATTAAAATATAGTTATGCTTATCTAATTAATGATGATAATAGCTAATATTTATTAAAAAAATATCTAATTATCGTGTCAAAATATTTATTAACGTGGGACCATGAAGACAATCGTAATTTTAATGGCCATTGGCCTTACCACGGTTGCTTGTAAGTTCTTGGGATTTCTATTGTTTGCTTTCTTAGAAATAATAATAATTATTATTATTATTATTCTTAAAACGCAATAAGTTTTAGTTTAAAAAACTGTAGCTCTTCTACGAAAAAACTTTCAGAGACCTCCATATTTTGGATGTAACATCCGTCATATTAATTTTGTTCATGTAAAATGTAGCGGTCACCCGGACCATAATTTATTCTGTGCCATAATAACGAATCGGTTGACACCTCATTAATCAGAATCGGCTCAGAACTTACAATTTGGTACAGGGATAGGTTGTATCTCGGGGGAGATCATAGGCTTCTTTTTATCCCGAAAAATTAAAGAGTTCCCACGGGAATCAAAAAACCAAATCAAAAATCCACGCAGTCGCGGGCATTATCAAGTGTTCTCTGTTTTAGCTCTGCCACGGCCAGATGAGAGGATCATTGGTGGATCAATCACCAATATTAACACCTACCCATTCGCCGCATCCCTTCAAACGTCCACGAACAATGTGAACTTCCGTCACAACTGCGGTAGCACCATCTTGAACAACAGATCTCTGCTTTCAGCGGCTCATTGCTGGCCGTAAGTGTTTCAAATAAAAATCTTACATAATAATAAGTAGAAACACTCGATAACCATTTTAATCATACTTTATTAGCAATTTACACACAAAACACCATACCGCCATTTTTTACATTCCATCATAGATAAATATGTACCACCATTACATCTCGATCTCCCTCTAAACGCCTCCAATCGCCCGTCACGGTCGAGGGCGCTGAAGAGGAAATCACCATAGATGGACCATAGATAGGTCCGTCAGTTTCAGTCTAACAATAACAATTTGCATTATAAGAATGACATCATAAATATCTGTTGTAAACCATTACGCAAAAAAAATAATTTAATAATGAAATGATAAATTAAGGAAAAACTATTACTAATAATTATATTTACAAAAAATACACGCCGTCCGAGTGATCGTTAGTGAGCATGGTGCCCAAAACACTGGCGCTATTACCTCGTTGAATAGCAAGGCTAAGCCGTTGGACTAAATAGCTAAATAAGCGCCAGCTTTGGTCACCATAGGCGTGGATCAGTTTTTGGGACACGACCTTTATAAACTTCTTCTTGGGTTCAGCCAGCGTTTGCAATCTAAGCGCAAAAAAAAATGTGTTTTTTACGACATCACATTAGAAATCTTTAAAATTATCAGTATTCTCTACTATGTTATGCATATACATATTATAAACCTCTTGAATCACTCTATCTATTTAAAAAAACCGCATCAAAATCCGTTGCGTAGTTGTTAAGATCTAAGTCTAAGTAAGATAGGGACAGACAGCGGGAAGCGATTTTGTTTTATACTATGCAGTGATATTTTTGTCTCTCTTTGGTGTCGCTTTTTCGTTTAATTGAATTTTCAAATCAGAAGGATTCTAAAGAAGTTTCACTTCAAAAAGATTTGAATTTGAATTTATAAGAAGTCTGTTTATCTTGTTCACAGACGCAATGCCGTCCCAAGTAGGTACCGCGTCCGCGTCGGTGCCACCACGGTCAGCAGTGGTGGTAGACTGATCAACGTAGCTCAACTGATCGGCCACCCGAGCTACAACACGAGGAACCACGACAACGACGTCGGCGTGATCAGGGTTTCCACTGCCATCCCGCTCGGCTCTGCATCCATCAGGGCGGGCAGCCTCGCTTCAGCCAACCTCGCCATCCCTGATAATTCCGCTGTTACTGCTATTGGATGGGGATTCACCACTGTAAGTAGTGTGTTGTGGTGTGGTGTTCAGTAGAGTGCCTATTTAGTGAGAGATTTTCCTCCCATTCAATCGCGACAACAATTTGTATGGAATTTTCTAGCGCATTCAGACAGCTGGCACTCGATCAATTCCATAATATAAAAACATAGTCGCAATCGAATACGTAAGATACCTCACACTCCGCCCGTAGACGGCTCGTAGCAGACAAACAGAAGCAGTTATAATAATTCAATTCAATATTCATTTATTCAAATTAGGTGCACTGTACTGTACTGTCGTCCAATCCATACTTCCATACTTAATATTATAAATGCGAAATTGTGTTTGTCTGTCTATCTGCTACGCTTTCAAGGCCCATCTGCTCTACAAATTTTGATGAAATTTGGTACAGGGATAGGGATATCCCGGGGCTATTATTTATGCCGGAAATTTAAGGAGTTCCCCCGGGAATCAAAAAACTTAAACCACGCGGACGAAGTCGCGGGCATCATTTAGTTACTTATAAAACATGATAGTTATCTTAAAACTAAAGCTAATACTAGTGATGGATTTAATTAATCTCTTTCCAGGCTAATGGAAACCCTTCTGAATCGCTCCGCCATGTTGGTCTCCAGACGGTAAACCAAGCTAGGTGCCAAAGCGTCTATGGCGGTGGCACGATCACCGCAAATATGTTATGCGCTATCTGGCCTGCTGGTGGTCGCGGGTCATGTTTCGGGGACTCTGGGACTGCCCTTCTTCGTAGCAACGTGGTCGTCGGCGTCACCAGCTTCGGAGCCCAATGCGCTTCGAACCACTGGCCTGGTGTATACGCACGAGTTTCCCGATACGTTACATGGATTAGAAACAATTCATTAAAATATTTTAATTACAAAAGAAATACATTTTACTGCGTTTTTTGGCATGTGTTTCGGACACGAAAGTTTTTGATTACGAAATATAATGATAATATTATATTGATAACAATACTGTTTTTTTAATAGTAATATTATATTCATATTCATTCATACAGTGGGTCGACGCCCATACAAATGACAGTTGTAGCACCAAGAGATACGGCATTTTCACATATGGCCACAAAATACATAATATGCTATGGCTGAGATAGGTAGGAAACTGTACACAAATTTGACATTAGAGTGACAGAATTTTGTTGTAATGAACAATGGTAAATTTAACAAATATACGGTAATGAAAATTCTGCCAGTTTCCTCCGTAACGTCTCTTAGAGCAAGATTCGTGACGATGAGACCTTCGTTATTTTATTAAAGCTGAAGGTATAAACGATGCCCGACTATGAAGTTTGGATCGCGGTTGCTTTGGAAGGTATCAGGTAGAAAAGGTGTGCCACCTTTTCCTCAAATTCGTTAAAGTGTGTATAAGCTCCGTTTTTTTTTATATCATTCTTTGGAATAATATTAGGAACTACGTTGTCCATTGTCAGACACTTAGCACGATTGCAAACCCCTGTCAGACAACCTGTGTATGACAGGGGTCTCTATTAGAGACATACATAGAAAATCTTTCAGCTTTAATAAAATAACGAAGGTCTGATCGTCGCGGCATCTTGGACCATCTGTAACCCCGCAGCGTTGCTCTGTCCAGACGCCTTCGTCAAACGGCTGGAAGGGACGAACTCTTTAGACTGTGCTAATACTGGTCGGTGTTTCGGAGACTCTTGCACGTTATTGCTAAGAAGGGCAGTCCCCCCTTCTTCGCAATAACGTGTTCGTGAGTGTCACCAGATCTTGTGCATCTGCCCATTGGCTTTGGGACTTACGCGAGAGTTTCCCGATACGTGACATAGATTAGAAACAATGTTTAAGAACTTTCTTAAGAATACAACTGGTATTTTTTTTCACCATTTTTCTCTATCAGAATCTGGGTATCTATCTTATCTATACTAATATTAAAAATGAGATAGTTTGGATGGATGGATGTATGGATGGATGTTTGTTTCTCAATCACGCCAGAATGGCTGAACAGATCTAAATGAAATTTGGCACCGGGATAGGTTATAGTCTGGAATAACGCATAGGCTTATACTTTTAATCCCGGAAAATTGAACAGTTTGCGAGAACCGAAAAACCTTAATCCACGCTGACGAAGTCGCGGGCATCAGCTAGTTATTCCTTACACCTTTATTATTCTAATCGTATCTATTAGGTTTGAATATTTTAAAATTTCTCAAAGGGCGAATAGCAAAGAGATAGTAAAAGCCCTGTAAAAGCACTTTATAAGCAGATAAAGGTACTCGTAAGTAGGTTTTACTTTTAGCTAAGTCGAGCATGTTATAGGCTGTAAAACAAGCATTAAGATAATATTACAGGTCTAAAGATGCGCACATAAAGGCGCACATAATATACCTAACACGCGACTACAACGTGTATAAGAGCATATGCACACGGCGTATTTTATACGCGCAGAAATTAATCCATTTGAATCGAGAGAAAGGCGCACGTAACGTGCGCTCATAGCGCGCCAGGAGGGAGGGGGGATTTGGGCCTAGTGGGAGATTTTGTACCTTTTTTGTAGGACTTACTTTGGGGGTAAAGTCCATAGTAAACTCTTTACGAGATACACATAAAATGTGGGAGTGAGAGATTTTTACCTATTCGATCGCGTTAAAGTTAACTACAAATTGGATAATACTATGGAATTGTTAAGAGCATGATGATAAGATGACACACGGCGATCATTCAATTCCATACCAATCGCTGTTAACTTTAAAGCGATCTATTAGGTATTAAAAAAAAACACTTTAACCATTGTACCGCGTTGTACCAAGTTGTACGCGCGTTTTGATGGCCGCACAATCTTCTTTCGCTCCGTCTGTATAGAAAGGTATATTATCTGGAGCTGCCACTACTACAGGGAGGTTACAGCATTATTTCAAAATAACAGTTTTATGTCATATAGTTTGACGTCCCTAAAATAAGGATTATAATGCTAAAACACCAACGTCAACAATATTAAAACAATACGGTTCCAAGCGATGGTTGTATGCCCCCAGAAAGGAACGTGTTCGCCAAACGCTCGCGCTGAGCGTTTCACGCGAACGTTTTATACTATCCTGTTCCTAGTGTGTGTTCCCCCTTAGAGGACACGTATACCACTAAAACGGTAATGGCTAACCAAACGCCAGGTAGTAAATAGAAGTAGTAAAATTTATTGCGCGTAATTACTCCCGGCTTTGCTTTTATAAGCGTAATAAATTGCTATTCATAGGAGAAATTAAAAGGGGTGCAAAATGGCCCGTGAAACGGCTATTAAAAAGCAACACACGGTGCATCTTACCATAAGCCGATCCGTGGAAAACTTACGGACAACTTTTCCGTTTATTATATTAGTTATATTATAATACTAGCGAATGCCCGCGACTTCGTCCGCGGGAACTCTTTAATTTTCCGGGTTAAAAAGCCTATGTGTTATTCCAGACTATAATCTATCTCTGTGCCAAATTTCATCCAGATACGTTTAGCCGTTGGGGCGTGATTGAGTAACAAACATCCATCCATACATCCATACATCCATCCATCAAAACTTTCACAATTATAATATTTATATAATATACCTATATTATATTATATTATTTGATTGATATGATTATTTGATAGTAAGGATGTATTTATGCAGAAATTAATTTTTCTGTAGTGGCTTTGAACTTTGAAGCCATTTTTAGTTAAGTTTCACCTGTTGCCTTGTGTCTGTGTATTTTTGTTTTGTGTTCCATATATTCAGTCAGCCAGACAAAAAAAATTGTTTGGCAAAACCTGACATTAAAGTTTAATTACGAATGTAGTATATTTATATTTAAGACATTTTGGTTTCGTAACAACACGAGCATGTCGACGCGGAGCATGTCGGTTACTCCCTATCAAAAAGTGCTCAACGCGGGTAAAGAAATTTTTACTTTTTAAAAAAAACGCACTTATTTCAAAAAGGAGCAAGTTCTTAACCTCTTCTAAAATTCGGTTTATAAAATAGAATGACGCGGACTTTTTCGCAAACAGGCGCGTTCGCAGCGCATTCGCCAGAAGTGTACGCACCCTTAAATTCCGCACCACGGAAGCGGAAGTAAGAATTTTGCGAATGTTATCGCTGCCCCATTTATTCCGCGGTACGTACCCGTAAAGGGACGTAAACAATTTACATTGCACGCAAAGTGATACGTCTTTGCGACGTGCTCTATTTGTTATTCTGTTTTGTTTTATTTTGCCACTTTTACGAGTTGCTATTATACAAATTTTATATGTGCAACATATAGTTTTATTAAATAAACTTTGTCATGTGTATCAATTTACTCTTTTTTTCCACTACAATCTCACCCGTGACTGCGACCTCACTTGGTGGTAAGTGATGATGCAATCCCAGATGGTAGCGGGTTAACCTGACATGGGTAAGGTAGTTGTAACAAACCCATGGTTACCATTGGTTTCAACACGGCATCGTACTGTACCGCTAAATCGCTTAGCGCGGCATGTCATTGCTGGTTGGGTAGTAACTAACCACAAATGGAGCCTCTAATAGACACGAGAGAAAATTAAGAAGTTCGCAAATTGACCCCGCCAGGAATCGAACCCGGGACTCCACTTAGAAGACAGCTCTCACCAGCATCAGACTGTGCCAGCGAGATC